>CAJQZJ010032834.1:2594067-2685696 GCA_907164525.1 Lophiomys imhausi
GGAGACCAGCGCCATTTTTAAGGCGCGGCACGTCGCAGCTCTCTACAAAACATCATCTGCAAAAACTCCACCATGCATAAGAGGCCCTCTTTTGAATTGTTAGTCACGGCTGTCCAAAATACTACACAACTGTTACAGATTATTACTATTGCCCTTTAGTTCTTCCAAGAGATAGAAGTTAAGGCCCTATTCCTAAAAACCTAATGTCCCAGATCCAGAGCTGACATGAATCTCTCTCCTCCATGAGGAGGAGACATCATGCAAGCTTTTACATGGGAAGGAACAAACAGTCCACATTGCTTTAATGTCTATGAACCATCACCACAACAAGCAGCAAGGGAGGATAACCCTTATGGTGCAGTAGTGGCATGGTTACTTTAGCAGTAACCAACTGCTATATAATTAGACTTAAGACCCTTTTAATAAGAAAACCATATTTAGTGTTGAAAACCTATCCAACTAACCAGAGGCAATAAAGTCATTGAACTTAGAGAAGAGCATACAACCAACACTTTACTCAACCAACATGATCACTAACTCCATTTTAAATATTTGTTCTTATTCCCACAGACAAGTATAATCCTCACCAATAAAAATTATTTAAATATATAGAGATTAGTAAGGAAAACCAAAATCAATCAAATTGCAGAGTGGAGGAAACCAATGGATACATCTTCCAAACAACTCCCACATGTAAGGCTCAGGGAACATTGCAGAAGCATGGGCAGAAAGATTTTAATAGTCAGGGGATCGGGGAGTTTGCTTTGAGGTAGTGTCTCTTAGTAATATGAGAAACTATATCCATTAACTCTCACCAACATGACTGAAAAAACATGAGGTGGAGTAACAGTCGACATACTAAAGTGGACTAAAGAACATCATGAGGCCTTAACTACACACACATAAGCACAGACCACAGAGGAACAGCGTCTTCAGTTATCTATTCCTAAATGATAAGTCTTGACTAAATACTTACAACTAACATTATATAGACTGAGCAGTTTGTGCTTAGGGATGTGTGTGTGTGTGTGTGTGTGTGTGTGTGTGTGTGTATGTATGTAACAAAAATTTATGTTAAAAGGGCCATATATTAGATAGAAAGCAAGAATGTGTATATAAGACTTTGAAGGGAAGAAAAAGGAGGAAATAATACTGTACCATCATCTCAAAAGTATAAAAAATTAAAATAAAGTTTTTAAAAAGGCAAAAATATTTTCAAAAATCTAACTTTAAAAAATGAAATACACTTATGACCGTCTTATCCATTCTCGCACACCTGATACTGTACTTCACTCAGCCTCTCAGCCATGTCTTGAATTACTCTATATCTTATAGAATAGTAGTCACATATGGATAAGTTGAAATGGTCATATCCTAACTTGACTACATTAACAAACAGCATATTTACAAACAATGGAGCTTAGAGAATTATTAAACCAATGAGAAGGTCCAGATCAAAGGATTAAAGTGTTTTTCTAAGAATGAAATGGGCTTTAGGTAGCACTTAAATATCTTAGTTTTCATCAGAAGGGTGAATACTCTTTTTCTATGCTTGACAGATTTGAATTGGGGGCATAGTACTTGGATCATGTAAGGAGATACACAATTTGTTCATTTTTGTTATTTAGGTTGTATTTTTTGATTTTTGATTTTTTTATTTTTTTCTCTTTATTTATTAGTTCAAGTTACATCTCCATCACAGTGCCCTCATTCCACTCCTCCAGGTTCCACCCTCCCGCCCTCTCTTCCCTCTTCCACCCTTCTCACTCCTCCAATGTGAAGTGTCCCTACATATGAGCCCCTCTCAGCACAACAGTCATATGCGGGCTAAGAGCTTCCTCTTGCACTGGGGGTCATCATGGTAGCACTCCTAGGGCAAATTGTCCCCTTAATAGGTAACAAAGTCTATGTTCCTGATCCTTTTGATGTTTATAGGATAGCTATCCTGTACTATATGGCTAAAATCCAATTATAAGTGAGTAGATACCATGTGCATCTTTCTGAATCTGGGTTAGCTCACTCAGGATGAGCTTTTCTAGTTTCATCCATTTGGCTGCGAATTGCATGATTTTCTTGTTTCTGATACCTGAGTAGTATTCTATTGTTAATTTTTGACAAAGAAGACAAAACCACACAATGGAAAAAGGACAGCATCTTCAACAAATGGTGCTGGTCTAACTGGATGTCAACATGTAAAAGAATAAAATTAGACCCATATTTATCACCTTGCACAAAACTTAAGTCCAAGTGGATCAAAGACTTTAACATAAGGCCCAGCACACTAAATCTAATAGAAGAGAAAGTGGGGAAAAGCCTCGAACCCAATGGCACAAGAGACAACTTTTGAACAGAACACCAATAACTCAGGCTCTAAGACCAACAATCAATAAATGGGACCTCATGAAACTGACAAGCTTTTGTAAGGCAAAGGACACCATCATTCAAACAAAATAGCAACCTACAGATTAGAAAAAGATCTTTACCAACCCCACTTCTGACAGAGGAATAATATCCATAATTTATAAAGAACTCAAGAAATTAAACACCAAGAAACCAAATAATCCAATGAAAAAATGGGAAACAGAGCTAAACCGAGGATTCACAAAGGAAGAATCTCTAATGGCAGTGAGACATTTGAAGAAATGCTCAACATCCTTAATCATCAGAGAAACGCAACACAAGATGATTCTGAGATTCCATCTCATACATGTCAGAATGGTTAAGATCAAAAACTCAAATGACAGCACATGCTGGAGAGGTTGTGAAGAAAGGGGAACACTCCTCCATTGCTGGTGGGAGTGCAAACTTGTACAACCACTATGGAAATCAGTCTCATGATATCTTTAAAAACTTGCAATAGCCCTACCTCAAGACCCAGCCATATCACTTCTGGGTATCTACCCAAATGATTCCTCACCAAACCACAAATACATATCCTCATCTATGTTCAGAGCAGTCTTATTTGTATTAGCTAGAAACTGGAAACAACCCAGATGTCCCTCAACCGATGAATGGCTAAAAAAAAATGTGGTACATTTGGGTTACATTTTTACAACATGCTGAATTATTGAGTCCATTAAGTGCTGCTTGTATGTATATAGTTTGAAGTTGAGCACTTGGAATTGGATTATCAATTAGGAGGCTCTTGCCTAAAAATAACTGTTCCCCTGTTCTCAGCAATAATTAGTTGGAGTCCTCAGTCTATGGGTGGTGCCCAATGAGAATTCCTCCACCCAAAATGGATGTCTATAGATATTTTTATTGTTGAGTTCCTATTTAGGTCATCATAATGTTGGGGTATCATGGGTGTACCTTATTTGTTATTTCTAAGATACATTCCTACAGTTTCTTTGATATTCTGACTCTTCCAATCTTTCTATCTCATCTGAAACCATGCTCCCCAAGCCTTAGGTGAAGGCTATGTATGGTTGAGGCATCAGTTCTGCTGGGAAACCTTCAGGATTGATCATTCTCTACTTTGATCAGAAAAGTTATCTGCAGTTATCATGTTTTCTAAACAGTATTTTCTGTGGTGAATGGTAAGAGCTACACATATTATAGAATATAAAGAAACATGTTTAGAAAGAAGTCAAGAAAGGTTCAATTTTTAAATGCTCGGCCCAATTTTTAAAAGCCTAAGTGACTAAATAGAAGAATCCTGATGCACTATGCTATACTGACACATGAGGTGTCTCTTTTCCTTTCATACAAGATTAAATTACTTAATCTACTTGCCCATGGATACCTCCAACATGAAGAATATTATATGGTATGAAGCAATGAAAAATGTTTAACTATTAACAAGAACTTTGGGTCCCCAACTAGTGCACAATTTGAAAAATTAAGTGTATTGAAATATTCCTTTTAAAGGTAGTTGTAAAAAATGTAATTATATACATCAATGTATGTGTGGTTTTTACCTTTCTAAGTATGTTATTTTCTTAAATATATGTATTATTTTAAAGACAAAAGGATGATTCGGGATATAAAATGGCTACCAAGAAAAGTGAAGAACCTGAGTTCAGATCCACAAACATCACCTATTACTTCCCATGTTAATCCACAGGTTCCGTGACAGTAGTCTCATAGGGAGACAGGAAGAAAAGAAAAGAAAATACCCAGAAGCTCCCCTGACATGTGTATTGAGCACAACAATGACACGTAATCTGAAGCATTGTGTAAACTGAAGACAATCAGAGAAGTTATCCTCTGCATTCCATGTACAAATTATGAACTTTATGCCCTCCAAGACACATGTATATCCCAACACACCAGACACAAACACCTACACACATCATACAAATTTCCAATCTATGACAAATATATTACTGTACAAATGTTACCACAAATAGCTTAAATTAAATGGGTGAGATTCTTTAATAATAATAGTGATGATGATGATAAGCTATCTTTAAAAATTAATTGTTGCTTAAAAAAGAAACAATTGATTTTCATAGTTTTGGAGGCTATAAGTCTAGGAGAATAGATTTTTTTTTAATTTCCCACCTGATTAAAGAGTAAAATTATGTTATGTCACATCTGGAGATCAGAGAAACCAAGCTCTCTTTGGTATATAATTAACAACTGTACCACACTTAGGATCTCACCAACTACAAGTTGCATCACATCCCATTTTAATTCCAACCATTATTGGAAGAAACAAAATAATAGATTTGATGAACATACAAGCTCTCAACATGTACAAGACATTTACTAAATGTATAGGTATTATTGTTATGAGTTTTCCACCTGAATGTTGTAATACTTCCATGCAGGCTTAAGCCACAAAACTACCAGCTTGTTTTGGCCATGTTATTTGCCATCGAGGAGATCAACAGGAACCCAAATCTTTTACCAAACACTTCTCTTGGACTTGAGGTTTATAATGTCCCACATCTTGGAAAGGATATCCTGAGGAATGTATTTTATTGGCTCACAGGCTTGAGCATCTTCATCCCTAATTACAGCTGTAGCAAAGAGAGAACGTCAGCTGCTGTACTTACAGGAATATCATGGCAAACATCTGAAGTCATTGGAACAGTACTGGATCTTGTCAAATTTCCGCAGGTGGGTGAAAGTGGTGTGAGTGATGGGAAACCAGGTTTGTTTTCTCATAAAGTAGTTGTGTGCAAAAGAAAAGGGGAAGATTTCATTACTACTCAGCCATCAGAAACAAGGAAATTGTGCAATTTGCTGCCAAATAAATGGAACTAGAAAAGCTCATCCTGAGTGAGCTAATCCAGAATGAGAATGTCCATTTGAGACTCTGCATCCCCCATTATTAGGAGATATCATTAATATCACCTTCATGTATTTTAGGAAGTTCCTACCAAATTTGTTTCTATATCATCCTTCAAATACCCTTCAATTCTAGTTGTCTCTTTCCCACAATCTTTCCTTCTACACTATCTCTTATACACCTCAACATGTGATCCTCCTCTTTCTGTCCCCACGTGCCTCTGGTCCACCCATAAAATATATCCTAGTTCCACTTCTTAGGGAGAATGCATGTGTCTTACCCTTTTCCCTTCCTCTGTACCTAACATTTCTGGGTCTATGTATTGTAGCTTGGTTATCATTTACAAAAATACTAATATACACTTATAAGCAAATATATACTATATTTCTCTTTCAATATGAGTTATCTCACTCATGATTTTTCTAGTTTCATTATTTTGCCTGTAAATTTCATGATGTAATTTTTAAAAGCTGAGTATTATTCAATTGTATCATTCAATTTTTTAACAGCTGAATATCATTCAATTTTTTTTGTCCGTGGCTCTGTTGACGGACATCTAAGTTGTTTCTGGTTTCTGGCTATTATGAAGAAAGCAACAATGAATTTGATTGAACAAGTGTCCTTGTGGTAGGATGGAGCTTCCTTTGGGTGTATGTCCAAGTGTGATATAGCTGGATCTTGAGGTAGATTGATTCTAAATTTTCTGAGGAATCATATTGATTTCCATAGTGGCTGTACAAGTTTTCACTTCTACTGGCAATGGATGACTGTTCCCCTTGTTCCACATCCTTGCCAGCTTGATCTGTCACTTATGTTATTAATCATAGCTATTCTGACAGGTGTGAGAATGAATCTCAAAGTAGCTTTGATTTATATTTCTCTGATAGTTAATGATGCTGAACATTTCTTTAAGTGTTTCTCAGATATTTGAGTTTTCTTTATTGAGAATTCTCTGCTTAGAACTGTACCCCATTTCTTAGTTTTTATTTTCTCTTGTACAATTCAAAGGAGCTACAGTCTCCCCTCCTTCCATTCTTCCCAGCTACTTGCTCCACCTCCTCTCATCCCCAGAACCACTGCTCCTCCATTTCCTTTTGTAAAGAGCAGGCCTCCCAGGGATATCAGTCCAACACAGTATAATAATATGCATTAAGACTAGGCAAAAACCCGATATTAAGAGTGTACACAGCAATCTTAAAGGATGAAAAGGGACCCAAAGGCATTCAAAAGAGTGATACCCGACTCCCATTGTTAGGAGTCCCACAGGGGGAAAAAAAAACTTAAGCTAAACAACTACAACATTTAGTGGACCTACCACAGATCCATGCAGGCTTCCTTGCTGCTTCAGTATATCCGAGCCTCTGTGAGTGCAGCTTAGTTGTTTCTCTGGCCTGTGTTCTCCTGGAATCTTTGTCCCTTCTAGCTCCTACAAACCACCCTGGCACTCTTCCATAAGGTTCCCCAAGCTCCACCTAATGTTTGGTGGTGAGTCTCTGCATCTACACCCATCAGCTACTAGAGGAAGCCTCTCGGATGACAATTGAACTAGGCACTGATCTATGAGTATATCAGAATACCATAATGAATCATTTTACAGACTTTTTCTTTTTTTTTTTTTTTTTTTGGTACTACCCTAGGTCTCTTGGCATTCCAGCTTCTGGTTTCTGACCATTCAGGAAGTGTCAGACATGGGCTCCCTCTCATGGCTCGGTCCTCAAGATAGAGCAGTTATTGGTTGGCTACTCCCACAAGCTCTCAGCCTCCATTGTTCCATGACATCTTACAAGTCAGGATGTGGGTCGACAGTTTTGTGGCTGGATTGGTATCCCAGTCCCATCAGTGGAAGCCTTTCCTGGTTACAGAAGATGGCCAGTTTAGGCGTAAGATCTACTAGGATCACCCTCATAGGTTACAGGACATTTCCCATATTATGTTTGTCTTTCTGAGTCTGTGTTGCTTCACTCAGGATGATTTTATCTAGTTCCATCCAGTTGCCTATACATTTCGTGATGTTATTTTTTTCTAACAGTTGAATAATACTCCACTGTGTAAATGAACCACATTTTTTAAAAAAAATCCATTTGTTGGTTGAAGGACATCTAGGTTGTTTCCAGGTTCTGGTTATTATGAATAAAGCAGTTATGAACATAGTTCAGTAAGTGTGCTTGTGGTAGGCTATAATAGTTTTTGAGTGTATACCCAAGAGTGGGAGAACTGGGTCTTGAGACAAATTGATTATGAATTTTCTGAGGAATTGCAATGTTGATTTCCATAGTGGCTCTACAAGTTTTCAGTCCCACTAGCAGTTGAAGAGTGTACCCCTTGCTCCTCATCACCACTACTATATGCCATTGTTTGAGTATTTTTTTCTTTTCACTGATATCTTTATTAATTCTTACAGAACTTCATATAATTTATCTTGATCAGATTCACCTTCCACTCTTCCATCAACTACTCCCAGATACACAATCTCCTCCAGCCCCCTTTGAGTCCTTTCTTTGTTTCTTTTTAAGAAGAGAGTATCTCAGGGCATTTGTCTTGTTCTTAGCCATTCTGATGGGTGTAAGGTGGAATCTCAGAGTCATTTTGATTTGCATTTCCCTAAGAGCTAAGGATGTTGAATATTTCCTTAGATGTTTCTCAGTCATTTGTTTTCCTCTATTGAGAATTTCTTCTTTATATATGTATCCTATTTTTTACTTTGATTATTTAACTTGCTGATGTCTAGTTTCTTGAGTTTTTTTTGTATTTTGGGTGGTAGCCCTCTATCAGATGTCAAGATAGTGAAAATCTTTACACATTCTGTAGGCTACAATTTTGTCCATTTGACACTGTCCCTTGCCTTTCAGAAGCTGCTCAGTTTCTTGAGGTCTCATTTATTAATTTTGAATTTTAGTGTCTGAGCTATTCCTCTTCTGATTTGAAGTTATCTTCTATTCTGATGCATTCAAGGATATTCCTTACTTTCTCTTCTATCAGGTTCAGTGTATCTGATTTTAGGTTGAATGAAGTCTTTGATCTATTTGGACTTGAGTTTTCTTCAGGGTAATTAATATGGATTTATTAGCATTCCTCTATTTACAGACATCCTGTCAGAACAGCAACATTTGTTCAAGATAATTTTATTTTCCATTCTATCTTTCTGGATTCTTTATCAAAAATCAGGTGCCCACAGATATATATGTTCATGTTTGGGTCTTCAAGTCAATCCATTGATTAGTGTGTCTGTTTTCATACCAATACCATACTGTTCTTATTATTATAGCTCTGATGTATTCTTGAATTCAGGAATGGTGATACTCCGAATGTTCTTTTATTGTTCAGGGTAGGTTTAGATAACTGTTTTTTTTTTTTTTCATAAGAAGTTGAAAAGTTTCCATTCTGGATCTATAAAGAATTGTGTTGGTGTGCTTTTGGTAGGGTGGACATTTTTACCATGTTAGTTCTGCCAATTCATGAGCATGGGTAATTTTTCAATTTTCTGATATCTCATATAATTTCTTTCTTTAGAAACTTTACATTTTTCTCATAGAAATCATACACTTCTTGCTTAGGCTTACCCCAAGGTATTTTATATTGTTTTAGGTTATTGGGAAAGGCATTGTTTGCATGATTTTGTTCTTAGTCTGTCGTTTGTATATAGGGGGATATTGATTTTATGTGTTAATCTTGCATACAGACACTCCACTGAAGGTGTTTGTTTATGAGCTTTAGAAATTCCCAGGTAGAATTCTTGTGGTTACTTATGTATACTATCATAACATCTACAAATAATGATACTTTCCTTGATACTCTTTCTACTTTCTAATTTTAATCCCTTTGATCTTTTTCAGTTATATTGCTCTAGCTAGAAATTCAAGTGCTATAGTGAATAAATATACAGTAAGTTGACAGCCTTGTCGCATTTCCTATTTTAGTGAAAAGGCTTTGAATTTCCCTCCATTTCATTTTATATTGGCTATAGGCTTGTTATAAATTGCCTTTATTATGTTTAGTTATGCCCCTTGTATAACCTAATCTCTCTAAAACTTTTAACATGAAGGGGTGTTGGGCTTTGCCAAAGACTTTTTTGGCATGTAATGAGATGATCATGTGTTTTGTTACCTCAATTTATTTCTATGGTGAATTACATTAACTGATTTTCTTATGTTGAACAATCCTTGTATGTCTTGTATAAAGCCAAGTTGAGCATGGTATTTAATCTCTTTGATATGTTCTTGGATTTGGTTTGCCAAAATTTTGTTGAGTATTTTTGCATCTATGTCCATAAGGAAAATCTGCCCATAATTCTCTTTTGTTGTTGTTGTTGTTGAAACTTTGTGTGGTTTATGTCTGATACATATGTGTTCTTTATGACTGATCCTTAGGGCTGTGGCCTCATTAAATGAATTTGTCAATGTTCCTTCTGTTTCTACTTTGTGGAATAACTTGAGGAGCCTTGGCATTAATCTTCTTGAAACTACTAGTAGAATTCTGTCCAAAGCCCTCTAGCTCTGGGCTTTTTATTTTTTGTTTTTTGTGGTTGTTTGGTTGGTTGGTTGGTTTGTTTTGTTTTGTTTTTCAAGGCAGAGATCTTCCTGCCTCTGCCTCCCGAGTGCTGGGATTAAAGGCGTGCACCACCACACCCAGCTGGGCTTTTTTTCAATTTTCTTTTGTTTTTGTTTGTTTGTTTGTGAGACTTTTAATGAGTGCTTCTATTTCATTAAAAAATATAGGTCTCTTGTTTATCTGATCTTTATTTAACTTTGGTAAGTGGAATCTAGCATGAAAATTATCCATTTCTTCTAGATTTTCCAATGTTGTGAAATACAGGTTTTCAAAGTATCACTTATATCTGTTGTTCTAGAACAGACTTAGTTTTATGCCAAGGCTTCTTCTACTGCTCAACATGTTGTATTCCTTTCAGCTTACAGTTGGGTCTTTTGATCCTGTTCTGACTGACAGAAGCCAGTTTCCATCTCTGTACCAGGTGGCCCCCAAGGAAACATCTCTCTTGTATGGCATTGCCTCTTTGATGCTTCATTTCAACTGGACCTGGGTGGGACTGCTCATCACAGATGACCATAGAGGTGCTCAGTTTCTATCAGACTTGAGAAGAGAGCTGGACAGAAATGGAGTCTGTATAGATTTTGTGGAAACAGTCTCGGTTGTAGGGGAATCACAATTTATTGTGTATATAGAAACTCAGGTTCAGATTCTGGAATCATCAGCAAGTGTGATAGTCCTTTATGGTGATGGTACTTCTTCATTTATGCAAATGATAAATTCTTTGGTAAAGTTCATAACATGGAAAGTTTGGGTCATGAACTCAAAATGGAGAGGAAACCAAAGAGATGGCAATATCCTATTAAATTCATTCCATGGGACTCTCATCTTTTCACCCCAACATGGGGAGGATTATGGTTTTACAAATTTTCTTCAGGAAGCCACCCCTTTTAAGTACCCAGAAGACATTTATCTTCATATCTTGTGGAAATTGTATTTCAATTGCTCACTTTTGCATTCCAATTGTAAAATCTTTGAAAACTGTCTTCCCAATGCCTCTTTGGAATTGTTGCCAGGGAATATTTTTGACATGGTCATGACTGAAGAGAGTTACAATGTGTACAATGCTGTGTATGCAGTGGCTCACAGTCTCCAACAGATTACTCTCAATCAAGTACAAGTTCAACCACAGGGAAATAGGAATGAAACTGTGTTACACCCCTGGCAGGTAATGTCTCTTTCATTGTATTATGATATCACAAACATGACAACAGAGGGTGTAGAAGCTCTTAAGCTAGTTATTATTACAGATTCAGGATTTCTTTCAATTACCTAGAGGTAACTAGTACATGTTTCCATGCCTATTTGCCAATGTACCACATATCAGTGTACACGATGAGTGGAGTTCCACTTGGCGTATTGAGGCTTTAATTTAAAAGAATGTAATTCTTTTGTTGGAAATAGCATCAAGATCTTCTCATGGTAATGTCTCAATGTGAAAAATTCACCTTTGTTGTTTCATTCCTCACAATGGTCCTGCTCATTACTAGTATGGTTATGTTCCCCAAACAACTACGAGTAATTATGCAACAGTATCACATAACCTCCTATTCCACACTGAAGCTCTGGAAAATTTAAAATATTAAAAGCAGTAGATACTTTCATAGAGGTTGAGATTTGTTGAATCTATATGCAACAATAATTTGGTAATACATCAGTTATTATATTATCTAGAAACTGACATTCAAAAAATCAATTTTAATTACATTCTCCTGGGGTTTGCTTTCTTCAATAGCATACATAATTAAGCTAAAACAAAATTAGCATCATTTATTGTAGACAGTGAGCAATTACATATTTTCAGTTCTTTTATACTTCTCTGATATCAACTGTGACACCTACAGGATCTTATTTCTTTTAGCTTCATCCTTTTCTGAAGAACATACATGTGACTAATCCTGCTGGAGATCATGTGGTTCTGGACTTGAAACAAAAGTCAGATGCAGAGTATGATATTATTAACCTTTGGAATTTCCCAAGAGGTCTTGCATTACAAGTGAAAGTTGGAACATTTTCTTCAAGGGCTCTCCAGGGACAAAAATTGTCTTTATATGAACATATGATACAGTGGCCCATAGGATTTACAGAGGTGGGTTTGTGTCTTACACAAAACTTTTAATGTATGTAAATAAAAAAAACTGTGTGTTTTGGTCTTATCACCTTTGTTGATAACTCAGGTCCCATCAATATTTTCATTACTATCAATACAAGGAATTTTATGCATGCTTATTCTGGCGGGTCCTGATATGTTTGCACATACTCATTTATTTTGTAAGATAAAAGCAGTATCTGAATTTGTAAGATTTAAACTATTGTCACAAAATAGCTGACGGGAGGTTTATTTTGACTACCAATGTCGTAGTTTTTGTCAACTTGGCATAAAAGAAAATGATCTTGGAAGAGGAATCTCAGTTGAAAGAATTTCCCCAAAATATTGATCTAAAGGCAAATATATCAGGCATTGTCTTAATAAGGGATTGATGTGGGTGGGCCCAGCAAATTGACAGTAGTGGTGGGTGGTCTTTCACTGTATAAGAAGGAAAACTGAAAAAAAAATTCTTAGCAAACCTACAAGTAGAAATCTTACATATTCTCCACTTCACTTTCTGTCTCCAAATTTCTCCTTTATTTCCTGCCCTAACTTCCTTTTGTGATAAATAGTGATGTGGAATTGAAAGATGAAATAAGACTTCTCTCCACAGGTTGCTCTTGGCATGTTGTTTTCATCACAATAGAAACCCTAAAACAACTAGCTTATACTGTTACAGTCAATCTTTAGGAAGCCTTTGGCTTTTAAGTCTCTGGAAGACAGAAAAACATGCAGTGGGAAGGTACACCTTTTTATTCATTTGTCTTTGTTGTTGGAAAATGTAGGTGACAAAAGAAACCTGAGGAAAGAAAGTTTTGTTTTGTTTTGTTCTGTTCTGTTCTGTTTCATCACATAATGATGGTAAAGACCATCATGGCAGGAAAACATGGCAGCAACTATTTGAGAAAATTAGATAGATTGTATCCATAGTCAGGAAAACCAGTAACAGCAGGTGATTACCCATGTTATTCCTGTTCAGTCAGTCAAGAATAATTACCAAAGGATATTTCTCATTTTGAGAGTTAGTCTTAGAAAGTCAGGAAACCCTTGTTGGAAATGATCAAAGATTTTTTTCATGGTGACTTTAATTCATGTCAAGCTGATAGTAGATATTCTCAGTCATAGTGGAACAAAAATCTCATTTCAGTATCCAGGAAGTATAGGTGTCTAAAGTACAGGCAATCTAGAGTTCTAACACACACTCATTATAAATGTTCCCTGTTACCAAACTTTTTAATTATTATTAAGTATTTATTTATTAAAAATGTTCACTTATAACAAATACCAACAATTTCTTAACTATTAACCCTACAAATTCCTACAACCCCTTTAACCTAACCACTAAACCTATTGATAGTTATTTTCCTAACCTTTTAGAAGGATACAGTCTCTGGGGCAGGTTGTCAGTCGTCAGGAACACAGTCTCTGTAGTAGACCCTTTAATGCACTTAGTAGTCCTTTTTTCTAGAATATCTCAGATGTAGATCCATTAGGGTAAATTGCAGTCTCACCTTAAATAAGACTTGATGCTTTCTTCTTTCTGGGAGACCCCAGCCATCTGTAGGCCAACTTATTTCTTTTGTATCAGCAACTCTGCTGCTCTGCCTCAATCCTTAAAGCCAGCCACAGTTTCGTTTAGGCCACTATTCAGACAGGTCAAACCCCTCTAGGCAAAAGTTGAGCCACAGGGTTTAGTCCTTGGCCTTTTGGTGTCTTGCTCAGCCTTTCTTTGCTCACCAGCTTCTTTCTGCCTCAGGGAGATCTGGCCATCAACTGATGGCCAGCACTTTTTTCAGCAGGACTCTCGGAGCTCTCTAGCCTCAGGAACCTCTTGGATGGGACTCCATACACTGTCCTTAAATAGGAGAAACTCTGTTTCAGCTTAATTTGTGCTCCACCCTCTTAGCAGCTGAAAAAAATGCCAGGCCAAATACTTTGCTTCTTAGTCCATTAAGTCTTTCCTGATTTTCCTGGCTTCAACCTTGTTTTTCAGTCCATTAAGTCTCCTGTTTGTGTCCAGTTCTCACCTGACTTCATCCTTGTTTTTCCACAAGCTGATAAGCTAATCGCTAACACCCAAGTTGATCTTCATGCCCTGAATTAAGAGACTGTATCAGATATTTACTAAATCTAAATTAATCTAACTCCCTACAGTTCCCAGTGATGTAACTTCCTCTACTTGCCCATCCCTTGAAAAATGTCCACAACTGTTCTGCACAATAATAGATTTAGGATCAAGTTTTACCTCATGCCATATGTGGTATGACACATTCCAATAAAACTCATAGTACATTGCTAATTTACTTATTTTTATAAATATAATAGTTGGCAATTTGATATTTAGTATTCTAAAACATTCTAATTAAGTGGGGTTTGATTAAAAACATTTGTTATCTTATATTTAATATTCTACAGATTCCTCAGTCTACATGCAGTGAGAGTTGTGAACCTGGTTTCAGAAAAAAAACCCAGGAGGGCAAGGCTGCCTGTTGCTTTGACTGCACTCCATGCCCAAAGAATGAGATTTCAAATGAGACAGGTAACTGCAAGTTACTCATAGGATTTTGTACTTCTCCGCTGGATTCTGAAGAGACTAAGCTAAAGGAAATAAATATTCAATTAAACCCAATACATATTCCTTTACCTTAATTTACCAATTTAACTCTTTCATCTATATTTTCTCTTGAATTAACATATGTGCTTTATTCACATTGTTGATAAACACATTATTGCCTTGAGGAAAACACTGCCCTCACAGCAGAGATAGATGCTCCATTTCTCCATAGATTTAATTGATAATTTCTGAATATAAACCTTTATGAGCTTAAAATCATACTTTCATCACAGTCCTGGCTCACTTAATAATTGGGTGTTTCCAGCCTTACTATCATAGTTCCCTCACAGCCATGTTTAATGCAGATGATGGGGAAATGTTGTTCAATTTCTTCAGTGTTTATTTATTTACATTTTTGGCATATGACAAGAGTAACTTTCTTTTTTTTTTTTAATTTTTTTCTCGTCTTTATTTTATGTGTTTGGGTGTTTTGCCTGCATGTATGTATGTGCACCACATGCATGCAGTGCCCAAGGAGGCCCAAAGAGGTCATCAGAATCTCTGGTACTGGAGTTACCGGCCATTGTGAGCCATCATGTGGGTACTGGGAACAGACCCTGGGTCGTCTGCAAGAGCAACAAGCTCTCCTAACCCCTGAGCTATCTCTCCAGCCCCAAGAGTTACTTTCTAAATTAACTTAATTATAATTTTACTGCCTGCTCTGCTCCAAGACTATGTGTGCATGTGAGACAATATGTTATAAAATAACTTTAAAATACTGTAAATAGCCTGAAACACAAACACAGTCAAAAACTTCTGGGATGGAAGGAAAACAGAATTTGTACTTAGTATGGTGTTTCATAAACTTATTAATTTTCTTCTAGTGAGCATTAATAATTTAGAAACTCGATATTAGCACATCTGTTAGTGATGCTGAATACATAATTATATTGCATCTGAAATTTTTGTTATGGCTATAACATTGGTGATTCCCTCAACACTTACAGAAGGTGATATCATTCACTAACTCATCAATTCCCAAATGTGAATAGTGTATGAACATTATCGTTAGAACCATTATTGTAAAGAGAAGGCTACAAGGTGAAACAAAGTCTTTTGATAATGCTTCTGAATGAGAAAACCTGGCACATGGCAACTCCATCTATTGTTGCTGGAGTGAACATGCCAAGTGCTGCTGCACAAACCTATGATCACACCTCAGGGCACAACAATGAAGAATCATTAGTTCTATCCACACATGGGCAAAATTGGGAAACTCTGTCAGAGTAAGTTCAGGGAACATAAGAAAGGCACAAGGAAATTATTACCAGAATGGGTTATAATGAGCACTAAGACACCCCATTTTAAATATTAGACAAAAGCTGAAGAAGATAAGCTATCTTTAGCATTCATGTGAAATGGGAGGTCATTTATTGATCCCTCCACTATTTTGCATAACACAATTTTCACTTTGTGGAAATACATACTGGGTTAAAAATGTCACCTTTCTGAGAATTTGATATCTTTCTTCTTGTTATGTATAATGTCCATGACTTCACAATATATAAAGTTGATTTAAGTGCTTTCCACAGAATATGCTGACACTGAACAGAGAACCCACCAAAAATTAACTTGAATATAGGTGGTTTATATAGATTGTGATCATTGTAAGATCATGTATATGTTTCATGGCCTATATACAAGTAGCACATGACATGCCATCCCCAAAACTTACATGATTACCAAGTAAGGTCTGTTCATTACTTGAGATGTGTAAGTTTAGAGGGTGGGAAAAGAAAGTGGAAGTGATTTAATTGCATTTCAATCTCAAAAAAATATTTTTAATGTAAAAAGAGAACACATAGGTTGTGTCAACAGTTATGCATATGGTGAATACTCAAAAATTCACAGGATTGCTGACCAAATATAGTTAAATAAGGCAAACCTAAATTTCTAGACAAAAGCTTAATCCTATGGAAAGTAGAGTTTGTATCTTATAGGTCGATGGCCATTAATTAAGAAGACTTAATAATTAATTAATAAGCATTCTACACGTGATACACACATTAAAAGCTAAAATAACCCCAATACTTGGAATACATAATGCAGGCACATAGGATTTGCAATGATTTAAGTTGAAAAGCTACTCACAAAAGGCAAGCTCAAATTCAAAGTGAATTATCCTTTGGGATCTCAAAATATATACACTTGAAGGTATGTTTAGTTTCCAAATATCAAAATAATTTCTTTTTTAATATGAATTGAAAGATAATACTTTTTATATTGTCAAAAAAACCAATTTGCTCCAGGAAAAAATATTACCTTCTCCCCCCCCCCAAAAAAAATAGTGCTCCAGATTAGGGCAGGGCTCTGTTCTTATCTTTCCAAGAGATTAAAAGCATCCATCTAAAGAGTGGAGGGACAACTGGACAACTGAAACATCAGAAGAAAACAGATCAGACACCAAAGAAGACAAGTAGTCCAGATGATCCAGCTTCACAGACTTCCTCAATAGCTGTTTCCTCAAAAATCTACAACCACAACAACTCAAAATCACTAAGATGGCTCAGCCCCACAGACTGTTCCAGCCAGAACTTCAGTAAAGCCCTGAAGTTCAGCCTCTGACTACAAATTTCTTAGGACATTTAAATAGCTGATCACAAAAGTACTGAACATCAACTGTTACTATTAACATCTTTAGCCATTTTTCCATTCTTATTTGGGCCGCAAACAGGATTCCTACATCCCAAATCAGCAGGAAGTAATTTTAAGAGAGTGACATCCCATCCCTAGAAGGAGGGGTGGGTGACTTTTTTTCCCTTTTGGTCATTTGATGGATTATAGACTTGTTGTTATTTAGGGGAACAGATTACAAGTTGTTAAGTAGTCTTGTTAAATAGGTTTTGGAGATTAGATCCAAGGGTTTCTCTCTTTTTCTTTTCTGTATCTTTCTTTCTCTCCTATGTAGAGGGAAAAAGACTTGAGAAAAAATAGGATATAGACGTAATATAGGAAATGATAAAGAAAAAGGGACAGATTATTGAATATGCTCTTATATCTTTGTATATTGATACAAAGTTAAGATTATATTTGGCTAAATCGGTATTGATCGTTGTATATTGAAACAAAATTAAGATTATATTTGGCTACATTGATATTAATCTTTGTATATTGATACAAAATTAAGGTTAACTATTTTTAAGTTATTGTACCTAGGTAACACTTAAAAATGAAATGTGAAGTTTTAGCCTTTTGCTAGCAACTGTCATAAACTGTTTAGGATAATTAAGAAATGGAAACTAATAGTCACTCAAGCATGTCATTTGTTAGGTACTAGGGTAGTCTATCACAGATGTTTTCTAAGTTAATCAGAAATCAAGTTGCTAAGAGACAAGCAACATTTGGTTATCCAAATATACTGAGATAGTGGTCTTCAAAACCCTCAAGAGATCTGTAGAATATGGCATTCAAACATGTTTTCTTAAGATGTTTTTTATATTGAGACATGTCAGGTCCTGACAGCACCTCCTATTCTACTCCAAGTAGATGATGAGCAGTGAAGGATCTCCAACTGGAGATGGTTGAATTAGTAGCAAGCTTGTCACTGGGCAAGAAAACCCCTTGCTTCAACTATAGACAGACTGCTATCTGAAAAGGACAAAACTTGGAAGTAGGTAAGTTGACAGCCTAGCTCTGCCAAGACAGGTTAGGCAAGTCCTTCATAATTCCTGCTTTACAACTAATGCCTGTCAGAGAAACATGGCCAAAAGGCTGAAGATAGATGCTCTAATGTATGGAGAGAAATTGGGAACTGTACAGGCAGCCAGTTGTCTGTCATTTCTTAGTTTTGGAAGCCGCTGGCCCTGTACTTCCTGTATATCAGATATATTTATCCTTCTCAGGTCTCTGATGTGGTTGAAGACTAGATAGTTATAGTCTCATAGTTAAATTTTGAGTTGTTTAGGAATTAAGAGGGTGTTCTGGATCTAAGAAGATGTTTTTGAGTTGGTGGTGCAAGTTAGGATGGAAGCCGAGTTGGATATAGAATTTTAAATTCATGGAGATGGATGACTAGTAGAATGCTAAAGTCAGTTGCCAAATATGTATGGACTGGGCATGGGGAATGTATGCTAAGCCTTATAATTTTCATAATTGTGGCCTAATTATTCTTGTTGTTTTGTATTTTATTTGTTGTTATAAGAGAAAAAGACATTTGTTGGACTGAAAGAGGGAGCTGCTGGCGGGGGGGAGATATACCTTAAACTTAAAAAAAGGAAGTGGATGGGAGGGTGTGGGGGGGAAGAGGGTGGGAGGGTGGGACCCGAGTGGGAAGTAGGGAGAGGATTGTGATTAAGATGTAACTTAAAGAAATAAAAAAATAATTTAAAACAAAACAATCCTCCCACTTTAAAAAAAATGAAAATAACTCAACAACATAACTATTGTTATTCTCCCTAACCAGATGGGAAGGCATCTAAGAAACCCACAACTCACAGCCTGGGAACCACACAGCTCTGTGGTGGGACAGTGTCCCAAGAGAAGCATATCCTGAGACATTGGAGCCCAGGAACCACACATCGCTAAGAGGAAGTTCCTCAGCAGAGAAGTTTCAGCTCCCTAGAGAGGATTTCCCAACCCCAGCTAAGCTGAGGAGCTCAGGAGCCTAACCCTGCTTCTTCTTCACATCTTTTCTTCTGAGATTCTTGGCTTCTCTAGATGAGAATGTCACACCAAGCACAAAATCTCTTTTTTAATATTTATTTATTACTTCAGGTTACATCTCCATCACAGTGTCCTCTTTCCACCACTCCCACCTTTTATCCCCTATACCTTCCATCCTCTAGAGTGGAGTGTCCCTACATAACAGTCCCCCACCCCAGTTCAGCAGTCACATGAAGGCCAAGTGCCTCCTCATACACTGGGGGACTACAAAGCAGCACCACTAGGGCAAAGTGTCAAATTGACAGGAAACAAAGTCTATGTTCACGTTCCTTTTGCTGCATTGGTTGT
The DNA here is from genome assembly GCA_907164525.1 of Lophiomys imhausi. NCBI lineage: Eukaryota > Metazoa > Chordata > Mammalia > Rodentia > Muridae > Lophiomys > Lophiomys imhausi. Next base: position 2,613,505 of record CAJQZJ010032834.1, read on the forward strand.
AGTATAGTCGTCCTGTACTATATGGCTAAAATCCGATTATAAGTGAATATATGCCATGGGCATCCTTCTGAGTCTGGATTAGCTCACTTAGGATGAGCTTCTCTAGTTCTATCAATTTGTCTGCAATTTGCATGATTTTGTTGGCTCTGATGGCTGAATATTTTTCCATTGTGTAGATGTACCACAGTTTTTTTATCCATTCCTCAGTTGAGGGACATCTGGGTTGTTTCCAGTTTATAGCTATTACAAATAAGGCTGCTATGAACATAGATGAGGAAACTTCCTTGTGATTTGGTGAGCAGTCATTTGGATGTATACCCAGAAGTGGTATGGCTGGGTCCTGAGGCACAGCTATTCCAAGTTTCCTAAGATATCGCCAGACTGACCTCCATAGTGGTTGCACAAGCCTGCACTCCCACCAGCAATGGAGGAGGGTTCCTCTTTCTCCACAACCTCGTCAGCATGTGCTGTCATTTGAGCTTTTCATCTTAGCCATTCTGACAGGTGTGAGATGGAATCTCAGAGTCATCTTGAGTTGCATTTCTCTGATGATTAAGGATGCTGAGCCTTTCTTCAAGTGTCTCTCGGCCATTAGGGATTCCTCCTTTGTGAATTCTCTGTTTAGCTCTGTTTGCCATTTTTGATTGGATTATTTGGTTTCTTGGCATTTAATTTCTTGAGTTCTTTGTAGATTTTGGATATTAGCCCTGTGTCAGATGTGAGGTTGCTAAAGATCTTTTCCCAACCTGTAGATTGCCGTTTTGTCTGAATGACAGTGTCTTTTGCCTTACAGAAGCTTTTCAGTTTCATGAGGTCCCATTTATTGATTGTTGGTCTTAGATCCTGAGCTGTTGGTGTTCTGTTCAGGAAGTTGTCACCTGTTGGGAGATTTTTAATGACTGTTTCTATTTCCTTAGGGGTTATAGGATTGTTTAATCTGTTAACCTGATCTTGATTTAACTTTGGTAGGTGGAATCTATCAAGAAAGTTGTCCATTTCACTTAGGTTTTCAAATTTTGTGGAGTACAGATCTTTTAAGTTCAACCTAAAGATTCTCTGGATTTCCTCAGTATCTGTTGTTATATCTCCCTTTTCATTTCTGATTTTGCTGCTTTGGGTTTTTTCCCTCTGCGTATTAGTTAATTTGGCAAAGAGTTTGTTTATGTTGTTGATTTTCTCAAAGAACCAACTCTTGGTTTTGTTGGTTCTTTGTATTGTTCTTTTGTTTGTAAGTTGTTGATTTCAGCCCTCAGTTTCTAAGTGTGATGATTTCCTGACTTCTGCTCCTCTTGGGAGTGTTTGCTTCTTTTTTTCTAGGTCTTCCAGTTCTGCTGTTAAGTTGCTCATATGGGCTGTCACAATTTTCTTTTTGAAGGCACTTAGTGCTATGAACTTTCCTCATAGCACTGATTTCATTGTGTTCCATAGGTTTGGGTAGGTTGTTTGTTGGATTCTAAGAAGTCTATGATTTTCTTCTTTATTTGTTCTCTGACCCAGTGTACATTGAGTAGAGAGTTGTTCAGTTTCCATGAGTGTGTAGGCTTTCTGTTATTTCTGTTGTTGTTGAAGTCCAGCTTTATTCCATGGTGGTCTGCTAAGATACAAGGGGTTATTTCAATTTTCTTGTATCTGTTGAGGAATGCTTTGTGTCCAACTATATGGTCGATTTTGGAGAAGGTTCTGTGCAGTGCTGAGAAGAAGGTGTATTCTTTGTGTTTGGGTGAAACATTCTGTAGATATCTGTTAGGTCCATTTGCCTTATGACCTCTGTTAGACTATTTCTCTGTTTGGTTTCTGTCTTGATGACCTGTCCGTTGTTGTGAGTGGGGTGTTTAAGTCTCCCACTACTAATGTGTGGGGATCAATGTGTGGTTTAAGTTTTAGAAGAGCTTCTTTTACAAATGTAGGTGCCCTTGTATTTGCAGCATAGATATTCAATATTGAGATGTCATGGTGATGAATATTTCCTTTAATGAGAATGCAGTACCCTTCTCTATCTTTTTTGATTGACTTTAGTTGAAAGTCTATTTTATTTGATATTAAGATGGCTACTCCAGCTTGCTTCCTGGGTCCATTTGCTTGGAAAACCTATTCCCAGTCCTTTACTCTGAGGTAGCGTCTATCTTTATTATTGAGATGTGTTTCATGTATGCAGCAAAATGATGGATCTTGTTTATGGATCCATTCTTTAAGCCTGTTTCTTTTTACTGGGGAGTTGAGTCCATTGATGTTGATGGATAGTAATGACCAAAGGTTGTTATTTACTATTATTTTGGTGTAGGTGTTGGTTGTATGTTTCTTTTGGTTTAGCTGCAGTAGAGTTTTTTGCTTCCTCTGTTTTTTTTTGGGGGGGGGGGGCGTGGGTTCTTCTCTGAGTTGGAATTTTCCTTCTAAAATCTTCTGTAGGGCTGGGTATGAGGGTAGATACTGTTTAAATTTGATTTTGTCATGGAATATCTTGTTTTCTCCATCTATGTTGATAGAGAGTTTTGTTGGGTTTAGTAGTCTTTCTGGGTACCTATGTTCTCTCAAGGCTTGTAGGATGTCTGCCCAGGCCCTTCTGAGGAGTTTTAAAGTTTTTGAGGGGAAGTCAGGTGTAATTTTGATGGGTCTGCCATTATATGTTACTTGACCTTTTTCTCTTACAACTTTTAATATTCTTCCTTATTCTGTACATTTGGAGTTTCAATTATTTGTGACTAGAAGAGTTTCTTTTCTGATCTAATCTGTTTGGTGTTCTGTATGCCTCTTGGAATTTTATTGACATCTCTCTCTTTAGGTTTGGGAAGTTTTCTTCTATGATTTTGTTGAAAATGTTTCCTGGACCTTGGAGTCGGGAGATTTCTCTTTCCTGTATGCCTATAATTCTTATGTTCTGTCTTTTCATTGAGTCCTTGATTTCCTGGATGTTATGTGTGAGAAGTTTTTTAGATTTCTCTTTTTCTTTGGTTAATGTACTGATTTCTTCCATTGAAACTTCCACGCCTCAGATCCTGTGTTCCATCTCATGTATCCTATTTTTGATACTCATGTCTATAGTTCCTGTTCTCTTCCCTTGATTCTCCACCTCCAGAATTAACTCTGATTGTGTTTTCTTTATTGCTTCTACTTCCAATTTCATGTCTTGAATGATTTTATTCATTTTATACCTTTCCTGTTCCAATTTGCTTGTCTTTGTCTGCAAATCTTTCAAATCTTTTGAATCTTTCATTGCCTTGTCTGTTTACTGTTCATGTTGGGCTATGTTGGCTTGGAGGTCTTTAATGGTATTCTCCAATGCTTTTATCTGTAAAATTGAGGATTCTTTGTATTCTTTCAGTGATTTCATTTCTTCTTGAAAGGACTCCATCATTTTCCTAATTATAGATTTGTCATCATTTTCATGTGTTTCAGCTGTGGTGGGTTGTTCATGGCTTGCTGTGTTAACATTGCTGAATTTCGTTGGAGTCATATGTCCCTGGTTTTTGTCAGTTTTGTTCTTTCGCTGACCTTTATCCATCTGGTTGCCCTAAGCTGATTCATCATGATGTCTTCTGGACCATTTCATTGGCACTGCCAGTCCTCTTCAAGGTGTTGTGGTGACCATGTGAATATTGGGTGGTCAGGTAGCTGGGAGGTACCTCTATCCAGCAGTTGGGGCTACCTCGAAAGACTCTGCAGTAATCAGACCTATGGGAGACTGTACGGGGTCAGGAAGAGCAGTCCTCTGCCCTGTCTGAGCGTAATGTTCTTCCAAGTGATTGTATATCCAGTAGAGGGACCTTTATGTCCAACGCCTTTCTGGGTAGGTCCAGATATTCTTGTGCCTCCCTGTCAGCCACTGCATGGCTTTTGACCACTTCTGGCCACTGCTCTGGGTCCCAAGCCTGTGCCCGTGCCAATGGCCTCTGCTCTGAACCCTGGACCTCTGCCCCACTCAGATGGTCTCTGCTTTGGACCCAGAGTCTGTGTCCCTCACCACTAACCTCCGCTTTGGGCCTGGTGACTGTGCCCCAAGGCGTTGACCTCTGCTTTGAGCCCCAAGCCTGTGTCCCTCACCACTGACCTCTGCTTTGGGCCTGAGCCTATCCACTCTCTGGGTTTTTTAGTGGCTCTTGCCCACTTCCCTGGCTTGCTCCTCAGTGTGGGATTTGTGCCATGCCACACCGTGCCCCACTGCCTGGGTTCCCCGCCTTGCTGCCCCTCACGGTCTAGGTTCTGTGCTGCACCACGCACTGTGTCCTGCTGCCTGTGTCCACAATGAGCTGTGTTCCCTGGCGCCCTGCTCCCTGGTGCTTATGTCCCTGCTGGGTTCTGCCCCACACTATGCCCCATGGCCTGTGTTCCACCACTCCTCACTGCCTGGGATCCCCACTGTGCTGCACAGTGACCCACGACTTGGGTGGGTCTGTTTACCTGAGTGTCTGAGGGTCCCACAAGGGAACCCCACTAGTCCCTGCTCTCCTAAGTGTGATCCTACAGGTTCACACTTCTCAGGATGTTGCTCCACTTGCTTATATTTCTGTGATGTTGTATCTATTCCCCCCTCCCCCAGCTCAAAATGTGTCCCTGCCAACTGCTGCCATCGTGGATCTCCCAGAAAATCTCTTAAAAGAGATTTATTTGAGGGACAAACCCTGTAGAAGAGGGACACATCCAGAAGTGGTTGCCTTTGCTCTCAGGAGAAGACAGCAGAGGGCTGGGTAAACACAGCTTTTTATAGAAATTTTTAGAGGATGGAACATTCTAGGGCTGAGATTTCCAGAGTGAAGATTGGTAAGATTTCAAGTCCTAAGATTGCAGGAGCTTTAGGGATTGGTGGGTTTTTGTTCAGACTTTTCACCTAAAATTAGCATAAATCTGGGAGGGTCCCATTGGGGTGCTGGAGATATCCTTCCTAGCAGTTAGAGTCTGAAACTCCCATTGTGACAGAGAGGTGTAGGGGAGAGGCCTATTAACTAGTGCATTAGGGGGTTTACACAGACTTGAACTCTAAGCTAAACAAAACAACTTTCCTTAACTAAACTATGAACGTATACTAAAGTGTCAGATTCCTGATCCTGGTCCCTCGCTAGCAGTGCCAGACCCTATAAAGCTCCCTGCTTCGGGGCAGGGGGTGCGGGGGTGGCTAGTTTATACATTGGTACCACAGAGATGGTGAAGGAGCTCATAGAATAGCTCCAGTTGGATACTCCTCCCTCCCCCTGAGTTCCCTGTCAGCAGCAACTGTAACTGAAGCCCCGGGTGCTGCTGCTTTCTTGTGTGGCTTCATCTTCCCAGTTTCATCAAGGTGAATGATCTTAGGTCCCATGATTAGCCTCAGCCACTCTGGAGTCCTGAGGTGTTGCTGTACAGAGGAGTAGAGGGGCCAGCAGCACAGCCTGAAGATCTGAGCACCTCTTTCAGGGACCACAGGAGATGACACCCAAAGGGAGCTGGAGAGGTGTAGAGGGAACACTCAGGGAAAGATGTAGGGGAAGCCCAGAGGCAAAACTTGAAAACTTGAAACCACCCAGCCTGGCTGTTAGAGCTCCTCAGGTAGAGGCCTGGACACTTTCATGCAAAGTATACAAAGTTAACAAAGGGAGTCTGTGGCAGGGAAAGCTTTCCTTGCTGCTTGGGTCATTGTGAATAGCCTAAATCTACACTAAAAACAGAGCACATTGGAGTAACTTTAGAGAATGACATAAGCATGAAAGGACATCATGAAAAAAATGTCAACTATTGTTATAGGAAAGTGTAAGAAAATATAGACAAATTACACAAAAATAGTAATAAGTATGTTTATAGTTTTTAGTATGTATTATGAACAAAAGTAAAACTGAAAAATCAACCTTTACAGAAATATTGAAATTTTTAACATTTATTTATTAATTCAAGTTACAACTTGATCACAGCCCCATCCATCCTCCCCTCCCAGTCCCACCTTCCCACCTTCTACTCCCTCTCCCATCTATCCTTTTCCTCCAGTATGGGGGGATATGTGGGGAGCCCCTACACATAAGCCCCACTCAGTTCATCAGTCACATGAGGGCTAAGAGCTTCCTCTTGCTCTGGGGCACACCATGACGGGAACTCAGTTAAGATAAAGTGTCCCACTCAAAGGTAATAACATCCATCACTGGGACTGCCTCCCTCCCACTTGCTAAGGATCTGTATGACAACAAAGTTGCCCATCGTCTACACTTGCATAGGAGGGACTAGGTCCAGTCTAAGCTTTGTTGTTGTTATTGTTGTTGTTGTTGTTGTTGTTGTTGTTGTTAGCGTTTCAGTCCCTATAAGTCTTTAGAGGCCTAGATTGGTTGGTTCTGTTGATCTTCATGTGTTGATCTTGACCTCTCTCAGGTCTATCTATTCCTCCTCCCTCTCTTATAGAGGGCTCCCAGAATTCCATCTAATGTTTGACTGTGTTTCTCAGCCTTTGCTTTGTTCTGTTGCTAATACTACTCAGCCACCAGAAATAAGGAAATCATGCAATTTGCAACCAAACGGATGGAACTAGAAAAACTCATCCTAAGTAAACTAACCTAGACCCAGAAAGATAGACATGGCATGTATTCACTTATAACTGGATTCTAGACATATAGTACAGGACAACAATCCTACAACCCACAGACCCAAAGGAACAGGAACTTACCATAACTATCCTATGAGGAATTCCACCCAGGAGCAGAACAAAGAAATACTGAAAATTTTAATCAACACAAACGTGACATGAAATAACATCCCCAGCTTATGTTTTACTTCTCAGTCAATTCACAACTATTTAGTCATAGGTTATAAAAGTCTGTTCCAGAAAGAACAAAAAAAAACTATATTGAAGTATTAAATCAGTATTTTCCTGAAAAAAAAAATTTCACTGTTGAAGTTTTTCAGACTTTTAGTAATTAAAAGGCCACTGAGTTGTTTAAATATATAAATTAACCTAAAGTCTAGCAAAGTGGCCTCAATCAGTTCCCAAAACACTGAAGGAGAGGGGACAATCTAGTTCTTCAAGTAGCTCTTCGACACTAACACATACAGTACTGTAAAGGTGAACTCCCCCAGCATCTTGGGCTGTGAACTTTTAAAAAAAAAGAGCCAGCAAGCAAGTGTGTATGGAGTTAGATTAATTAAATTAGATTTAGAAAATATCTAGGGGTTTCTGATACAGTCTTTTAATTCGGGGCATGAAGATCAACTTGGCTGTGAGCGATTAGCTTAGCTTGTGGAAAAAACAAGGATGAAGTCAGGTGAAAACAGGAGACTTAATGGACTGAAAAGCAAGGATGAAGTCAGGTGAAAACAGGAAACAAACAGGAGACTTAATGGACTGAAAAACAAGGATGAAATTAAGCTGAAACAGGTGGAACAAGGAGAGATCCTATTTAAGAATGGAGCCAGAGTCTCCCCCATGATGAGAGTTCCGAGAGTCCTGCTGGAGAAAGTGCTGGTGAACTGATGGCCAGATCGCCCTGAGACAGAAAGAAGCTGGTGAGCAGAGAAAGCCTCAGCAAGACAGCAAAAGGCCAAGGACTAAACCCTGTGGCTCAACTTTTGCCTAGAGGGGTTTGACCCGTCCAAACAGTGGCCTAAACGAAACTGTGGCTGGCTTTAAGGACTGAGGCAGAGCGTCAGATTTGCTGATGTGAAGGGGCTGGGGTCTCCTAGAGAGAAGAAAGCCTTAAGCCTTATTTAAGGTGAGGCTGTGATAGCCAATTTACCCTGACAAATCTACATCTGAGATATTCCAGAAAAAAAAGACTGCTAAGTGCATTAAAGGGTCTACCACAGAGACTGTGTTTCTGATGACTGACGACCTTCTCCAGAGACTGTATCCTTCTAAAAGGTTAGAAAAATAGTTGTAATAATTATAAATAGGTTTAGTGGTTAGGTGAAAGGGGTTGTAGGAATTTATAGGGTTAATAGTTAAGAAATTATTGGTATTCGTTATAAGTGAATATTGTTAATAAATAAATACTTAATAATTTAAAAAGTTCAGTTTCACAAGTGAGAAAGAAAAAGATAGAGAGAGATATAATAGGGAGAAGAGAGAAGAAAGATGAGAAAAGTTTTGAACAAGTAATTAATGATACTCAATCAAGATCCACAAGAGAACAAAAACACTCAAACCAAGGGAAGTTTCTGAATAAAATTAAATGTGGCTCTTACATTTGAGACCACCAATCTTTAGCCATGAAATTTAAAGACTGGTATTTTTTAAAGTGAATTCATATGACCTACTGAAAATTAAAAAGTACTGTATGAGAAATGGTATAAGGAACAAAGTACAATTTTTGGAGTTTGGTTTGTTAAACTCATGATTGAAAAGTATGATACAACAATATTGCAAAACGTAGAGAAGACATTTCAGTAGAAATGGAAAAAAGTTAGAATATTTTAATATGCTGCCAAAATAAATAGGATCAAGGAATGTGGGGCCCTGGGTGTTTTCTTTATCAACTTGGAAAAAGCTAATTTTATGTGACAAGAGGGAACCACAATTGAGTAAATGCCTCCAAAGACTGTGCTGGAGACAAATACCTTGGACAATTTCTTGATTAGTGATTGCTATCTGGAATAGAATACTCAAACATTGTTCTGTGAAGACAGGAGAGTATAGGAACAGTTCCATTTCAATGTATCAAATAAATACTATTGCATGTATTTGGAATAACAGGGTCACTGGTGTAGTGTTTTATTACTTTGAAAGGGCAAAATATTAATTCACTCAGGCTCCTAGAGGAATAAGCAAGTAAACGAAAACAAGAATTTTGTGAATATAGGTACGTTTTGTACATATATTTGAGAACATAATTATATGAAAGGGATTTCAAGGGGAATTCTCTCTATTGTACTTAAGTCACATATGCTTATAAGAATAAAGATGAATTTTGCAAAAAAAAAAGGTGATATAAGAGTGAAAGTAGGTTCCTACAATATACATCTATGTCTTCCTAAGCAGAAACAACAGTGTCAATGAAGACAAAAATACCATATCAGTAATGACAGAGATAGAAAATTAGAGATGATTAATTTAAAAAGCAGAAGAGATAAATGAGTTTAGAATTATCCCCTCAAAACTGTATATTTGTATCTAAAGAAAGTGTAATAGTACAGGCAGGAATGTAATGATCTTTGACACTTTCCCCCAATAAAGATGGGAAATGGCTTAGGATAAAAAGGAACCTGAGCATACATTCATGATAAACTTCATTTCTACCAGATATGGATCAGTGTGTGAAATGTCCAGAAAGTCACTATGCAAACACGGGAAAAAGCCACTGTATCCCAAAGACCATGACCTTCCTGGCATATGAAGACTCCTTAGGGATGACACTCATCAGCATGACTCTGAACCTCTCTGCACTTACAGCTATTGTCCTTGGAATCTTTCTGAAACACAGAGATACACCCATTGTCAAAGCTAATAATCAGAGTCTCAGCTTCATCCTGCTCATCACTCTTACCTTATGTTTCCTCTGTCCCTTGCTCTTCTTTGGCCTTCCCAACACAGCCACATGTATTCTTCAGCAGAACTCATTTGGACTTCTGTTCACTGTGGCTCTTTCTACTGTTTTGGCGAAAACTATCACTGTAGTTATGGCCTTCAAAGTCACTACTCCAGGGAGAAGGAGAAGGTGGCTGTTAATGTCAAGGGCCCCTAAATTCATCATTCCAGTCTGCATCCTGACCCAACTTCTTCTCTCTGGAATATGGTTGGCAACCTCTCCTCCCTTTGTTAACATAGATACTCAATCAGAACATGGACATATTATCATCATGTGCAACAAGGGCTCAGATATTGCTTTCCACTGCACCTTGGGATATCTGGGATTTCTGGCCCTGGGGAGCTACACTATGGCATTCTTGTCCAGGAATCTGCCAGACACATTTAATGAAGCCAAGTTTCTGGCATTCAGCATGCTGGTGTTCTGCAGTGTCTGGGTCACATTCCTTCCTGTCTACCACAGCACCCAAGGGAAGGTTATGGTGGCTATGGAAATCTTCTCTATCATGGCTTCCAGTGCAGGTATCCTAGGCTTCATCTTTGCCCCCAAGTGCTACATTATTTTGTTTAGGCCAGAGAGGAACACACTTTATCACATGAGGGACAAAACACATGCTATGAGAAAAAATGTTCTTAAATATTAGTTCAAAGGATGATTACATTAAACAGAATGCCTGACACCAATTTATCTCCATGCTATCAGCCACATGCAAGATCATAATACAGTGTTTCCAAGACAGTTCTGTATGAAAAGATGCTTTCCACCAAACCTTACACTCTGAGATTGATTCTATGAACCTATATGGAATAAATGATCATTTTTGAAGCTTATTTGGAACATGTCTACTGTCAAAAATAAATAAATGTATATAAATATCTTTGAAAATATTGAATTTTGGGATTTGATTGCACAAATTATCATCATTTTCACTAACTTAGGACATTAAATTTTTGTTGTTTAATTCTATGTTACATGTTTGAGCCATTGTTCTGTATGCACAAAACTATTTGCTTGATGTTCACCTCTCGGGCATTTTTCTCTTCCTTTTCATTGCTGACTTTATATGTTAGAATCTTTGAAGGGTGGTATATTGCGTTAGAGGACCTGTGATACTGTCCCAGTGCAGAACATACAGTGTCTCTCTAATAGTTTTAATCTCTGATCATTTTAAATACCATGGCTGCAACTTTAAACTTCATAGCCCAACATTCCTCACAATTTTTCACAGTTTCAAATATTTCTGTTCCAATTTTCTTTCTTTTTAGTGTAGTTATGAATCAGGGCTGTCAGCAGAAGCCATGTCCTGGCTAAATGTGAACCTCCCTTCAGATTTCTTCTGCTGAAGTTATTAGTCTATTGACTTTGAGGTAAGTCTCTGAAACTTCAGTTTGTAGTGTGCAACACTAAATGCAGCTGTTTCTATGGTATCAATGTGCTTGTGAAACTGCAATTTAATTATCAGTATAAACTATAAGATTAGGCCAGCAGAGCAGCTAGTGGCCTGGTGTGAGACTGGAAGGCCTGATTTTCCTTAGAAGCTTGTATGCCTGGCAGTGGAGTCTTGTAGCAAATCTCTCAGGGTAGCTGCCAAATACTTATTAATAACTATAATCTATTATATTAGACCAGTAGAATTGCCAGTGGACTGGAGGACCAGCTGCCGGGGTTTGGTGGGAAGTCCGTGGCCCTGGATTGCTTTGACTGATGGGCTATAGGCGCTGCAGCCCATTTCCCAATAATTAAATACACCAAGACCTTTCAATGTTTCAATGCTTAGCCCTTAGCTAGGCAGACTCTCAACTAGCTAACTAAATTAACCTAGATCACCTAATCCCAAACCACCATGTGGCCTGTTGTTACCTTCCAGAGTTCTCAAACACATCTGTCTGCTTCCATGTCTCCTGATGGAAAAAGAGATATTCCTCTGTGTAAAACGCAAGGTTTCTGTTTCTGTCTCAGGAAGTCCCACCTATATTCTTTCTGCCAATCTAATTGACCATCAACGACTTTTATTACCCAATCAAGAGAATGCCTCAGAAGGGGTAGTAACCAGATCTCAACATTGAAATCGGCCCTTTAGAACTAAAATATTAGACCTTCATCCAACAAGCTGGAAAAATTAATGTGCTTTAAATGAGAACTTCCCATGAAGTGCCCTATAAATGTTCGTGGTTCTTTGAGTTCTTTCTTTTTTTAACATTAAATGGAGCATCTATATAAGCTTGACCATGCAGCACAGCAAACATCACAGAGGAGAGGTATGATGGTCACGATGGTAGAATAGAGAGGAAAACTATTAAATATTGTCTTGTGGAAATGGCATTGCTATTGCCATTGAAAATGCATAGAACTCTGAAACCTGTCCAAGATGGAGCCCTTAAAATGACAAGCATGAAAATGGTCACAGGATACCCCACACTTAGTTCATGAGCTACAAGACGTTTCTAAGAATAACATGTGAATAAGTAGAGATGCTGCATGTTTATAGCCATATAAATCAATGGATAAATACTAGAGATCTGGAAACACTCTCTAAAATAATATATTCATTTAACGAAATTGAAACAAAGGTACCATCATATTCTCTGCTGGAAATTTAAAGTTGTTGCTGCCTACCAGGACATAGAACATCTGAAATTTTTCATTACTGCTCATCACTACTTAGAAACACATTGTAGAATTGTCATTACCATGATAATGCTTCTGAAAAAATAATTCCTCTATGCATGAGCTTTCCCATGAAGTTTCCTGTAAATGTGGAGTTCACAGTCCTGTATAGGTGCTTTGAATTCTCTCATTATTTATAACTCCAATCTTATGGCCAAGGAGAAGCAACCACAGGGGAAGGGTCCAAGAACAAAGTTCATGAGGGTCCCATTACCATGAGATATATTAACTCTCTTATGAATTGACTTTACAGTGACACTTTACTTTGATTAGTTAATATCAAGAGTCCTTAGTTTTTCACAATTCCACACACATATAATTGGAGGTATATATTTACTTTGTCAAGGGCAATTGACAAGAGGCTTAACTACAGTGGATAATACCTTATCTTTTTCTAGAAACCATACAATGGGCCTTGATTACAGTTTTGTCCCCCTATTCTCCTCCCAGTACCTCTTCATAACCCCACCCATCCAGACCATTCTATTTCTGTCTGTCATTATAAAAGAAGAGACTTCTATGAGATAACAAAACAATGAAATAAAATATAATAAAATGAAACAAAAACAGCCACATCAAAGTTACTTTTCAAAGAAAACCATCAGGAGGGAAAAAACTCAAGAGAAGGCACAAAAATCAGAGACTCACTTGTTTGCACACTCGGGAGTCCTATAAAAATACTAAGCTGAAAGCTATAATATATATACAAAGGACTGGTGTAGACCTGTGCAGCCCCTCGGCTTACTGCTTCAGTCTCTATGAGTTCATATGAGCTTTGCTCAGTTAATTTACAGGTCATTGTTCTACTGGTGTCCTTCATCCCCTCTAGCCATTACACTGTTTCCACCTTCTCTTCTATGATGCTCCCTGAGCTTGGGACCACTATGAACATAACAGAGAAAATGTCTTTGTGGTGGGATGGAACATCCTTTAGGTATATGCCCAAGAGTGGGATAGCTGGGTATTGAGGTAGGTCAATTCCCAGTATTATCTTAAGAACTGCCATATTATTTCCATAGTGGTTGTACAAATTTGCACTCACATCAGCAAAGAGTGTCCTCCCTTGCTCCCCATATCCTCCAACATGTACTGTCACTTTTGTTGTTGATCTTAGCCATTGTGGCAGGTGTAAGATGGAATCTCAAAGTAGTTTTGATTTTCATTTCCCTGATGGCTAAGGGTGTTGAACATTTCTTTAAGTTGTTCTCAGTCATTTGTGTTTTCTCTATAGAGAATTTTCTGTTTATATCTGTTCCCCATTTTTTTAATTTGTATTATTCTTTCTTCATATCTAGTTCCTTGATTTCTTTTAATATTTTGTATGTTAGCCCTATATTGGATGTGGAGTTGGTAAAAATATTTTTGAACTTTATAGGCTGCTATTTTTCCTATTGAAGGTATCATTTACCTTACAGAAGCTGCTGAGTTTCATGAGGTCAGATTGACTTACTGTTAAGATTAGTGGCTATTCCGAAAGTATTGTTTCCCTAATTTTCTTTAATCCATTTGTCATTTACATATAAAATGGTTACTGATTTTTTTTATTTAAACTTGCACCCAGCCACTTCATTGAAGGTATGTTTATGTATTTATTATTTATTACATTATTTTTTGGGTTGGTTTGTTTTTCAAGACAGAATTTCTCTGTGTAGCCCTGGCTATCCTAGAACTTGCATTCCAGATGAGGCTGGCCTTGAACTCACAGAGATCTACCTAACTCTGCCTCCCAAGTTCTGGGATTAAAGACATGCACCACCACACCTGGCCCTCTCCAATACTTTCGTCATGAAGGGGTATTGGATTTTTTTCAAAAGCTTTTTCAGCATCCAATGAGATGATCATATGATATTTTTATTTCAGTTTGTTTATATGGTGGATTACATTGACCGATTTTCATATGTTGAATCATCTCTGCATCTCTGGAATGAAACCTACTTGATCATGTTGGATGATCTTTCTGATGTGTTCTTAGATTGTGTTCGCAAGTATGTTATTGAGTATTTTTGCATCTATGTTCATAGAAAATTCACCTGTAACTATCCTTCATTGTTGAATCTTTGTATGGTTTGGGGATTAGGGTGATGGTGTCCTTATAAAATGAATTTGTCAATGTTTCTTCTGCTTCTATTTGTGGAATAATTTGAGGAGTACTGGTCTTAACTCTTCTTTGAAAGTATGGTACAATTGTGTGCAAAAGTGTCTGGCTTGTTTTTTGTTTGTTTGTTTTTTCTCTTGGTTTTGTGGTTGAGAGATTTTTAATGAATGTTTTCATTTTCATATAGATTGTATGTCTATTTAAAGTGTTTATCTAATCTTGATTTAACTTTAGAAAGTGATATCTATTAAGAAAAGTATCCATTTCTTATAGATTTTCCAATTTTATGGAGCACAGGTTTTTAAAGAATGAATTGATGATTCTTTGAGTTTCTATAATGTCTGTTGCTATGTCCACCCTTTTCTTTCTGGTTTTGTTAATTTGGATATTCTCTTTCAATGTTTTAGTTATTTTGGCTATGGGTTTGTCTATCCTGTTGATTTTCTCAAAGACTGAAGTCAGTTTTACGATTCTTTGTATTGTTTTTTCTACTTTATTGATTTCAGCCCTGAGTTTGATTATTTCTTTCTGTCTAATCATCTTGGGTGGGTTTACTTCTTTTGTGCTAGAGCTTTCAGGTGTGTTAGTAAGCTAATAGTAAAAGATCTCTCCAATTTTTATTTAAGTCCTTAGTGCTATGAAGTTTCCTCTTAATACCACTTTGATTATAACCCATAAGTTTGGGTAGAGTTTTCCTTTGTTGAGTATGAAGTGTCTTTCCCTGTCTCTTTTGGTTAATTCTTGTTTGGGGTGTATTTTTTTATACTTTATTTTTTTATTTTTTCAAGTTACATCTCAGTCACAATCCCTTCCCTACTCCCCCCTCCTGTCCCACCCTTCCACCCTCTTCCTCCCAACAGCTCCCCCTTCCAGTCCAACAAATGGTTCCTTCTCTTATAACAGTAAATACTATACAAAACAACAAAAATAAATACGCCACAATTATGAGAGTTAAATGGCTTAGCATACATTCCCAATGTCCAGTCCATAGGTATTTGGCCCCTGACTTTAACATTCTACTATCTTACCATCTCCATGAGTTTAAATTTCTATATCTAACTCAGCTTTCATACTAACTTGCATCACAGTTTTAAAAACATCTTCATAGATCCAGAACACCCTCTTGATTCCTAAACAACTCAAAATTTAACTATGAGACTCTAGCTATCTATTCTTTGACCACCTCAGAGACCTGAGAGGGATAAATATATCTGATTATGTAGGAAATGCAGGGCCTGCATCTTCCAAAACTAAGAAATGACATATCAGTGGCTGCCTGGACAGTTCCCGTTTTCTCTCCATATGTTACAGCATCAATCTTCAGCCTTTTGATCCCGTTTCTCTGACAGACATTGATTGTAGAGCAGGAATTATGAAGGACTTATCTACCCTGTCTTGGCAGAGCTAGGCTGTCGACTTACTTGCTACCAAGTTTTGTCCTTTTTGGACAGCAGTCAGTCTACAGTTGAAGCAAGGGGTTTTTCCTGCCAAGAGATAGGCTTGCCACTAATTCAACCATCTCACACTGGAGATTCTTTGATGCTCATCTTCTACTTGGAGTAGAAGAGGGGGTGCTGTCAGGAGCTGACATGTCTCGATATCAAAAAAAAATCTTAAGTTAAGAAAACATCTTTGAATGCCATATTCTGCAGATCTCTTGGCATTTTTGAAGATGCCCTATCTATCTCTTGTATTTAGATAAGCAAATGTTGCTTGTCTCTTAACAACTTGATTTCTGAGTAGCTTAGAGAATATCTGTGATAGACTGTCATAGTAGCTAACATGACTATGAGTTTGTATTTCTTAACTATCCTAAACGGTTTAAGATGGTTGGTATCAAGAGGCCAGAGCTTCACATTTCATTTTTAAGCATTACTAGGTACAATATCTTTAAGAAGCGTTACCTTTAATTTTGTATCAATATACAAAGATCAATACCAATGTGGCCAAATATACTCTTAATTTTGTATCAATATTCAAAGATCAGTGCCTATGTAGCCCAATACAATCTTAATATTGCATCAATATACAAGGGTCAATACCATTGTGGCCAAATATAATCTTAATTTTGTATCAATATACAAAGATCAATACCGATATAGTCCAACACAATCTTAATTTTGCACAATATACAATGATCAATACCACTTTAGCCAAATATAATACTAATTTTGTATCAATATACAAAGGTATAAGGGCATATTCAATAATCTGTCCCTTCTTCTTGGTCCTTCCCATACTATGTCTATGTCCCATTTTTCTCAAGTCTATGCACTCCTACATAGGAGAGAAAGAAGCATACAGAAAAGAAAAAGAAGGAAGCCCCTGGGTCTAACCTCCAAAGCCGATTTAACAAGACCATTTAACAGCTTGTAGTCTCTTCCCCTAAATAACAAAGTTTTCTGTTATCCATCAAATAACCAAAACGGGGGAGGGGGGAGGAGAAACACCCTCCCGATCCTCTGGGCATGGGACGTCGCTCTCTTAAAATAAATTCCTGCTGATTTGGGTCGTAGTAAACCTGTTTGGGGCCCAAACCAGAATGGAAAATGGTTAAAAATGTTAATACAGTTCAGTCCTTTTGTGCTCAGCTGTTTAGATGTCCTAAGAAGTTTGTAGACAGAAGCTGATCTTCCGGGCTTTACTGAAGTTCTGGCTGGGGCAGTCTGAGGAGCTGAACGATCTTAGCAATTTTGAGTTATTGTGGTTGTAGACTTTTGATGGAAACAGCTATTGAGGAAGTCTGCAAGGCTGGATCATCTGGGCCACTCGTCTTCTTTGGTGTCTGATCTGTTTTCTGTTGAGGTTTCCGTTGTCCAGTTGTCCCTGGATTCCTTGAATGGATGCTTTAAATCTCCTGGAAAGATAAGAACAGAGCCCTGCCCTAATCCTAACTCTGGGGCAATTACTTTTTTTTTTTTTGGGGGGGGGGTCAGGTAATATTTCTACTGAAGCAAATTTGGTTTTTTGACAATATATAAAGTATTATCTTTCAATCTGGATTAAAGAAGAAATTATTTTGTTATTGTGGAGCTAAACAAGCCTTAGTGTATATATTTTGAGATCTCAAAGTACAATTTGTTTGTATTGAGTAGGCCTTTTGTAAGTAGCTTTTAAACATAAGTCCTTCCAAATCCTATGTGTCTGTCTCTGCATTCTAAGTATTGGGATCAAAGACCTGTGGTTCCCATCTGAAGGGATTAAAGATGTGCTCCACCACTCCTGGATCGAAGTTTTTCTCTATTTAGAGTTTGTTTTTTATCAGGCTGACCTTGAGCTCTGAGATCTGCCTGTTTCTGTCTCTAGTGTGTTGGGATTAAGGGTGTACTCTTCTTGAATGATGGGATTAAGGGTGTGCACCATCACCACCCTGTTCGGAGTAACTCTAGAATGTATAAGACAACTAACTCTATAGTGTCCCTCCCGTCTCTGATGAAGTTAAAGGCATGGGCTAACACCACGCATTTCATGTATTTTACCTTAGCTCTAAGTTTTTTCGGCTCTTTGAGGTTTATAAAACCAGGTTGAACAGCTGTAACCTTTAATTTATTTACAGTGTTTTAAACCTGTTACCTGCTTTTTTAATTAATAAATTTATTTATTTGTGTTTCAGGTTACATCTCCATCATATTGTCCTCTTTCCCCCCTTCCCAGCCCCGCCCTCCCATCCTCTACCCCCTAATCCTTCCCTCTTGTTCCTCTGGGGTGCAGTGTCCCTACATAACAGTCCCTTGCCACAGGAGTCAGTATTTCATATGTTCAGGAGTCATATGAGGGCCAAGAGCCTCTTCATACACTGGGGGCCTACGAGGCAGTACCACCAGTGAGAGATGTCTCCTTGCTAGGAAGGGAAAACTAAAAAACACACCAACAAACACACAAACCCAAAAAAACAAACAACAACAACAAAAAAAGAAAGGAAAAAGGAAAAAAAAGTCTATGTCCATGTTCCTTTGGTGTGTTGGTTGTAGTACAGATATCCTGTATTATATAGCTAAAATCCGACTATAAGTGAATAGATGCCATGTGCATCTTTCTGAGTCTGAGTTAGCTCACTAGTTAGCTCACTGAGTTAGCTTCTCTAGTTCCATCCATTTAATTGCAAATTGCATAATTTCATTGTTTCTGATAGCTGAGTAATATTCCATTGTATAGATGTACCACAGTTTTCTAATCCATTCTTCAGTTGAGGGACATCTGGATTGTTTCCAGTTTCTAGCTATTACAAATAAGGCTGCTGTGAACATAGATGAGGAGACTTCCCTGTGATTCCATGAGGAGTCATTTGGGTGTATACCCAGAAGTGGTATGGCTGGGTCCTGAGGCAAAGCTATTCCAAGATTTCTAAGATATCGCCATACTGAACTCCATAGTGGTGGCACAAGCCTGCACTCCCACCAGCAATGGAGGAGGGTTCCCCTTTCTCCACACCCTCACCAGCATGTGCTGTCATTTGAGCTCTTGATCTTAGCCATTCTGACAGGTTTGAGGTGGAGTCTCAGAGTCGTCTTGAGTTGCATTTCTCTGATGATTAAGGATGTTGAGCATTTCTTCAGGTGTCTCTCGGCCATTAGGAATTCCTCCTTTGTGAATTCTCTATTTAGCTCCATCCCCCATTTTTTGATTGGATTATTTTGTTTCTTGGCATTTAGTTTCTTGAGTTCTTTGTAGATTTGGATACTAGCTCCCTATCAGATGTGGGGTTGGTGAAGATTTTCTCCCAGTCTGTTGGTTGCCGTTTTGTTCGAATGACAGTGTCTTTTGCCTTACAGAAGCTTTTCAGTTTCATGAGGTCCCATTTATTGATTGTTGATCTGAGGTCCTGAGCTGTTGGTGTTCTGTTCTGGAAGTTGTCACCTGTGCCAATGAGTTCGAGGGTTTCTCCCACTTTTTCTTCTAGTAGATTTAGTGTGACCGGCCTTATGTTAAGGTCTTTGATCCACTTGGATTTAAGTTTTGTACAAGGTGATAAGTATGGGTATAATTTCATTCTTTTGCAAGTGGATATCCAGTTGGACCAGCACCATTTGTTGAAGATGCTGTCCTTCTTCCATTGTGCGGTTTTGGCTTCTTTGTCAAAAATTAGTTGGCCATAGGTGTGTGGGTCCATTTCTGGGTCTTCAATTCGATTCCATTGATCTACTGGTCTGTTTCTACACCAATGCCTTGCTGTTTTCACTATTATTGCTCTGTAGTACAGATTGAAATCTGGAATGGTGATACCTCCAGATGCTTTTTTATTGTACAGGATTGATTTAGGTACTCTGGGCTTTTTATTGTTCCATATGAAATTGAAAATAGCTCTTTCCAGGTCTATAAAGAATTCCTATTTTGATAGGAATTGCACTGAATCTATATATTGCTTTTGGTAGGATATCTATTTTTATTATGTTGATCCTACCTATCCATGAGCATGGGAGGTCTTTCCATCTTCTAAGGGCCTCTTCCATTTCTTTCTTCAGGGGCTTGAAGTTCTTGTTGTATAGGTCCTTTACTTGCTTGGTTAGAGTTATCCCCAAGTATTTTATATTGTTTGTGGCTATGGTGAAGGGGGTTGTTTCCCTTATTTCTTTCTCAGCCCATTTGTTTGTTGTATAAAGAAGGGCTTCTGATTTTTTTTGAGTTAATTTTGTATCCAGCCACCTTGCTGAAGATGTTTATCAGCTGTAAGAGTTCTCTGGTGGAATTTTTGGGGTCGCTTATATATACTATCATAGCATCTGCAAATAGGGATATTTGACTTCTTCGTTTCCAATTTGTATCCCCTTGATGTCTTTTAGTTGTCTTATTGCTCTAGCAAGAACTTCAAGTACTATATTGAAGAGATATGGTGAAAGTGGGCATCCTTGTCTTGACCCTGAGTTTAGAGGAAATGCTTCAAGTTTTTCTCCATTTAACTTGATGCTATCCACCGGCTTGCTGTATATTGCCTTATTATTTCTAAGTACAGTCCTTGTATGCCCATTCTCTCCAGAACTTTTAGCATGAAGGGGTGTTGAATTTTGTCAAATGCTTTTACTGCACCTAGGAAGATTATCATATGGTTTTTTTCTTTCATCTTGTTTATATGGTGAATTACGTTGACAGACTTTTGTATGTTGAAACATCCCTGCATTCCTGGGATGAAGTCTACTTGATCGTGATGTATGATACTTTTGATGTGTTCTTGAATTCGGCTTGCTAGTATTTTATTAAGTATTTTTGCATCTATGTTCATGAGGGAGATTGGTCTGAAGTTCTCTTTCTTTGTTGGGTCTTTGTGTGGTTTAGGAATCAGGGTGACTGTGGCCTCATAGAATGAGTTTGGCAGTGTTCTCTCTGATTCTATTTGGTGGAAGTGTTTGAAGAGTATTGGTGTTAGCTCCTACTTGAAAGTCCGCTATAATTCCGTGCTAAAGCCATGTGGCCCTGGGCTTTTTTTGGTTGGGAGATTTTTAATGACTGTTTCTATTTCATTAGGGGTTATTGGGCTGTTTAATCTGTTAATCTGATCTTGATTTAGTTTTGGTAGGTGGAATCTATTGAGGAAAATGTCCATTTCGCTTAGATTTTCAAATTTGGTGGAATATAGATTTTTAAAGTAGGACCCAAATATTCTCTTGATCTCCTCAATTTCTGTTGTTATTTTTCCCTTTTCATTTCTGATTTTGTTGATTTGGGTTCTTTCCCTCTGCCTTTTACTTAATTTGGCTAGGGGTCTATTTTGTTGATTTTCTCGAAGAACCAACTCTTGGTTTCATTGATACTTTGTACAGTTCTTTTTGTTTCTAAGTTGTTGATTTCAGCCCTAAGTTTGATTATGTCCTGCCATATGCTTCTCTTGGGAGTGTTTGCTTCTTTTTTGTTTCCAATTCACCCAGTTTAGCTGTTAATTTGCTAATATGAGCTGTCACAATTTTCTTTTTGAAGGCACTTAGTGCCATGAACTTTCCTCTTAGCACAGCTTTCATTGTGTCCCATAGGTTTGGGTATGTTGTGCCTTCATTTTCGTTGGATTTTAAGAAGTCTTTGATTTTCTTCTTTATTTCTTCCCTGACTCAGTAGTCATCCAGTAAGGAGTTGTTCAATTTCCTTGTGTGTGTAGGCTTTCTGTTGATTCTTTTGCTGTTGAAGACCAGCTTTATTCCATGGTGGTCTGATAAGATACAAGGGGTTATTTCAATTTTCTTGTATCTGTTGAGGCTATCTTTGTGTCCAACTATGTGGTAGATTTTGAGAAGGTTCCGTGAGGTGCTGAGAAGAAGTTGAATTCCTTTGTGTTTGGGTGAAACGTTCTGTAGATATCTGTTAGGTCCATTTGGTTCATGATCTCTGTTAGACTCAATATTTCTCTGTTTGGCTTCAGTCTTGATGATCTGTCCATTGTTGTGAGTGGGGTGTTGAAGTCTCCCACTACTAATGTGTTGTGATCGACGTGCGATTTAAGTTTTAGAAGCTTTTCTTTTACAAATGTAGGTGCCTTTGTATTTGGGGCATATATGTTCAATATTGAGATGTACTCTTGATGAATATTCCCTTTAATGAGTATATAATGCCCTTCTCTGGCTTTTTTCATTAGCTTCAGTTGGAAGTCTGTTTTGTTTGATATTAGGATGGCTACTCCATCTTGCGCCCTGGGTCCATTTGCTTGGAAAACCTTTTCCCAGCCCTTTACTCTGAGATAGTGTCTATCTTTGATAGTGAGATGTTTTTCTTGTATGCAGCAAAAAGACAGGTCTTGCTTACGGATCCAATCTGTAAGCCTGTGTCTTTTTATTGGGGAGTTGAGTCCATTGATGTTGATGGATATTAGTGACCAGGGGTTGTTATTTCCCATTAGTTTGGTATAGGTGATCGTCCTGTGCCTCTTTTGGTTTAGTTGCTGTGGGGTTTTCTATTCCCTCTGTTTTCTTGGGTGTAGTTTTCTTCTCTGGGTTGGATTTTTCCTTATAGGATCTTCTGTAGGACTGGGTTTGTGGGTAGATATTGTTTAAATTTGATTTTCTCATGGAATATCTTGCTTTCTCCATTTATGTTGATAGAGAGTTTTGCTGGGTATAGTAGTCTGGCTGGACACCTATGTTCTCTCAGGACTTGTAGGATATCTGTCCAGGCCTTTCTAGGTTTTAAAGTTTCTGAGGAGAAGTCAGGTGTAATTCTGATGGGTCTGCCATTGTATGTCACTTGACCTTTTTCTCTTACAGCTTTTAATATTTTTCTTTATTCTGTACATTCGGTGTTTCAACTATTATGTGGCAAGAGGAGTTTCTTTTCTGATCTAATCTGTTTGGTGTTCTGTAAGCCTCTTGGATTTTTATTGGCATCTATTTTTTCAGGTTTGGGAAGTTTTCTTCTTTGATTTTGTTGAAGATATTTCCTGGACCTTGGAGTCAGGAATCTTCTCTTTCCTCTATGCCTATAATTCTTAGGTTCCATCTTTTCATTGAGTCCTTGATTTCTTGGATGTTGTGGGTGAGAGATTTTTTAGCTTTCTCATTTTCTTTGGATGTTGTACTGATTTCTTCCATCGAATCTTCCATG
This sequence comes from Lophiomys imhausi, assembly GCA_907164525.1. Classification (NCBI taxonomy): domain Eukaryota; kingdom Metazoa; phylum Chordata; class Mammalia; order Rodentia; family Muridae; genus Lophiomys; species Lophiomys imhausi. The sequence continues at coordinate 2,636,257 of CAJQZJ010032834.1, forward strand.
CCTGAGATCCTGTCTTCCATCTCTTGCATCCTATTTTTCATACTCACATCCGTAGTTCCTGTTCTCTTCCCTTGATTCTCCATTTCCTCTTTTAACTCTGACTGTGTTTTCTCTATTGTTTCCATTTCTATTTTCATGTCTTGAATGGTATTGTTCGTTTTGTACATTTCCTTCTCCAGTTTGCTTGTTTTTGGCTGGAAATCTTTCATTGCCCTGTCCGTTTCCTGTTCAAGCTGAGTCACCTTGGCTTGGAGCTCTTTAATGGTGTTATTCGTTGTTTTGACTTGTAAAATTGTGGCTTCTTTGAATTCCTTCATAGATTTAAGTTCTTCTTGAAGGGACTCTATCACTTTCCATAATGTAGAATTGTCATCGTTTTCATGTGTTTCTGCTGTTGTGAGTTCGTCGGAATTGGATGAGCTAGGATAGTTTTGCGTTGTTGGAGTCATATTTCCTTGATTTCTGTTTTTTCTTGGACCTTTGGCCTTATGGATATGTTTAGCTGTCTGCTCTCATCGTCTTCTTGGCTTGGATCCACAGGGGATGCTTTGGTGTAGCAGTCGAATTGCTTGGCGATCTGTAGTTGCTTACAGGGGGATCTCAGGGTCACTGTGTTTCTAATAGCCTGAAGCACTGTGAGTTGGTGCAGCCTATTCCCAGGTAATGAGGAATGGCCCAGGATTGTTTCACTGCTCCCAAGTCAGACTTCTCTATGTTGCACACTGAGTGATCAGCCTGTAGTGGTTCTGATGGTATGGACCTGTTTGCCCAGGCACGGATTCTGTGGACTCTTGTTGTCCCCAAGGAGACTGAGAGGGCCCGGCTCCACACCTAATATGTCTGGGTTTTCCAGAATACAGCTATGGTCCCCCGGCTTCTGGCTTCCACATTTTGGAGCCCTCAGCCTCTGTGCACCTCTGCATCTAGCTCTGCCTCTGTGTGCCTCTGTGCATGCCCAGCCCTGCCATTTCACTGTGCTCACTTCTGCCCAACTCCTTAGTTGCGGGCGCGCGCCTCTGCCCCGCCCCCCTGTGCGCGTTTCCACCTGGCTCCTTCGCTGCGGGCACACGCCTCTGCCCTGCCCCCCACAGCACTGCTGTAGCCGGTACCAAGGCTTACAGGAGTCTGCAACCTTTTCTAGATAGATGGAGGGCTCATGTGTGGGACCCAGTAGACTAGTGAGTGATCCTGTGTGGGGTCTCAACACAATCCGCCACTGCCGCAGCTGCGGACCTCCCGCCGTGCACCCTGCTTCTACTGTTGCTAAGACTTCAACTAGCCCGCAATGTTTCCTAAATAGCTATAAGGTCTGCCTGAGGTGTGGGGTGCCTCGTAGGCTGGTGAGTGATCCCGTGTGGGGTCTGATTCTGCCTGCTGTGTATTAGAGTCAATCTTACCTGGCATCTCTCCAGATGGGAGTTCCCGATTCCCGGATTCAGCAGCTTCCATGTCTGGGAGAGATGCGGGGAGAGCCTTGCCCTGGGACTTTTAACAATCCCTTGGGGGCTGGGTGTGTTCCTGGCGGGTCTAGTCCCTCCGGTTTTTGCACAGTGTCCAATAACTCTGTGCTTTTTATGGCTCTTTCCCCCACGTTCAAAGTGTGTCCATGTGGGCCGCCGCCATTTTGGATCCCGATCTGGGGTGTATTTTTTTAAGGTCTTAGAATGGCTTTTTTTGTTTGTTTGTTTCTTAGGTCCATTTGTTTGGAAGTCCTTTCTCCAACCATATACTCTGGGGTAATACTATCTATCTTTAATATTGAGATGTGTTTTTTGTATGCAGCAGAAAGACAGATACTGTTTTTGCAGCCATTCTATTAGTCCTTGTCTTTTTATTAGGGAAGTGAGTCTATTGATATTGATAAATACAAATGAACAATGATTATTAATTCCTCTTTTGTTATTGATGTTGGTGGCACTCTGTCTGTCTGTGTGTGTGTTTGTGTGTGTGTGTGTGTGTGTGTGTGTGTGTGTGTGTGTGTGTGTTCCCTCTTTTGATTTTGCTTATAGGAGATTATTTATTTCCTGTGTTTTTATTGGAATATTTTACCTCCTTGGGTTGGAGTTTTTCTTCTGGTATATTCTGTGGAGATGGATTTGTGGATGGATATCATTTAAACTTGACTGTATCATGGAGTATCTTGTTTTCTCCTTCTATATTGATTTAAAGTTTTGCTGGGTAAAGTTGTTTGAGCTAGAATCTTTGGTATCTTAAGGTCTACAAGACATCTGTCCAATCTCTTCTGGCTGTAAGAGTCTCCATAGTGAAATCAGTAATTCTAATAGGTCTGTCTTTATATATTACTTGTTCTTTTTCCCTTTTTGCTTTTAATATTCTATCTTTGTTCTGTATAGTTTAGTGTTTTGATTATTATGTGGTGAGGGGACTTCCTTTTATGCTCCAATCTATTTGGTGTTCAATATCGTTCTTGTCCTTTTATAGACATCTCCTTCTTTAAGTTAAGAAATTTTTCTTCTATGATTTTGTTGAAAATACTTCTGGGACTTTGACCTGTGATTTTTCTTCTTTTTTGATTTCCATTATTATCCCAGATTTTCTGAATGGTTTGCGTCAAGAACTTTTTAGATTTAACAATTTCTTTGACAGTTGATTCTATGCCTTCTGTTGTATCTCTAGTACCTGACATTCTCTCTTCCAACTCTTGTATTCTGATGGTGATGCTTGGATCAATAGTTCCTATTTGCTTACCTAGATTCTTCATTTCCAGGATTCACTCTGCTTGTATTTTCTTTATTGTTTCTATTTCCATTTTCAGGTCTTGAATTTTTTTATTTATTTTCTTTAACTGTTTGTTTTTCTTTGCTTTTTTGTTTGTATTTTCCCCAATTTCTTTAAAGGACTTTTGGATTTCTTCTTTGAGTACCTCATCATCTTCATAGGTTGATGTTAAGTACCAGGGGGCAGCCCCATTGATGGCCAGGATTCCAAGAGGAGGTTAGGAGTCAGTGAGGGAGGAGTGAGTCAGGCACAGTGGTCAGAAAGAATTTTCCAGCTTTGACTGACTAGTAATCAGGCTACTTCTTTATTTAAGCAGATTTCAAAAAACAAAGACAGACATGATTTTCTAAGAAATACAGATTATATCATTTTGTCTCCTGACATGTGTTTGATGTTTTCTTTGCACATCCATAGTTACAGGTTCAATTGAAGTTAAATACAGGTAGAACAGATTTCATTTTCATTATCAGTCCTATAACTCCATTTAAAGAATATCTCTGCCAAAACAAACATGTTTAATATATGAGAGCCTGGTTTTAGGCTGGCAGCATTTGTGGTTTCATAGCACTACAGACAAATAGAAAAGATCTGAGTCAATCATTTTATGAGTGGCAAATCCTGATGATTAACTCCTTTTATTTATATTCTTCTATCATCTATACTATTAGAAAGTTTATTTTAATCTATTTATCTTTATTGTTGAGTTATAATCCTCTAGGGGAATCCCCTGTATAACCTCCTATCTTTAAACTACATTTTCAGAGAGCTCTAAGCATATTGAGGAAGGATGCCTTTGATCTGTTGCCAATTCTTCTGGTCTGTTGGAGTTTGTGTAAGTCTACATTGTTCCAATTATACTGTTTCAGTTTGCTTAGGGCAGATACACCAAGAAGATCCTAGAGTCATGGCCTCATAAAGAAATTTCTGATGTCTTTCTCCTTATCACAATCTTCAGGGCATAAGGAAGACTTCCAAATAAGGCCAGATGAAGCTATTTTCCTAAAAGCAGAACGGGCAGGAAGGTTGGGACTTTCCTAAAAAAGGCTCAGACATAATTTTCTCAGGAAAAGATGTAAAATGAATCACAATGCAGAAAGTCCCCAAGAATGTAACATATAGAGCCTAAAACCTAAAAGTGAGAGACAGAAAGACAGTGATCACAGCATTTGGTTCAGCTTTCCTGGAACTGTGTCAAATAGATGTGTTCACTTCATGACTTTTGCCAATTCCAGTGGATATGATTGTGCCACTTAAGGTCTTTTGCTTGTGCTTCAGCTATGTTGGAATATTCAGGAATTTGGTGATGACATATTGCCTTACCTGTTACTGATTGTATTCTTAAACTGACATCTGGACAACTAGGTTTGGGGTGATTATAGATCCAGCTGCACATTTTTTAGTTTGTCTTTGTTGGGTGGGTGTTTTGTTCCTTAGTTTTGGTTTCCTCTCTGTTTTTCTGGTTAGTGTTGCCTGGACTTCTGGCAGCCAACTTAGCCTCTGTTAGAGCATGGAGTCTCTGCCCAAGTTGGAGGCTGGGATATGGTGATGCTGAGGGGGTGAGGATTGGAGATAGGGTTGGGGGCACTGAGAGAGTGGGGGAGGTCAGTGCTAAGTAGATTATCTTGACTTATTTTGAGCCAAGTGGTCTCTGGGATATCAGGGTGACTCTGTCCCAAATGGGAGCTTGGGTAGGGTGATGAGGAGTGCACAGGACTGGGGGTAGGGTTGGTCTGTACCTAGAAAGTGAGAGAATGGAAGACTTTGGCCAGCACGTGTCCTACCTGTACTTCTGGCAGCCTACATGGTCTCCAATGGAATCCTATGTATAGGTTTGTAGCAACTCTGTTGTAGTGAGAACCCTGTAAAACAGCACATTTGTGGTTAGAGTGTGAAGACATCATGCTTCTGCCTTATTCTGCACAGTAAATAACATCTACTAATCTTCAAGATTTTCTCCAGTAATTTTTTGTGCTGTATTCATCTTTCCAATGCCTATATTAATTTTCCCTCTAAAATTTATAGGATACCTGGTACTGTGTCCCTATGCAATGATACAATACTAACATTGAGAGAAACAATCTTTTGGATGTCATGAGAGGAAAAGACTTGAGTATTGATAAATTAGCTAAAATATATGTAACCGTGAACTTCTTAATGTAATGTGCATGACATCCATTAGGGAATTTCAGACATTAAATTAAACAATTTTGGAGTTCAGATTTCTTTTTATGCAGTAGCTTTGCACATTCTTGTTGCAATGCCTTTGGTGGATATGGTCATCCCCAAATCAATTCCATATTGGTTATTATAATTTACTTCCTTTGTCTCTTAAAACCTCTGTGCTCCTGCAAATGTCTTCGGATCATATTTAATTTAATGATGCTGACTAAAGGACAAGGTTCATTCCTTCTTCTGTTAATTGTGTTGTATTTGATGCAAGTAAAATGTTTAGATTATATTTCTATTAATTCTATATTTACATGGTATTTTATTTTTCTATTGAATATTGTTTCTTACTCTTTGTTTAAGAATATATGTAGTATAAATTCATATTCGTGTGGCTGTTAATTTTGAGTTCTCTTTTCATGGTTGCCCAAGAGATGGCCTCTGAAATTCTGTTTCCCAAATCATTTGGCAACTTCAATTAGAACACCTTCATACATGTCTATATTTTAGGAAATTTCTATTACATTAGTTTTCCATACTATCCCTCAAGTTGCCCTCAAATTTTAGTTGTTTCTTCCATAATTTTTCTTTGTCTCCCACTTCCAACTCATTCTCCACTTGATCATATATTCCACCATTCCCACATCCATCCAAATCTATATAATTTCCCTTTTCTAATGAGATCTATTTGCACATCATAGTTTCTTATGCTGTACTTAATCCATGGGTTTCTATGGATTACAACATGGTTATCATTGACTTAAGAGCTAATATCCACATATATGTAAATACATGCCATATTTGTCATTCTGAATCTTGGATACCTTACTCTGGATGATTTTTTCAAGTTCCATCCATTCACCTGCAAATTTCATGATGCTACTTTTTATGTTTATTTATTATTCCTTTTTACATTCTAATCATAGTCGCCTCCCTCCCCTCTTCTGGGTCCTACCCTCCAGCCCCTTTCTCCTATATCTTCTCCCCTTCTCAGAAAAAGAAATCCCCTCTGTAGCCTCACACCCCTGCACATGAAGTTGCATCAGGACTGAGTGCTTCCTCTTCTATCGAGGTCAGGCACCACAGCCCCCTTAGGAGGAAGTGATCAAAAAGCAATCATCAGAGTCCAAGTAAGAGACATCCTCTACTCCACTTGCTAGGGAACTCATATGATAACCAAGCTACCCATTGGCTACAAATGTGTACGAGGGCCTAGGTCCAGTTTATGCATGCTCTTTGCTTGGTTGTTCAGTCTCTATAAGCCCCCATGGGTCCAGGTTAGTTGTTTCTGTTGGTCTTCTTGTGGAGTTCTTGTCCCCTCTGGGTCTTTCTATCCTTTCCCACATTCTTCCATCATACATCCCACACTCTGCCTAATGTTTGGCATTGAGTCCCAAACTCTGAATTCTCTGCTTCATGTGGGTTTTCAGAGGACAACAGTGTATCTTTAATAGTGATACGGGTTGTGAAACTGCAATTTAACTATCAATCATATTTATTAATAAGTATAAACTATAAGATGAGGCTGGCAGAGCAGCCAGCAGCCTGGTGGGATATCAGCTGGAGGCCTGGCCCGCCTTAACTGGCGGCCTGACTTGCCCTAAGGAAAAAGCGCTGGACAAAGGGTGGCCTACACTACCTGTAACCTAAACTCTGTTAACTAATATAAATTGTTATATTAGGCCAGTATAATTGCTAGCACCTTGGCTGGAGATTTACTGGAGTTCGATGGGAGGCTGATGGCCCTGGATTACTTGGACTGATGGCCTATAAGCAGCTGTGGTCCTTTCCCCAATAATTAAATACACCAAGACCCTTTAATCTTTCAACACTTAACCCTTAGCTGGGCAGACTCTCAATTAGCTACTCTAAGTTAACCCGGACCACTTAATCCCAAACTGCCATGTGCCTGTTATTACCTTCCAGAGTTCTCAAACATGTCTATCTGCTTCCATGTCTCTTACACAGGGTTCCTGTTTTAATCTCAGGAAGTCCCACCTTCCTATACTCTTTCTGCCCAGCTAATTGGTCATCAGCAACTTTTATTAACCAATAAAGAAAATGCTTCAGAAAGAGCAGTAACCAGATCTCAGCATTGAAATCAGTCTATCAGAAGCAATGTTATTAGACCTTCCCCAATAGGGTTGACTTTCTCCCTTGTTATAGGAAGAGGTGGATCAGGTTGGGTCCATCCTTGGTTGGACATTCCCTCAATTTCTGGTGTACTTTATCCCTACACATCTTGTATACAGGGTAAATTTTGAATTGAAGATTTCGTGGGTGGGTTGCTGATCATCTCCCTCCCCTAGAAGTCTTACCTAGATAGAAGGAGGCCTCTTCAGTCTCCATATCTCCTGCTACTAGGAGTCTCAGCTGGAGTCACCCCTATCTCCTCCCAGGGGCCTACCCTGACAGTCTCCAGCTTATCTCAGAGATATCCCCCTTGGTTTCCTATCGTTGTCTCAGCTCTCTCACCTCCCTCCTCCACTCTCCCCAAGTGATCCCCGCCCTTGTTTCCCTCCTCTTTCCCACTCCTACCCAGATTCCTCTCTTCATCCACATCCACTGTTTATTCTGTTTCCCCTTTTGAGTAAGATTCAGCATCCTCCCTTGGGACCTCTTAGTTATGTAGCTTCGGTGGGTCTGTGGATGGTAGAATGGTTATCCTGTACTATATGGGTAATATCTGCTTATGCATGAGTACATAACATGTGTATCATTCTGGGTCTGGGTTACCTCACTCAGGATGATCTTTTCTAGTTCCATCCATTTACCTGTGAAATTCATGATTTCCTTGTTTTTAATAACTGAGTAGTATTTCAGTGTGAAAAAAAATGGACCACATTTTCTTTATCCATTCTTTGGTTGAAGGACATCTAGGTTGTTTCAAGTTTCTGGCTATTATCAATAAAACTACTATGAGCATAGTTGAACAAATGTCCTTGTGGTATGGTGGGACATCATTTGGGTATATGCCCAGGAGTGGTATAGCCAGGTCTTGAGGAGGAACTATTCCCAATTTTCTGAGAAACTCTGTATTGATTTCCAAAGTAGTTGTACAAGTTCACAATCACACCAGCAATGAGGAGTATTCCTCTTTCTCCACATCCTTACTAGCATGTGCTGTCCCTTAAATTTTTTAATCTTAGCCATTCTGATGGGTGTAAGATGGAATCTCAGAGACATTTTTATTTGCATTTCCCTAATGATTAAGGTTGTTGAGCATTTCCTTAAGTGCTTCTCCACAACTTGAAATTCTTCTATTGAGAATTCTTGGTTTAGCACTGAATCCCATTTTTAAATTGGGTTATTTGGTTTGATGGTGTCTATTTTATTTTTTTAGTTCTCTATATATTTTGGATATTGTCCCTCTATCAGATGTAGGGTTGGTGAAGATATTTTCCAAATCTGAGGTTTGCTGTTTTGTTCTGTTGAACAAGTGTCCATTGCCTTACAGAAGCCTTTCTGTTTCATAGGTCCTATTTATTGATTGTTGATCTTAGAGACTGATTTATTGGAGTTCTATTCAAGAAGTTGTCTCATGTGCCAATGAGTTCAAGGCTGTTCCCTACTTTATCTTCTAATAGATTTGTTTTATGTTGAGGTCTTTGACTGACTTGGACTTGAATTTTGTGCAGGGAGATAGATATGGATATAATTGCATTTTTCTACATGCAGACATCCAGTTAGACAAATACCATTTGTTGAAGATGTTCTCTTTTCCATTGTATGGTTTTGGCTTCTTTGTCCAAAATAAAGTGTCTGTAGGTATGTAGGTATATTTCTGCACCTTCAATCAGGTTTTATTGACCACCCAATCTTTTTCTGTGCCAGGACCATTCAGTTTTTATTACTACTGCTCTGTAGCACAACTGGAAGTCAGGAATGGTGATTCCTCCAGAAGTTCTTTTATTGTACAGGATTGTTTTAGCTATTTTGGCTTTTTTGCTTTTACATATAAAGTTGAGAATTGTTTTTTTTTAAAGATCTGTAAAGAATTGTCTTGGTATTTTGATGTGAATTACATTGAATCTATAAAGTGCTTTGATAAGATGGTCATTTTTACTAAACTAATCCGGTCAATCCATGGTCATGAGAGATCTTTCCATCTTCTGGTATCTTCTTCAATCCTTTTACAGAGACTTGGAGTTCTTTTTATTCAGGTCTTTCACTTCCTTAGTTAGAGTTACACCAAGACACTTTATATTACTTGTAGCTATTATAAAGTGTGTTGTTTCCCTAATTTCCATCTATGCTGATTGAAAGTTTTGCTGGATATAGTAGTCTGGGCTGACATCTGTGGACTCTTAAGACTTGCAAGACATCTGACCAGGAACTTCTGGACTTTAGAGGCTCTGATGAGAAGTCAGGTGTGACTCTGATAGGTCTGCCTTTATAAGTTACTTGACCCTTTTCCCTTACAACTTTAATATTCTTTCTTTCTTGTACACATTTTATGTTTTGATTATTATGTGGCAGGGGAATTTATTTTCGGATCTTTCTTGTGTTCTGTAAGCTTCTTATATGTTTATAGGCATATCTCTCTCTAAGTTTGGGAAATTTTCTTCTATGATTTTGCTGAAGATGTTCTCTGGTACTTGGGGCTGGGAGTCTTTTCTTACTTCTATTCATATAATTCTAGGTTTTGTGATTTCCTACTGTCCTTAATTTCTTCGATGTTTTGTGTCAGAAATTGTTTAGATTTCATATTTTTTAACAGATGTTATCAATTTCTTCAATTGTATCATTTACACTTGAGATTCTCTCTTCCATCTCTTGTATTCTGTTAGTGGTGTTTGTGTGTGTAGATCCTTTTCTCTTTTTCAGGTTTTCCAGTTCCAGGATTGTCTCAGCTTGTGTTTTCTCTATTGCTTCTAATTTCCTTTTCAGGTCTTGGACTGTTTTATTAATTTCCTTCTCTTTGTTTTTATTATCCTATATTTCTTTCTTTCTTTTTTAGGATATGGGATCATTTAATTATGAAAAAGCCAGCAGAAAAGTACTGTCACAAGCAGTAATTCACATTTAGCAATATATCTATCATTTCTATTTAACAGCAAAATCATCTAAGTACCTGAAGACTAGGAGGATGCATATCCCCAATCTCTTCAAAAGAAAACAATTTCATTTCTTCACAAAGCATTCTTTTTTATGTTTATTTATTACTTCAGGTTACATCTCCATCACAGTGCCCTCTTTCCACCAGTCACAGTCCCACCCTGCTACTCTCTACCCCTCTCCCTTCCATCCCACTCCTCCAGAGTGGAGTGTCCCTACATATCCGTCCTCTGCCCCAGTTCATCAGTCATATGAGAGCCAATAGCCTCCTCATAGCCTGGGAGCCTACAAGGCAACACCACTAGGGCAAAGTGTCTCATTGACAGGTAACAAAGTCTATGTTCATGTTCCCTTTGATGCATTGGTTGTAGTATAGTTATCCTGTACTATATGGGTAAAATCCAATTATAAGTGAATAGATGCCATCTGCATCTTTCTGAGTCTGGGCTAGCTCACTCAGGATGAGCTTTTCTAGTTCCATCCATTTGGCAGCAAATCGCAAGATTTCGTTGTTTCTGATGGCTGAATAGTATTCCATTGAGTAGATGTACCACAGTTATTTTATCCATTTCTCGGTTGAGGGACATCTGGATTGTTTCCAGTTTCTAGCTATTACAAATAAGGCTGCTATGAACATAGATGAGGAAACATCATTGTGGTTTGGTGAGGAATGATTTGGATGTATACCCAGAAGTGGTATGGCTGGGTCTTGAGGTACAGCTATTGCAAGTTTTCTAAGATATCGCCAGACTGATTTGCATGGTGATTTTACAAGCTTGCACTCCCACCAGCAATGGAGGAGTGTTCCCCTTTCTCAACAACCTCACCAGCATGTGCTATCATTTGAGATTTCTTCAAGTGTCTCTCAGCCATTAGGGATTCCTCCTTTGTGAATTCTCAGTTTAGCTCTGTTCCCCATTTTATGATTGCATATTTGGTTTCTTGGCATTTAATTTCTTGATTTCTTTGTAAATTATGGATATTAGCCCTGTGTCAGATGTGGGGTTAGAAAAGATCTTTTCCCAATCTGTAAGTTGCTGTTTTGTTCAAATGACAGTGTCTTTTGCCTTACAGTAGTTTTTCAGTTTCATGAGGTCCCATTTCTTGTTTGTGGGTCTTAGAGCCAGAGCTGATGATGTTCTATTCATGAAGTTGTCACCTGTGCCAATGAGTTCGAGGCTTTTCCCCACTTTCTCTTCTATTAGATTTAGTGTTTCAGGCCTTATGTTAAGTTCTTTGATCCACTTGGACTTAAGTTTTGTGCAGGGTAATAAGTATGGGTCTATTTGCATTCTTTTACATGTCGACATCCAGTTAGACCAGGGCCATTTGTTGAAGATGCTGTCCTTTTTCCATTGTATGGTTTTTGCTTCTTTGTCAAAAATTAAATGACCATAGGTCAATCGTGTTCAGCTGTCCAGATTTGTCTGTAGCATTATTGCTAGGATCTGGAGACATCCTATTTTTTTTCTTTTCTTTTTTTTTTTTTTTTTTTTGGTTTTTTGAGACAGGGTTTCTCTGAATATCTCTGGCTGTCCTGGACTCGCTTTGTAGACCAGGCTGGCCTCGAACTCACAAAGATCCACCTGCCTCTGCCTCCCAAGTGCTGGGATTAAAGGCGTGCACCACCACCGCCCAGCTGAGACATCCTATTGTTTTGGGGGTTTTTTTTGTTTTGTTTTGTTTTTTGTTTTGTTTTGTTTTTTGTTTTTTCGAGACAGGGTTTTTTTTTTTACCATGTTCTTGCACTGACCTTTTGTCATCTGATTGACCCAGGTGTTGTCTGCTTGTTTCTTTTGTCAGCTGACCTTGGTGCTCAGGAAAACTCCCTGCCCTGGGGGTTGGCTTATCCTGAGATCCTGGTGTTTACCTTCAGATGGCAGGCAGGTTCCTGTAATAGACTGACTGGCTCTGGGAGAGAAGGGTGGCTGCTGCTCTCCTCAACTGCTTGTGACCCAATTGGACCAATATAGAGGGGATTGGAGTGGGGAGAGGGCTAGCCTCTGAGGACCTGGGAGCTGACAGGTCTCCTCAGAAAGGCAGGTAGAGCTGTGGTTGGGTCTGTGTTCTCCTCTCACTGACCCAGTCGTTCTGGCTCCCCAGCTAGGCTGACTATGCAGGCAGGGAGCTCCACCCACCACAGATGCCGGCCTCAGTGTGCCTGTTGCTGACTGCCTCAGATGCTTGGGTCTAGGGTGAGTGACCCACCCGCCCCAGTATTTGTGGAGAACACAGAGTCATGGGCTCTGTTTGCAGGCAGTCTTGGCTCCTAATTGCTTTGCTGTGGCTGGGTTAGGTCTCTGCCTCTCCACTACAGTTCACACTGTGCCGCCATGTTGGAAACTCCGGAAAAAAAAATCTCACTTACCTCTGCTCTTGTGGTGGGGCTGTTTTTCCCTCTTGAGTGTACAGCTCCAAGTGCAGGCTGGATGTCAGGCAGACAGGTGGGGCCTCTGGTCTGTGGCTGGAGCCGTGGGCTGGATCAGCTCCTGGGCTAGATCTCCTCTAGCCAGAACTCTCCAGAAGGGTCACGGAGCTGGCTGATCTCAAGGTGGTGTTCCCAGGAACTGTGTGGGCTGTTTTTCCTGGTGACCTGTCTCAATGTTCGCCGTGGGAATTCAGACACCATTCGTGTTTCACTGTCGGCTAGGGGACCTCACATTCACTCCACAGTGACTAATCTTATTCACCTACTACTCAGATGCATTGCTCTATGGTCGGCGCCATCTTGGATCTCTCCAAAATGTAAAACTTTTTAAAAGGATAAAAACAATTTTCAAAAAATAGAAGTTTACAAAAATACCCAATAGCGTTAGCCATGTTAGCCCTTTTCACACTGTAGCTGCATTGTAGGAAGATAGATTAATATAAATTAGATTTAGTAAATATCTAGGGGTTTCTGATACAGTCTCTTAATTCGGGGCATGAAGATCAACTTGGCTGTGAGCAATTAGCTTATCAGGTTGTGGACTAAAAACAAGGATGAAGTCACATGAAAGTCACAGGAAACGAGGGGAGCCTATGGACTAAAAACAAGGTTGAAGCCAGGTAAAACAAGGAAAGACTTTATGACCCGGCATTGTTTTCAGCTGCTAAAAGGGGAGAGCCCAAATTAAGCTGAAGCAGGTGGAACAAGGAGCAATCCTATTTAAGGGCAAGTGGATGGAGCCAAGTGCTGCATGCTAGAGAGCTCTGATGCTAGGGAGTCCTCATGCTAAAAAGGACAATAAGTAGTTTGTATCCTCTGATGGAGAAAGTGCTTGTGGACTGATGGCCAGATATCCCCAAGACAGAAAGAAGCTGGTGAGCAGAGAAAGTCTCAGCAAGACAGCAAAAGGCCAAGGACTAAACCCTGTGGCTCAGCTTTTGCCTAGAGAGGTTTGACCTGTCCGAACAGTGGCCTGAACAAAACCGTGGCCATCATTAAAGACCAAGGCAGAGCGGCAGAGTTGCTGATATGAAGGAAATAAGTTGGCCTACAGACGGTTGAGATCTCCCAGAGAGAAGAAAGCCTCAAGCCTTATTTAAGGTGAAACCGCCATTGCCTTGATTTTTTTTCTTTCAGCTTGTTTATATGGTGGATTATGTTAATTGATTTTTGTATATTGAACCACTCCTGCATTCTTGGGATGAAGTCTACTAGATCTTGGTGTATGATATTTTTGATGGGTTCTTGGATTTGATTTGCAGGTAGTTTATTGAGTATTTTTGCATCCATGTTCATAAGAGAAATTGGTCTGAAATTCTTTTTCTTTGTTGGGTCTTTATGTGGTTCAGGTATCAGGGTTACTGTGGCCTCATAGAATGAGTTTGACAGTGTTCCTTCTATCTCTATTTTGTGGAAGATTTTGATGAGTGTTGATATTAGCTCTTCCTTGAAGGTCTGGTAGAATTCTGTGCTGCAACTATCCAGACCTAGGCTTTTTTGTTGAGAGGATTTTAATGACTGCTTCTTTTCCCTTAGGGGTTATAGGACTATTCAATTTGTTTACCTGATCTTAACCTTCGTAGGTGGAATCTATCAAGAAAATTGTCCATTCTGTCCAATTTTGTGGACTAGATTTTTTGAAAAAGACCTAATGATTCTTTGGATTTCCTCAGTGTCTGTTTTTTTGTTGTTGTTGTTTTGTTTTGGTTTGGTTATTGATGGTACACACCTTTAATCCCAGCACTAAAAAAGCAGAGGTAGGCATATCTCTGAGTTCAAGGCCAGCCTGGTCTATAGAACAAGTTCCAGGAGAGCCAGAGCTACACAGAGAGATCTTATCAATAATGATAATAATAATAATAAATTTTACAAATATTTAAATATGCATCCTATCAATTATACAAATTAAAATGATGATAGGTTATATTTTTATTTAAATTTTTTTCATACATGTTATAATCATGTGTTTCCCCTCCCCAACATTTCCTGGATCTTCTCTACCTCCTTACCCACCCAACTTTATGTTCTCTGTCTCTGTCTCTGTCTGTGTCTCTCAAAAACAACTACAACAATGAAGCAAGAAAAGAACACACAAAAATGAAACTCAAAACAGACAGCCCAAAAACCCAACAAGACAAAAAAAAATGCCAAAACAAAGTAAAAGGAAACAAAATTCCTGAAAAATATCGAATTTATTTTATATTGTCATCTACTTCTGGGCACGGGGCCTATCCTGGAGTGTGGTTAGTATATAGTGTGGTACTTCACTGGAGAGAACTGACTTTTTTCCATTTGCCAGTAGGTATCAATCACACATAGCTTCTTGCTTAGTGGTGGAATTCTGTGTCCACTTTTCCCTCTCAGTGCTAGTACACTGTCTGGCTTAAATCTGTGCAGGTCTTATGCATGCTGCCATATCCTCTGTGGGTTTGTATGTACATCAGTCCTATTGTGTCTTGAAGATGCTGTTTCCATGGAGACATCCACCACCTCTGGTTCTGAAAATTTTTTCCACTTCCTTTTCTGCATAGATCCCTGGGCCTGGAGGGGAGGAGTGTGATACAAACATCCCATTTAAGATTGAGTACTCCAAAGTCTCTCACTCTCTTCACATGAGGACAGGCTATTTTTAAAACAGCCTTAATCTCACAATTTCAAAAGAAGACTACTTCCAAAGTCATAGACCCTACCATCAAAAGGATATTGCACATGTGATTAAGTGTAGACTTCGAAAGGGAAAGAAAAATATTGATTATCTTCTCAGGTTTAATACCATGACAATAATATATTTTTGTTTTTTATGTTACAATTCTTTTTTAATTTATTTATTTATTGCTTCAGGTTACATCTCCATCATAGTGTCCTCTTTCCACCCCTCCCAGTCCCACCCTCCCAACCTCTACCCCCTATCCCTTCCAACCCACTCCTCTGGAGTGGAATGTCCCTACCTAACAGTCCCCCGCCCCATTTCAGGAGTCATTTGAGGGCTAAGAGCCTCCTCATACACTGGGGACCTAAAATGCAGCACCACTAGGGAAAAGTGTCTCATTGACAGGAAGAAAAAAAAAAGTCTATGTCCATGTTCCCTTTGGTGCATGGGTTGTAGTATAGATATCCTGTACTATATGGTTAACATCTGCTATTCAGTGAATAGATGCCATGTGCATCCTTCTGAGTCTGGGTTAGCTCACTCAGGATGAGCTTCTCTACTTCCATCAATTTGGCTGCAAATTGGATAATTTCATTGTTTCATGAAATATATTGTTTTCTACATCTATGTTGATAGAGAGTTTTTCTGGATATAGTAGTCTGGCTGGGCACCTATGTTCTCTCAAGGCTTGTAGGACATCTGTCCAGGCTCTTCTGGCTTTTAAAGTTTCTAAGGAGAAGTCAGGTGTAATTCTGATGGGTCTACTATTATATGTTACTTGACCTTTTTCTCTTACAACATTTAATGTTCTTTCTTTGTAGTGTACATTTGGAGTTTCAATTATTATGTGGCGAGAGGAGTTTCTTTTTTGATCTAATCTGTTTGGAGTTCTGCATGCCTCTTGGAATTTTATTGGCATCTCTTTCTTTAGGTTTGGGAAGTTTTCTTCTATGATTTTGTTGAAGATATTTCCTGGACCTTGGAGTCTGGAGTCTTCTCTTTCCTCTATGCCTATAATTCTTAGGTTCTGTCTTTTCATTGAGTCCTTGATTTCTTGGATGTTATGGGTGAGAACTTTTTTAGTTTTCTCATTTTCTTTGGTTGTTGTACTGATTTCTTCCATCAAATCTTCCATGCCTGAGATCCTGTCTTCCATCTCTTGTAACCTATTTTTGATACTCATGTCTGTAGTTCCTGTCCTCTTCCCTTGATTCTCCACTTCCACTCTTATCTCTGACTGTGTTCTTTATTGCTTCCATTTCCAGTTTCATGTCTTGAAATATTTTATTTGTTTTATACATTTCCTACTCCAATTTGCTTGTCTTTGCCTGGAAATCTTTCATATCTTTTAAATCCTTCATTGCCTTGTCTCTTTCCTGTTCAAGTTGAACCACTTTGGCTTGGAGCTCTCTAATGGTATTCTCCATTGCTTTCACTTATAAAATTGTGGACTCTTTGATTTCCTTCATAGATTTAAATTCTTCTTGAAAGGACTCTATCACTTTCCAGAATGTAGAATTGTCATCGTTTTCATCTGTTTCAGCTGTGGTGAAGTGGTCAGAGCTTGCTGTACTAGCATAGTTGCATTTTGTTGGAGTCATATTTCCCTGACTTTTGTTGGTTCTGTTTTTAGCCATCTGGCTGTTCTTAGCTGTTTGTTCCTGGTACCTTCTGGGCTTTGTGCCAAGGGGGGAGCTTTGGTGTAGCAGTCTTATTGCTTGGTGATCTGTAGCTTTCCACAGGCTGGATGGGGCCTGTGTGGAAGTTCTCATTATGTCTCCCAGAGCTCACCCCTTCCTGTTTTGTCCCAATTGGGGACTCAGGTGAGAAGTTGTGGTGAGATGTGTTCCTGCAGGTTCCTGGGATCCAACTTGTCTTTGTATAGATGACAGTGCAGGTTGGTAGGCCGCAGACTGTTGGGTGGGGTTGTAGCCCCCCTGCAGCTTATGTGTCAGGACTGTGTTTGTGGTCTTTTCAGGCTGCTCTCAGGGGGTTCTCAGGGTCAATGTGCATCTAATGGCCAGAAGCACTGTGAGCTGGTGCAGCCCACTCTCAATGAGGAATGGCCTGGGATTGTTTCACTGCTCACAAGTCAGAGCCCTCTATGTTGCACTCAGTACTCAGCATGTAGTGGCTCTGCTGGTATGGTCCTGTGTGTCCAGGCACAGATGCTGTGGACTCTGGAGGTCCCAAGTTTGGGGGTTGAGTCCACCAGCTGGAGTCTGAAAGGATCCGAGTCCAATGGGGAGGGAGTACAGCAGTGCCCCCCAGGCCAAAACCTCACTCTTCCAGGGGTGGAACTATATATGCTGAAGATCTGGTTTCCCACCAGAAGGGCCGGCACTAGCAAAAGAGTCTGATATTAATACCACAAACCGCCCAGGGCTTGGACCCTGTGGAGAACAAATCTGCCTTCAAACCCAGCCTCCCACCTTTCTGCCACCCTCACCACTCCACCCATGTCTATCTGGAGCTGACTTTGGATACTGGCAATTGGGGCCACTGTCTTCCAAGTTCTGGTACACTGCAGCGGAGCTACAGCATAACCTGCTGCCGGAAGTGTATCCCACTGCTCTGTCCAGCTGCAGTGTTCTTCCCTGTGACCCTAAATCCAATAGAGGGGCCTGTATGTATGTCCAACACCCCTCTAGAGAAGCACAAATATGCTTGCACTTTCCAAAATGCCGCTGTGGACCCAGTGCTGCACCACTGCGCCTCCGCTCAGATTGCTCTGTAGTTCCGCTCAGAGAACATCCTGCTCCCACGGCTCTGCCAACCCTTCGCTAAATAGCCGGAATGCCTGCATAGGATCTGGGAGCCCAGGAGGCTGGTGAGTAACCCTGTCTGGGGTTCACAGCTGCCCGCTGGGTATTTGAGTGGCTCTTACCCTGTCCCTCTCCTGGTGACAATTCCCAATTCCCGGATCCAGCGACTTCTGCAGTTCCTGTTTTGCTGAGTGTCTGAGAGAGGGGGGTAGAGTCCTGCCCAGGGACTTTTAATGGTCCCTGGGTCGCTGGGTGAAATCCAGAGGGTTCGCACCACTCAGATTGTTCCTCAGTGTCTGTTGTTATTTCCCCTTTTCTTTCCTGATCTGGATGATTTGATATTTTCCCTGCCTATTGGTTAGTTTGGCTAAGGGTTTGTCTATTTTGTTGATTTTCTCAAAGAAACAATTCTTGGTTTCCTTGATTCTTTGTATTGCTTTCTTTATTCCAAAGTTATTGACTTCAGCCCCTGAGTTTGATGATTTCCTCCTGTCTGCTCCATTTGGGTGGGACTGCTTTTTTTTTTACCTAGAGCTTTCAGTTGGGTTGTTATGACATTATGGTGTTAATATGATCTGTGTCCAATTTCTTTTTGAAGGCACTTTGTGTTATGAACTTTCCTCTTAGCACTGTTTTCATTGTGTCCCATAATTTTGGGTATGTTGTGCCTTCATTTTCATTGAATTTCAGGAAGTCTTGATTTTCTCCTTTATTTGTTCCTTCACCAAGTGGTCATTGAGTAGTGATTTTTTCAGTTTCCATGAATGTGTAGGCTTTTTGTTATTTCTGTTATTGTCCAAGTCCAGTTTTAATCCATGGTGATCCTATAAGACACAGGGAGTTATTTTATTTTCTTGTATCTGTTGTGCCTTGCTTTGTGTATGACTACACGGTCAATTTTGGAGAAGTTTCCATGAGGGCTGAGAAGAAGGTATATTCTTTTGTGTTTGGGTGAAATTATCTGTAGACACCCGTTAGGTGCACTTGGTTCATGACCTCTGTTAGTTTCGTTATTTCTTTCTTTGGTTTCTGTCTGGATGAACCAGTCTGCTGGTGTGAGTGAGGTGCTGATGTTAATGTGAATGGATCAACATGTGGTTTAAGGTCTAGTAATGTTTCTTTCACAAATGTGGATGCCCTTTTATTTGGGGCACAGATATTCAGTATTGAGATGTCATCTTGATGAATTTTTCCTTTGATTAGTATATAGTATCCTGCCCTATTTTTTTATTAATTTTGGCTGAAAGTCTATTTTATTTGATATTAGGATGGCTACTCCAGCTTGCTTTCTTGGACTATTTGTTTGGAAAGCCTTTTTCCATCCCTTTACTCTGAGGTAAAGTCTACCTTTGTCTGTAAAATGTGTTTCTCATCTGCAACAGGATAATGGATCTTGTTTCCAAATCCATTGTTTAAGCCTGTGTCTTTTTATTGGGGAGTTGAGTCCATTGATGTGGAGAGATATTAATGACCATTGATTGTTATTTCCTGTTATTTTGATGTAAATGGTAGTTTTGTGTGTGTGTGTGTGTGTGTGTGTGTGTGTGTGTGTGTGTGTGTGTGTGTGTATTTCTTTTGGTTTTGGTGCAGTGGGTTTATTTGCTTACTATGTTTTCTTGTATGTAGTTATCTTCTCTGGGTTGGAGTTTTGCTTCTTTGATCATCTGTGGGACTGGAAATGTGGAGCAATATTGTTCAAATTTGATTTTGTCATGGAATATCTTGTTTTCTCCATCTATGGTGATTGAAAGTTTTGCTGGTTATAGCATTCTGGGCTGTCATCTGTGGTCTCTTAAGGCCTGTAGGATATCTGCCCAGGTACTTCTGGCATTTAGAGTTTTGGAAGAGAATCAGGTGTGATTATAATGGGTCTGCCTTTTATGTTACTTGGACTATTTATCTTGCAGCTTTTCTCTGTTCTGTACATTTAGAGTTTCAATTATTATGTTATAGGAGGAATTTTCTTTTCTGGTCTAATCTACTTGGTGCTCTGTATGCCTCTTAGATGCTTATGGGCATCTCTTTCTTTAGGCTTAGGAAATTTTCTTCTGTGATTTTGTTGAAAATATTTTCTGGTCCTTCAAGTCAGGAGTCTTATCTTTCTCCTATTCCTGTAATTCTGAGATACAGTTTCTTGTTTCATTGAGTCCTTGATTTCCTGGATGTTATGGGTGGGGAATTTTTTAGATTTCTAATTTTCTTTGGCTGTTGTATCTATTTCTTCAATTGAATCTTCCACACCTGAGATTCTGTCTTCCATCTTTTATATCCTCTTAGTTATGCTTGTGTCTGTAGTTCCTATTCTCTTTCCTAGGTTTTCCACCTCGAGGATTATCTCTGTTTATGTTTTCTTTCTGCTTCCATTTCCAGTTTCAGATCTTGAATATTTTATTCACTTCCTTCTCCAACTTGATGGCCTTTGCTGGTATTTCTTTAATAGTTATGTCTCTTTCCATCTCCTGTTAGCATTTTCTTGGATTTCTTTAATGGATTTATCCATTACTTTTATCTGTTGGATTATTATTTCTTTAAATTCTTTAAGGGGTTTATTTTCTTCTTTTAAGAATTCTTTAATTTTCATAAGTATATATTACCCTGTGTTTTAGGTGTTTTGAGATGTTCAGAGTTTGCTGTACTAGGATAGCTGGGTTTTGTTGGTGTCATATTTCCCTTGGTTTTTGTAAATTTTGTTCTTCTTCTGGTCTTTAGCCATTTGACTGTCAGTTTATTGTTCCTGGTACCCACAGGACTTTGCGCCAAGGAAAGAGCTTTGGTCTGGATGCCTTATGAACTTGGTGACCTGTAGCCCAGAGAAGATGAAGGATTGGTAGGGCCTTGTGTTGGAGGCTGGATCTCAGTGGGCCACTTGCAGCTCACTCCTTCCAGCTATGTCCCAACTGAGCACTCAGGTCAGGGATTGGAGTGGGGTGTATTACTACAGCCTGTAGGATCCTGAGATCTGGCTGATCTTCCTACTATGATCAGTGGGAGTCAGGGGGCCACAGACTGCAGGCTAGAGCCAGCAGAAAGTCCAACTGTTCCCATAGCCTGGGTGTTAGATCTGTGGGCGAGATCTGCCCCCTGTGGTTCCCTGGGAATCACAGACCAAGTTTGCACTTCTCAGAACAGATATAGACCTTTAAACTCATGGAGATGTTTAGATAGTAGAATGTTAAAGTCAAGTCACAAATACATATGGACTGGTCATTGGGAATGTACGTTAAGCCATATAACCCTCATAACTGTGGCCTAATTACCTCTGTTGTACTGTATTGTATTTGTTATTATAAGAGAAAGAGCCATTTGTTGAACTGACAGGGGAAACTGTAGGGGGAAATAAGATATACCTTAAACTTAAAAGAAAAAAAAAAGGAAGAGGATGGGGGGTTGAGTGTGGGAGGGTGGGACTGGAGGGGGAATAGGGAGGGGACTGCGATTGAGATGTAACTTGAAGAAATAAAAAATAAAGGAAAAAAAACAAAAAAAGAATATTAGCTTGAGGGGGACAGGTATTTTATGCACTTCTTGCATAAACATATTAAGTATTACATATGACAATAGTTCTATAGGAAAAACCTTAAGGACTATTAGTAATCACTATTCTGAATGATTGAGTTAGAAAAAGTTTTCACTTTTTTTTTGGGGGGGGGGGTTGGTTTTTGGTTTTTTTGTACAGAGTTTCTCTGTATAACATCTCAGGCTGTCCTGGACTCCCTTTGTAGACCAGGCTGGACTCGAACTCACAGAGATCCGCCTCCCAAGTGCTGGGATTAAAGGTGTGTGCCACCACTGCCGGCTTAGGTTTTCACTTTCTAAGTCATATACTCATTGGACATTTCTAAAAAATAATAATAATAACAATAAGTACACATTCTCTTGGAATCCAGTGAGGGAAAAAGAGTTTTAATTTTAAGAAGCTTTACAACACTGCTTCATGGCCAATCCCACAATATTCTTTTATTTATTTGTCAATAGCAATCCTCTGGGTTGCACTTTCTTCAAAATGTCTGCAGACAAAACACCAAGGAAAGCAGAAACCTTTTGAGTTGAAGGGAAGAAGATTAGTTTTAAGAGATTCCACATGCAGATCTGTGTGAGTTCAAGGCCAACATAGTATAGATAACAAGTTCCAAGTTACCCAGGGCTACAAAGTGAGACCCTGTCTTTTAAAAAACAATGGATGGCGGAGGAGCTCATTGGTTAAGAACACTGGCTGCTCTTCCAGAGGACCAAGGCTTGGTTCCTAACATTCACATGATGGTTTGTTTACTGCCATATAACTACAGTTTCAGGAAATCCAAGCCCTCTTCTGTCCTCAAAGGCATCAGACACATACATGGTGTATAGACATACACAGGGGAAAGATCCACACATAAAAAAATAAATAAAAAAAAAGAAGCACTGTGATGCAGGGCAGTCTGAGTTGCTCGGGCAGCTGTGCAATGGCCCAGGACTGTTCCACCACATCAGAGCAGGAACTCTTGGTGCTGTAGCTGGGGAACCTTGCCCATGTACTCGGCAAGCACACTGGGGGAACCAAGGCAGAGTCCTTTTCCTCTTCAACAGTGCTGTGACTAAGGACATTTTAGCCACAACCTAACTTGATCACCTGCTCATCAGTTACCAGGCAAGCTGGATGCTGCCATGTTGGAATCCCCAATCTCCCCCATCTAATATGTTTCCAAGAATCTGCTGGTCCTTTTGGGGAAGGAGGAAAAACTGTGTCAAAGCAGGGGACACAGGAAGCCGGGGGAGTGAGTGCCTTGGTTTGAGGGCCGAAGCCACAATCTTGGGCCCCATTTTCACTCAGACCCAAGAGGTACTCTAGAGATAGTGAGTAGGGCTCCTGTTCCCTTGTCTGGATGTTCTGCTGCCTGGGTGCCCCAATGCCCAGCACAGAGACATGGAAAGCCCCAGATTTTTCCAGGTGAACACATGCAGGGCCCGCACCCCTCAGACTGTTGCACAGCAAAAGTATAGTCTTTGGTGTCCTAGCCAGTTTTCCCTTTTGCTCAGCCCCTCCATCTAGGAAAACCTCTCTTTTTCTTATTTTTAAATTAAATTTATTTCTAAGATCATTTTACAGCACCATCATAGGCCCCTCCTTCCCCTCATCTGGATCCTGCCCTCCCACCCTCTTCCCCCTTCCCCTTTTGCTTAGAAAATGGGAACCCATCTTATTATCCCACCCCAGAACAAGTTGTATCAGAACTGAGCACATCCTCTTACGTTGAGGCCATGCACTGTGGCTCTGTTAAGAAGAAGTGGTCAAAAAGCAGGCATCAGAGTCCATGAAAGAGACAATCCCCTACACTTGCTAGGGTACCAACATGATAACCAAGTTTCCCATCAGTTACATATGTGTAGGGAGCCTAGGTCCAGTACATGCATACCCTTTTATTGGTGCGTCTCTGAGCCCCCATAGGCCTAGGTTAGTTGTCTCTGTTTGTCTTGTGGAGTTCTTGTCCACTCCATGTCTTTCTATCCTTCCCCCCCCCATTCTACCACAAGACACCCCATGCTCCTCCTAATGTTTGCTGGTAATTCTCAGCCTCTGTTTCTATCCTCTGCGGCATGGAAATTCTCAGAGGACAGTTATGCTACATTTCTGTTTCCAAGCATAGAAGACTATTCTTAATAGTGATAAGGGTTAGCTCTCTCCTTTAGGGTAGGTCTCAGGTTGAGCATATTATTACTTGGACATTCCCTCAAATACTAGTTTATCTTTATCCCTGTACATCTTGAATATAGAATAATTTTTGGGTTGAAGTTTTCATGGGTTGGTTAGTGATCTTCTCTCTCCCCTAGAAGTCCCCCCTAGATAGAAGTAGACTCTTCAATAACTGTAAACTCCACTGCTAGGAATCTCAGCTAGAGTCACCCCTATATCATCCTAGAGGACTACCTTCTCACTGGTCTCCAGCTTATAACAGAGATGTCACCACTTGATTTTCTATCTTTTTCCCACCCCTGCTTTCCCCATAACTGATACCCTCCCTCCTTTCCTCCAAACATCCTCCCTTGGGCTCTCTTAGTTGCTTAGTTTCTTTGGGTCTGTGGATTGTAGTATGGTTATCCTGTACCATATGCCTAGTATCTGCTTATGAGTGAATACATGAGTGTGTATCTTTCAGGGTCTGTGTTTCCTCACTCAAGATGACCTTTTCTAGTTCCATCCATTTGCTTGCAAATTGCATGACTTCCTGTTTTTTATCAGTTGAGTAGTATTCCATTATTTAAATGTACAACATTCTCTTTATCCATTCTTTAGTTGAGAATTATCTAGGATGTTCCCAGTTTCTTCCTATTACAAATAAAGTTATTTTGAACATAGCTGAGAAAATATCCTTGAATTATAAGGGGTACCTTTTGGGTATATGCCCAGGAGTGGTAAGTTGGATCTTGAGAAAGGACTAGTCCCAATTTTCTGAGAAATCATTAGATTGATTTCCAAAGTGGTTGTACAAGTTTACACTTCCACTAGCAATGGAAAAATGTTCCTCTTTCTCTACATCCTTGCCAGCATGTGCTGTCCTTGAGTTTTTGATCTTAGTCATTCTGACATGTGTAAGATGGAATCTCAGAGTAATTTTAGTTGCATTTCCTGATGACTAAGGATTTTGGGCATCTCTTTAAGTGATTCTTCTGTTGAGAATCCTCAGTTTAGCTCTGTATCCTATTTTTAATTGGATTATTTGATTTGTTGGTGTTTACTTTTTTGAATTCTCTAAATATTTTGGATATTAGCTCTCTATCAGAGGTGGAGTTGCCAAATCTGTAGACTGTTGGTTTGTTCTCTTGATAGTTTCCATTGTCTTACAAATGCTTTTTATGAGGTCCCATTTATTGATTGTTGATCTGACCCTAAGCTATTGATGTTCTATTCAAGAAGTTGTCTTTTATCCCAGTGACTTCAAGGGTTTTCCCCTCTTTCTCTTCTAATACATTTAGTGTTGCTGGTTTTATAGTGTGGTCTTTGATTTACTTGGACTTGAGTTTTGTTCAGGGAGATAAAAATGGATCTATGGCATTTTTCTACATACAGACATCTAGTTAGATAAGTAGCATTTGTTGAAGATGCTTTCCTTTTGCATTGTATGGTTTAAGCTTCTTTGTCAAAAATCAAGTGTCCACAGGTATGTGGGCTTATGTATGGATCTTGATCCAATTCAACTGATCAACCAGTCTGTTTTTATGCCAATATCATGCAATTTGTATTACTATTGTGTGGGAACCTGGGAAATAGAGGCTTTTTTAAAATTCCTTGTTGTTGAGAAAATGAAAGTAACTTGTGGGAAATATCTAAGATGGCACCAGCCAGAAGATACCAGGGCAGAGTTGAAACCTGATCATGAGTATAGCTGATTGGGTGAGCAAGGCTTCCATGCTCATGATCAGTGCATGATCATCATGTTACCAGGCTTGTGCTATGTGGTGTGATAGGGTGACCTTTAATGAGATTAGCCCAGGTAGCCTCATGCGGAAATCCCCCATTTGGTTCTGTATATAAGCCAGAGAACAAAACATTAAAACAAGAAATGCTTCCACATCACCCCTGTTGTGCCTGTTTGTCTTTGGAGTGAAGGTTGGAGGTTCGGGTAGGCAGCGCACTCACCTTTTCCCTGAGAATCCCCTTATGTGGTGATTGCTGTGTCGGGGGTTGCTACACTGTTGCACTGTAGTACACCTTGAAGTCAGGAATTGTGATGCCTCCAGAAGTTCTTTTATTATAGAGGATTTTTTTAGCTATTCTCAGTGTATTGTTTTTCCATATGAAGTTGATAATGATTCTTTCAAGATCTGTAAAGAATTGTGCTGGTATTTCCATGGGAATTGCATTGAATCTGTTGTTTTTGTTGAAATGGTCAGTTTTGTTATGTTAATCTTACGGACCCAAGAGCATGGCTCTTTCCAAGATCATTCCATTTTTTATTTCTTTCTTTAGAGGCTTGAAGTTTTAGTCATGCAGGTCTTTATAGAGTTACACCAAGATATTTTATACTGTCTGTGGGTATTGTGGAGGGTGTTGTTTCTCTGGTTTCTTTCTCAGACCTTGTATGATTTGTGTAAAGGAGGGCTACTTATTTTTATTAGTTATTTTTGTATCTAGCAATTTTGATGAAGATGTTTATCAGCTGTTGGAGTTTTCTGGAAGAATTTTGTGTGTTTATGTACACTACCATATCATCTGTGAAAAGGGATATGCTGACTTCTTCCTTTCCAATGTTGTCCCCTTAATCTCCTTTATTTTTCTATTTTTGTCTCCAGTATTGCCCAGCTGGAGCTTCAAGTTCTATGTTGAATGGATACAGAGAGAGTGGGAAGCCATATCTTGTCCCTGATTTCAGCCCTGAATTTGATTATTTCCTATCATATAATACTCTTGGGTGTCTTCACTTATTTTTGTTCTAGAGCTTTTAGGTGTGCCTTTAAATTGCTAATATGAGAACTCTCTAATTTCTATATAAAAGCATTTAGTGCTAGGAACTCTCTGCTTAGCACTGCTTCCATTGTGTCCTGTAAGTTTGGGTATGCTATGCCTTCATTTTCATTAAATTTGAAAAAGTCTCTATTTTCTTTCTTTATTTCTTCCCTGACCCAGAAGTAATTGAGTAGAGAGTTGTTCCATTTTCATGACTTTGTAAGCTTTCTATTTTTCCTGCTGTTGTTGAAGTCTTGCTTTAATCCATTGTGATCTGATAAGATAAAAGAGGTTAGTTCAATTTTTAACATCTGTTGAGGCTTGATTTGTGTCTGACTATATGGTAATTTTGGAAAATTTTCTGTAGCTGCTGAGAAGAATTCTTTTGTGTATAGGTGAAATATTTTTAAGATATCTGTTAGGTCCATTTGAATCATGACATCTGCTACTTTCAATATTTCTTTTTTTAATTTATTTATTTATTGATTCAGGTAACATCTCCATCATAGTGTCCTCTTTCGACCCTTCCCAGTCCCATCCTCCCACCCTCCACCCCCTAACCCTTCCATCCCACTCCTCTGGAGTGGAGTGTCCCCACATAACAGTCTCCTGCCCCAGTTCAGCAGTCATATGAGGGCCAAGAGCCTCCTCAAACACTGGGGGCCTACAAGGTAGCACCACTAGGGCAAAGTGCCTCATTGACAGGATGAAAAAGTCTAAGTTTCTGTTCCCTTTGGTGCGTTGATTGTAGTATAGATATCCTGTACTATATAGCTAAAATCCGACTATAAGTGAATAGGTGCCCTGTGCATCCGTCTGAGTATGGGTTAGCTCACTCAGAATGAGCTTTTCTAGCTCCATCTATTTGGCTGCAAATTGCATAATTTCCTTGTTTCTGATAGCTGTGTAGTGTTCCATTGTGTAGATGTACCATAGTTTTTTAATCCATTCTTCAGTTGAGGGACATATGGGTTGTTTCCAGTTTCTAGCTACTACAAATAAGGCTGCTATGAACATAGATGAGGCAACTTCCTTGTGATTCGATGAGGAGTCATTTGGATGTATACCCAGAAGTAGTATGGCTGGGTACCGAGGCAGAGCTATTTCAAGTTTTCTAAGATATCACCACACTGACCTCCAAAGTGGTTGCACAATCCTGCACTCCCACCAGCAATGGAGGAGTGCAATATTTCAATATTTCATTGTTTAATTTCTGTCTTATTGATCTTTTCATTAGTGTGAGTGGTGTGTTGAAGTTTCTCACTATTAATTTGTGGAGTTTTATGTGGTATTTAAGTTTTAGTAATGCTTATTTTGTGAATGAGGGAGCCCTTGCATTTGGGGCATAGTTGTTCAGAACTAAGACATCATCTTGGTAGATTTTTTCTTTGATGAGTATAGAAGTGCCTTCCCTATCTCCTTTGATTAATTTTAGTTGAAAGTCTATTTTATTAGACACTAGAATGGCTACTCCAGCTTGCTTCTTGGATCTGTTGGGTTGGAAAATCATTTCGCAACCCTTTACTCTGAGATAATGTCTATATTTTTTGATGAGGTATGTTTCTTCTAAGCAGCAGTATGATAGATCCTACATTCATATCCATTCTGTTAGCCCATATCTTTTTCTTGAAATATTGAGTCCATTGATGGTGAGAATTTCATGACCAGTGATTGTTAATTCCTATCATTTTACATTGTTGGTGGTATAGTGTGTATGTGTGTGTGGTGTGTTTGTGCTCCCATTCTTTTGGTTTTCTTGATATGGAATTATTTATTTCCTTTGTTTTCTTGGGTGTTTTTATCTTCCTTTGTCAGGAGCTGAATGCTCTTGAGGCTCCTTCCTTCATGTCCATATGTTATTCTTAGGTACTTAATATACAGTGTTCAAGCACTGTCAGAAACTCTCCAAGAAAGGGATTCAATAAACATACAAGCTTCCTGCAAAGCTATCTGGCTTTTTGCAAATCTACACTACAGATGCACCCCAGAGTTGCTTCTTGTTAACGCCTCCCTTTTCCATTTATCTGTTATTTTTGTCATAGAATGAAGATTCCCTCGTTGCTAAGTGCCATCCTCCTTATTTGGCCAGACTTCACACAGAGTCCTATAAGGGTGATTTTATTTTTCCTGATATTGGTTTTACAAACTTCAGTTCAAACAAATTTAGAAGTTAAAAAAGTTAGATAGTTGATAGAAAAACATATCGCTGTAGTAAATTCTCTTGTCAAACATTGTATATCTCATTAGGAGACAGGCCTGAGATAGATTTATGACCTCAGGTAAGCTTTCACTCTAGAGGTGATAAGACTGATTCCAGATGCAAACCATAAATCCAATTAAGGGTTTTAAACTTCCCATGAACTTAGGATATAATGAGGCTACCAAGAAATGCCTAAATTTAGTATAAATCTTAATTACAAGATACACAAACTGTTTTATTGTAATTCTTTATACCTTGTCAGATTTGACCTAATATATTGTCATCTTAAACTTAACCTGTGTGTAGAAAAGCAAAATTTAATTGAGTACTAAAATGTGTGATTGCTAAGTGCTCTCCTATTGCAATGGTTTTATCTGTCCTTGTGATAAATGCCTTTTAACCATGAGGTAATTCTTTCTTTGATGTAGTGAGCCCCCACTCAGAGTATAAAAGGAATAATCACCGTAATAAACTTGTCATCCGTTTTCTTCATCCATTTCTCTTTCTTCTGTGAGTGCATGTGAGAGAGTCCCTCTGTCCTCATCCCTTTCTTATTATCTTCATATAATTTGTGGATCATGTAAAAGCTCCACCATCAACTTCTGAGATAAGTTGGCCAAGGTGTACTTTAGTCCACTCAGCTCTCAGTGAGTGGCCTGCCACCTAGCAGGCCAAGAACTTGTGTTAATTTACAAAACAAAGGGTTGTTTTTACCACTTCCTTGGCTTGCAGCCCCAACCAAAGGAAAAAAGTTGGTCATTTTAACTCTGGTAGTCAGCAACAAAGGCTGCTAAAGAACCATGAAGGACCATTCACACAGTGCTTTTGACTTAGAGGCACAGTTTTAACCTGGGATCACCAGAAAGCAGCTTGAGAGGACCACAACCATGGATCTTACATCTAAGTTGCAAGGGAACTGCAGCTCTAGGCTACAGTCTGTGGCCTATCGACCCCCACCAACATCACTAGGAAGACAAGATGGATCTCAGGAACTTGCAGGCCAGAATAACACAATTCTCCCCAATCCCTGACCTGAGTTTCCAGTTGGGATAAAGCAGGAAGGCGTGAGTAGTGGGAGATCAACTGAGAAGCACCCCCTAACACAAGGCCCCACCAACCCTGTGGAAAGCACTGTTTCACCAAAATTATAAGGACTCCACACCAAAGCTCCTTCCTTGAAAGCAAGCCCAGAAGGCACCAGAAACAAACAGCTAAGGACAACCAGATGGCTAAAGGCCTGCAAAAGAACAGAACTAACAAAAGTCAGGGAAATAGGACTCTAACAAAATTCAGCTATGCTAACACAGCAAATCCTGACAAACCCACCACAGCTGAAACACAAGAAAACAATGACAAATCTATACTTATGAAAATGATTGAGGCCTAGAAAGAAGAAAATAAATCCCTTAAAGAATTTAAATAAATCACAATTCAACAAATGAAAGAAATGGAGAATTCCATTAAAGAACTCCAAGCTAACTCAGTCAAACAAGAGAGGGAAAAGGACAGAGCCATTAAAAAACTGAAAGCAAAAATAATCAAATTGGAGAAGGAAATGTATAAAACTGTTCAAAACCTGAAATTGGAAATGGAGAAAATAATGAAAACACAAGCAGAGACAATCCTAGAGGTGGAAAACCAAGGAAAGAGAACAGGAACTGAAGACATGAGTATCACCAATAGGATACAAGAGATGAAATACCAAATTTCAGGCTTAGAAGACTTGATTGAAGAAATCAATACAACAACCAAAGAAAATGTGAAATTTTGAAAAATCCTCACCCATAATATCCAAGAAATCAAGAAGTCAATAAAAAAGATGCAACCTAAAAATTATAGACATAGATGAAATAAAAGTCTCCAGACTCCAAGGACCAGGAAACATTTTCGACATAATTGTAGAAGAAAATTTCCAAAACCTAAAGAAAGAGATGCTGGTAAGAGTCCAAGAGGCATACAGAACAACAAATAGGTTGGACCAGAAAAGAAATTCCTCCAGCTACATAATAATTGAAACCCAAATATACAGAACGAAGAAAGAATATTAAAAGCTGTAAGAAAAAAAGGACAACTAACATATAATAACAGACCTATCAGAATTACACCTGACTATTCATCCAGAAACTTTAAAAGTCATAAGGGCCTGGCCAGATATCCTACAAGCCCTAAGAGACCACAGGTGCCAGCCTAGACTACCATACCCAGCAAAACTTTCAATCACCAAAGATGGAGAAAACAAGATATTCCACAACCAAACCAAATTCAAACAATATCTATCCACAAATCCAGCTCTACAGAATATCCTAGAAGGAATATTCCAAAAGAGAAAAGGTAACTATATCCAAGAAAATACAGGAAACAAATAACTCCACTGCAGCAAAACCAAAAAAAAAAAAAATACAACCACCACTTACAACAAAATAACAGGAAATAGCAATGAATGCTCATTAATATCACTCAACATCAGTGGACTCAACTCACCAATAAAAAGACACAGGCTTACAGAATGGATCCATAAACAAGACCCATCATTTTGCTGCATGCAAGAAACACACCTCATCAGCAAAGATAGAATTTATCTCAGAGGAAAGAGTTGAGAAAAGGGTTTCCAAGCAAGTAGTCCAAAGAAGGAAGCTGGAGTAGCCATCCTAATAGCCAATAAAAAACACTTTCAACCAAAATTAATTTTAAAAAGATACGGAAGGACACTATATACTTGTCAAAGGAAAAAACCATGAAGATGACATCTCAATATTGAATATCTATGCCCCAAATACAAGGGCACCCATATTTTTTTATTCTGAAAACAAATCTAGACTCTTTATCACTTTTCTTTAAACAATTGTCATGATCAGAATCAAAGATAAGTAGAAGGCACAGTTTTGTGTAACTGAACTTTTAAATTATTATTTAACACTTATTTATTTATTACTAAATTCACTTATAACAAACACCAACAATTTCTTAACTATTAATCCTATAAATTCCTACAACCCCTTTAACCTATCCACTAAACCTATTGATAATTATAACAACTACTTTCATAACCTTTTAGAATGATACAGTCTCTGGGGCAGGTCCTCAGTCGTCAAGAACACAGTCTTTGTTGTAGATTCTTTAACGCACTTAGCAGTCCTTTTTCTGGATCTCTCAGATGCAGGTTCGTCAGGGTAAGTTGGTTATTGCAGTCTCACCTTAAATAAGGCTTCATGCTTTCTTCTCTGTGGGAGACCCCAGCCGTCTGCAGGCCAACTTACTTCTTTTGAATCAGGAACTCAGCTGCTCTGCCTCAGTCCTTAAAGCCAGGCACAGTTTCCCCTAGGCCACTGATCGGACAGGTCAAACCCCTCCAGACAAAAACTGAGCCACAGGGTCCAGTCCTTGGCCTTTTGGTGTCTTGCTCAGGCTTTCTTTGCTCACCGGCTTCTTTCTGCTTCAGGGAGAGAGCTGGCCATCAATGGCCAGCCCTTTTTTCAGCAGGACTCTTGGAGCTCTCTAGCATCAGGGGCCCCTTCTCTTTCTGGGCTCCATGCACTGTCCTTAAATAGGAGGAATTCTGTTTCAGCTTAATTTGGGCTCCGCCCACTTAGCAGCTGAAAACAATGTCAGGCCAGATACTTTGTTTCTTCAAGTCTATTGAGTCTTTCCTGTTTTTCCTGACTTCAACCTTGTTTTTCAGTCTATTAAGTCTTTCCTGTTTTTGCTGACTTCATGCTGATAATGCTCTTCAGGCCCCGAATTAAGAGACAGTATCAGAAACTCCTATATATTTTCTAAATCTAATTTATCTAACCCCTACAGTTTTGCTTGGTTTTCTTATCAGATTTGGGGGTTTGTTTTCTTGTGGGCATTTTTTTGTCCTTTTAATTTTTTTCTTTTCTTTTTTTACAAATACAAATAACACATGAAAAACTCTACTTCAAAAAAATCTTGAAAAACTCTACTTCAAAAAAATCTAACAGTTCAACAAATGACCTTAGCTGTGTTCTAAGACATTGACAGGCTGCATCACAATTTAAAATCCAATGGTAAAAATGGAGGTTTAGAACTGTTTGGTAATCACATGTCAAAAAAACAAAGGAGTTCTGGAAGCACCTTTTATTCAGTTAGCCACACCACCAGGGACCAAGCAGCAGTTGCCAAAAGGCAATTTTTCCACACCAGAAAGGAGTCATGACTCTTGATAGATAATATGGATTTTTCTTGCTTCTAAAATGTTTATCAAATCCTGTGTCTCCCAACAAATGAAACATCCATAGTCAGTGAATATCGAGACATGCTCCTTTAGGGAATGGCTCTTAAACTCCAGTTGGTATATGCAGCATGAGCAGGAAGGTCAGTCTTTTTCCTCTTCTTTAAAAATCTATTCCTCCTAAAGTATCATTCCGGAAAACTTGAAATGAAGGACTAAAAGGTCAGGGGAAGAAATGGGGCTGGGGAGCACACACCATGAACACAAGCAAAATTAAAATTGTACAAACTCAAGCAGTTTATAATAGACTACTCCGAGACACCAAAGGCTAGTTGAAGGAATTCATCATTCTGCAGGAGCCGGGGGCTGTGTGCCGTGTGGAGATCTGGGCAAAGCAAATCACTGCCTTGTATTTGTAATTCCCCTGCCCACACCAAAACCTGGTTTCTGCACTATGCCTCTGCAGGAAGGGCCTCTCATCCCACCACTCGGCCCACCATGGGGCCTCTGGTGCCCGAAGGCGGTTGTCCCTGTGGTTGCCTTCCCTAGCAGCTCGGGTCTTCTTCTCTTCCACATTCACATGGACTGTGCCTCGGAACATGATTGGCCTATTGTTTAAAGACCTTCTGAACAGGCTCAGAATCATCAAACACAACAAAACCAAAGTTGGGCAACTTCCCATCACTGTTAATGCACAGCTCCAACATGTTCCCATAACTTTAGACCAAAAAAAAATCCTTCAGTTCTGACTTGTCAACCTCAAGTGGCAGGTTCCCAATGAAGTGCTGGGGACTGTCAGGGTGCCACACCATCCTTCAAGGTTCCACATCTCCTGGTTCACCAGCCTCATGAATTGACCGGGGTCTTCTCTGTGGAAGGATATTGATCCGCTGCTCTCAAACTCTCTGATCTCTCTGAGGCCTTTGTGAGGGAATCTGAGATTCAGGCTTAGATTCTGGGTGGAGCTGTGAAGGCGGCACTTTGACCACATGAGGTGGTGTCCCTGTCACTGGAACAGCCCCACCAGAAGGAAGGTTCTTACTAGTCACAGATGCCCAAAAAAAGTCCTCAAGTCCTCCTGTGCTGAGGCCACATCCGCTGGAGCTGGGGAAGTGCTCTTATGCACATCCTCAGGAGCAGCTTCCTCCAATGCAGGCTCAGACTTGTACTCTTGGATGTTGGTCATAGGTTGTGGTTCTGGCTCTGGCTCCGGTTCTGGTTCAGGATCCACATGAGAATCCTCTAAAATACATCAAGATGACATCTCAATATTGAATAACTATGCCCCAAATACAAGGGCACCCATATTTGTAAAAGAGACACTAATAAAGCTTAAACCACACATCGATCCCCACACACTAATAGTGGGAGACTTCAACATCCCATTCACACCTATGGATAGGTCATTGAGAAGCCAAACAGAGAAATAATGAGACTAACAGAGGTCAAGAATCAAATAGACCGGTCAAGAGTCTTGGAGCCTGGAGTCACAGACTGCCCCTGCCTGGATTTAGAGACCTGTCTCCAGTGTCCAGATCAGTATCATTCATTAAACCCTGTCACAATGAGCGTCCAGACCCTGCACACACTCCTGCAGCTGGCAAGACAGAGGCTACTGAGGGAGGAGGCCTTGGCCATTTCTGCTCTAGAGGACCTGCCCATAGAGCTGCTCCCAGCCATGTTTGAGGAGGCCTTCACCTGCAGATGTACAGAGATCCTGAAGGCCATGGTACCTGCCTGGCCCTTCCCATGCCTTTCTGTAGGAGTCCTGATAAAGAACCCCCAGCTGGAGATCCTGAGGGCTCTGCTTGAGGGACTAGATGTGCTGATTACACAGAAGGCTCGCTCCAGTAGGTGCAAACTCAGAGTGCTCAATTTGACGAATATGCACCGTAACTTCTGGAGCATATGGGATAGATTTCATGAACGTGACCACTCACCACAGGTCATGACAAAGAAGCAGCCAGTGGATGTCTGTCCTGACTCTGGGGTGAAGGAATATTGGAACGTGGTAACTGACCTCAAACTCACTAAGGGCCAGCTGGATGAAAATGATAAGTACTTGATGGAGTGGGCCCAGCAGCGCAAAGGTTCCATTCATCTGTGTTGTAGAAAGCTGAAGATTTGGGACTCACCCAACCACACTGTCAAAACAATCTTCAAGATTATAGATTCAGACTGCATACAAGAGCCGGAGCTGAGTTGCTTGTTGTTAAAAGACTTTGCTTTTCTTCAACGTTACCTGAGGCAGATGAAAAGTCTTCACACATTCATGCTAGATGACATCACACATACCATCGATGTATTTGATTTTAAAGAGCTAGATGAGGAGGGAATAAGGATGCTGATCGCTCAATTTCCTACACTTTATTGTCTCTGGAATCTCCATTTGCCTGAAAGAGACTTTGAAGACCCTCTCCGTAACTTGCTGTGACCTCTCACAGTCAGACTTGGATTACCTGCCCCATTGCCTGAATATTTGTGAGCTCAAATACCTGAACCTGAATGTTATTTTTTTTCATATGATTTATTCCTTAAGCCTCTTGGAGTTCTACTTGAGAGAGTTAGAGTTACCTTGCAAACTCTGGAACTGAGTGGTGTAGGATGAGGTAATCTTAGTTCAGGGCCCTCCTACCTGCCCTGAGCAAATGCTCCCAGCTCACCAAGGTCAGTTTCTATGATACTAAACTCTGACTGTCCTGAAACAACTCCTGCACCACACAGCCAAGATGAGCCAGCTGATTGAGGAGGTATATCCGGCCCCTCTGGAGTGCTGCAATGACATGGGTGACGTACTAAGAGACAGATTTGAACAACATTGTCTGGAGCTCCTGCATATCCTTAAGACCAAAAGGCAGCTCAAGAGAGTCACTTTTGCTACAAGCCGATGCTATAACATAACAGTTGCCTGTGCTTTTTTTATAATCTGGACACCCAACGTTGTCATTTCCTGTACCAAATGGGGTAAAGCTGATGTTGGAACTGAGAAGGGGAAGCCAAGTGTGGGTGGTTGCTGACATCCTGAGTGAACGGACACTGCTGACATGAACATGGATGTGTCGAGCACCTCAAGGCCTAGTCACTCTGGAAAGGCAAGGTCCTCCCTGACCTGGTGAATAGACACTCCTCTCCACAGAAAGTATCAACCACTATTTTCTTCTCTAGGACTAGTGCATTTGGGACTGTTGCAATAGAAACACCCTTCCATGAGCAGATTGTCTCCTGTCAGTTGCATACAATAAATGTGCTCAGTCTCCGTGTCTCCATTATAAAAAAAAAAAAAAAATCAAATAGACCTAACATATCTATAGAATGTTTCAATCAAACACAATAGAATATAACTTCTTCTCAGCAACTCACAGAACCTTCTCCAAAATTTAATATATAGTCAGTTACAAAGCAAGCCTCAACAGATACAAGAAAATTGAAATAACCACTTGTATCTTATCAGATCAACATGGATTGAAGCTTATTGAAAGACTTCAACAACAACAGAAATAACAAAAATAAACCTACCTGTAACAGTAAATTTTATATTTACTGTTATCAATATATATTTATTAAAACTTAACAAATACTAACAATAACCTATATCCTAAAGCCTGAACCCTAACTCTAAGACCCAATCTAAAACACCCTAATACCTATAAAACAAATGTTTAAACTAATCTAAAGTTTTTTTAAAAGGATATTAATTTTCTCCGGTTTGTGGAACCGTATGGGTAGATGGTTGATTTCCTGGTAGATTTCTGTCAAGTCTTATCATCTTTGAGTCTTATTCGTCAGATCTTTTTTTTTTTTTTTTTTTTTTTGGTTTTTCGAGACAGGGTTTCTCTGTGTAGCCCTGGCTTTCCTGGACTCACTTTGTAGACCAGGCTGGCCTCGAACTCACAAAGATCCGCCTGCCTCTGCCTCCCAAGTGCTGGGATTAAAGGCGTGCGCCACCACTTCCCGGCTATTCGTCAGATCTTAAGATCAGTTTATAAATTCAATTTGTTCTGACCATTAAAGTGAGGTGACTCTTATATTGAGCAAGAATTTTCTCTGTAGTCCCAGGACTCACTTATCTGCAAGATGCAAAGTTTCTTAAGATCACCATTCAGATACTCTGGGCCTCCAAGGGCATTCTGTACTGCAGCAGCTTTCCATGACTAGTGTTCTCTGGAACTCTAAAGTCTGTAGCAGCTTTCCGTGGCACAGATGCTTTGGAATTCCAAAGTCTGTGGCAGTTTTCTGACTTGAACCAAATGGTCCAACTCTGCCAAATGGTGTATTTTGTCATGCCTTCCACCTATGTGGATCACTGACAGGGAGCACAAAATGAAGACAAGGTCTCTCAGTGGATGAAGCAGGAGAAGGGGCTACGAAGCTGCATGGGCTTGTTATTTAAATCCTTTGTCATAATGAGTCTTGGTGTGGATTCCAGCATTTCATTGCCAAGGTGCCTGGTGAGATTTCTGAGGCATGCCCCTGTCCACAGTCCCATGATCAAAGACATAATCTGTTTTAGGCAGGCTTTCAAGGACATGCCCTTCACTGATAAATACGGCTGTAAATGGATCTGCCCATATCTTTTACCTGATATGCCAAACTTCCAAAATTCCTAATCCTCCATAATCCCTAATCCTACTACACCTACCCACTCATGGAAAGTGAAAAACTCTCTACTCGATGATCACTGAGTCTGGAACAAATAAAGAAGGAAATCAAAGACTTCCTAAAATCCAGTGAAAATGAAGGCACAACATACCCAAACCTATGGGACACAATGAAAGCAGCGCTAAGAGGAAAGTTCATATCACTAACTGCCTTCAAAAACAAAATGGTGACAGCTCATATTAGCAACTTAACAACAGAACCAGAAGCACTAGAAAACAAAGAAGCAAACACTCCCAAGAGGAGCAGATAGCAGGAAATCATCAAACTCAGGGTTGAAATCAATAACTTACAAACCAAAAGAACAATGAAACGAATTGATGAAATCAAGAGTTGGTTTTGAGAAATTCAACAAAATAGACAAACCCTTATGCAAACTAACTAAAAGAGTTATGGAAAATATTCAAACCAACAAAATCAGAAATGAAAAGGGAGAAATAAAACAGACATCAAAGAAATCCAGAGAATATTTAGGTCTTACTTCAAAAACCTGTACTAAACAAAATGGACAATCTTCTTGATAGATTCCAACTACCAAAGTTAAATCAAGATCAGATTAACAAATTATACAGTCCTATAGGCCCCAAGGAAATAGAAGCAGTCATTAAAAGTCTCCAAACCAAAAAAAAAAAAGCCCAGGCCAGATGGTTTCAACACAGAATTCTACCAAACCTTCAAAGAAGAGCTAATACCAACACTCCTCAAACTCTTCCACAAAGTAGAAACAGAAGGAACACTGCCAAACTCATTCTATGAGGCCACAGTCACACTGCTAACTAAACCACACAAAGACCCCAAAAAGAAAGAGAATTTGAGACCAATTTCCCTCATAAACATAGACTCAAAAATACTCAATAAAATGCTTGCAAACAGAATCCAAAAACACATCAAAAGTATCATGCCACATAATCAAGTAGGCTTTGTCCCAGGAATGCAGCGGTGGTTCAATATACAAAAATCCATTAACATAATCCACCATATAAACAAGCTGAAAAAAATACATTATGTCACTAGATGCTGACAAAATCCAATACCCCCTCATGCTAAAAGACTTGGAGAGAGCTGATATACAAGGACCATACCTAGGAATAATAAAAGCAATTTACATCAAGCTGGTAGCCAGCATCAAATTAAATGGAGAGAAACTTAAAGCATTTCCCCTAAAATTAGGGACAAGGCAAGGATGCCCACTCTCCCCATTTCTCTTCAGCATAGTAATTGAAGTTCCAGCCATAGCAATAAGACAACTAAAGGAGATCAAGCATATACAAATTGGAAAGGAAGAAGTCAAAGTATCCCTATTCACAGACAATATGACAGTATACATAAGCGATGTCAAAAATTCCACCAGGGAACTCCTACAGCTGACAAACACCTTCAGCAAGGTGGCTGAATAAAAAATTAATTTTAAAAAATCAGGAGTCCTTCTTTACACAAACGATAAATGAGCTGAGAAAGAAGTTAAGGAAATAACGCCCTTCACAATAGCCACAAACAATATAAAATACCTGGGGGTAACTCTAACCAAGCAAGTGAAAGACCTATACAACAAGAACTTCAAGTTCTTGAAGAAAGAAATCCAAGAAGATATCAGGAGATGGAAAGATCTCCCATGCTCATGGATAGGTAGGATCAACATAATAAAAATGGCCATCCTACCAAAAACAATATACAGATTCAATGCAATTCCCATCAAAATACCAACACAATTCTTTCCAGACTTTGAAAGAACAATTCTCAACTTCATATCGAAAAACAAAAAACCTAGAATAGCTAAATCAATCCTGTACAAAAAAAAAAAAAAAAAAACTTCTGGGGGTATCACCATCCCAGATTTCAAGCTGCACTACAGAGCAGTAGTAATAAAAACAGCATGATATTGGTATAGAAACAGACCAGTTGATCAGTGGAATCAAATCAAAGACCCAGAAATAAACCACACTCCTGTGGTCACTTAATTTTTGACAAAGAAACCAAAATCATACAATAGAAAAAGGAAAGCATCTTCAACAAACGGTACTGGTCTAACTGGATGTCAACATGTAAAAGAATACAATTAGGCACATATTTATCACCTTGCACAAAACTTAAGTCGAAGTGGATCAAAGACCCTAACATAAGGCCTGACACACTAAATCTAATAGAGAAAATGGGGAAAAGCCTCAAACTCATAGGCACAGGTGCCAACTTCCTGAACAGAACATCAGTAGCTAAGACTCTAAGACCATCATCAATAAATGATGATGAAAACTTATGAAACTGAAAAGTGTCTGTAAAGCAAAGGATGCTGTCATTATAACAAAATGACAGCCTGCAGATTGGGGGAAGAAATCTTCACTAACTCCACATCAGACTGAGGACTAATATCCAAAATATATAAATAAGTCAAGAAATTAAACACCAAGAAACCAAATAATTCCAATCAAAAAATATGATATATACCTAAACGGAGAATTCACAAAAGAGAAATCTCTAATGGCTGAGGGACACTTAAGAAATGCTCAACATCCTTAATCACCAGAGAAATCCAACTCAAGATGACTCTGAGATTCCATATCACATTTGTCAGAATGGCTAAGATCAAAAACTCAAAAGACAGAGTATGCTGGTGAGGTTGTGGAGAAAGGGGAACATTCACGCATTGCTGGTGGGAGTGCAAACTTGTAAAACTACAATGGAAATCAGTCTGGCGATATCTTAGAAAACTTGGAATAGCTCTACCTCAAGACCCAGGCATATCATTCCTGGGCATATATCCAAAAGATTCCTCACCAGTCCACAAGGACATCTCCTCAACTATGTCCATAGCAGCTTTGTTTGTAATAGCTAGAAACTGGAAACAACCCAGATGTCCTTCAATTGAAGAATGGATTTTTTTTAATGTGGTACATTTACACAATGGAATACTACTCAGCCATCAGAAACAAGGAAATCATGCAATTTGCAGCCAAATGGATGAAACTAGAAAAGTTCATGCTGAGTGAGCTAACCCAGACCCAGAAAGATAAACATGGCATGTATTCACTTATAAATGGACTTTTGCCATATAGTACACAAGATAACTATCCTACAATCAACAGACACAAAGGAACAAGAACATGTACTTTGTTACCTGTTACTGGGACGCTTAACCCTAGTGGAACTGCCATATAGGCCCCCAGTGCAAGAGGAAAATCTTAGCCCTCATGTAACTGATGAACTGAGGGAACCTAATATGCAGGCGCACCCCATACCAGATGAGTAGGATAGGTGGAACAGAGAATAAAGAGTGGGGGGTGGGACTGGGAGTGGTAGGGAGGGGGCTGTGATGGAGATGTAACTTGAAGTGATAAACAAACACTAAAAATATACATATTACATCCAGATTGCAGTTTCCCTCCCCTCCCCTCAGTCACTCCCCTCACCTGCTATATACCCAAAATCTATCACCTCCCCAGAAGAAAAGTAGTTCTTCCAGGGACATCAACCAAATATGTCAAAACAAGTTACTATAAGGCCAGGCACATATTCTCATTTCAAGACTGGATGAGGAAACCCAGTCAGATAAGAGGAGTCCCAAAGGCTGGCAAAAATGTCAGAGACAGTCCCTACTACCACTGTTAGGAATCCCAGAAAACGCCTAGCTACATAACCACAACATATATGCAAAGGATCTAGGTTAGACTTATTCAGGCTCCCTGATTTCTATGAGCCCAAGGGAGCCCTGGTTAGTTGATTCTGTGATCCATTTTCTTTTGGAGTTCTTGACCCCTTGGCCTCCTTCAATCCTTCCTCCCACTCCTATGTAGGACTCCCTGAGCTCCACCTAATATTTGACCATGGGACTCTACACATGTTATCATCAATAGCTGCATGATTTCTCTCTGATGATGATTATGTTAGGCTCCAGTTCCAGCATATCTTGCAAGCATATCAAGCTGTAGGGCAGAGTTTTGTGACTGTTTTGGTATCCTAGTCTTTCCATTTGAGGCCTTGTCTCAATTCAAAGGATGACCAGAAAAGACTTCTTATCCCCATTACTAGGAGTCTTCCCTAGTGTCACCCTCATAGATTCTATGGAATTTCCATTGCACCAGGTTTCTACCTCACTCCCCAAAAGCCCCCAAGTTTCCGTTGTCTCCCCATTATTCTCCTCTTCATCCCCTTACAGCTGATCTCTCCTGTTCCCATCCCCATCTCCCAATGGTCCATCTAAGAAAGCTAGTCTATTACTTCTTCCCAGGAAGATCACTTCATACTTCCTTAACCTGCTTATCACTTAGCCTATCGGGGTTTGTATGCTGTATCATGATTATCCTTTACTTTATAGATAATACCCACTTATAAGTGAGTACATGCCTTCCTTGTCTTTCTGGGTCTGGGCTACCTAAGACGGGATGATTTTTTTCTAGTTCCTTCCA
Organism: Lophiomys imhausi; assembly: GCA_907164525.1. Lineage (NCBI taxonomy): Eukaryota > Metazoa > Chordata > Mammalia > Rodentia > Muridae > Lophiomys > Lophiomys imhausi. The sequence continues at coordinate 2,677,933 of CAJQZJ010032834.1, forward strand.
TTTACCAGAAAATTTCTTGTTGTCATTTTTGCAGCAACTGAGTAATACTCCATTACTGGAGTATTGTGTAACTGGACCATATTTTTAGTCCATTCTTTTGTTTTTGGACATCTATGCTATTTCAGATTCTGCTATAAGCATAGTTGAGCAAGTAACCTTGTAGTGGAATGGAAGGTTCTTTTGGTATATGCCTGAGAGTGGTATGCCTGGGTCTTTATGTAGATCAATTCCCAATTTTATGAGAAAATACCATATTGCTTTCCAAAACATCTGTATGTTTCCCTCCAACAATCAATAGAAGAGTGTTACTCTTGCTCCACCAGCATAAACTGTCATTTGTGGTTTTGATCTTAGCCATTCTGACAAGTGTAATATGGAGTCTCAGAATCATTTTGATTTGCAATTCCATGGTGGCTAATGATAGCGAACATTTCTTTAAGTATTTCTCAGCCATTTGAGATTTCTCTGTTGAGAATTTTCTGTTTAGATCTGTACCACATTTTAATTGGATTATTTAGTGTGTTGATGTCTAGTTTCTGAGTTCTTAAATATTTTGGATATAAGCCCTCTTGTCAGATGTGGGGTTGGTGAAAATCTTTCTCCATTCTATAAACTGGTGTGTTTTGTCCTATTGATTCACAAAAGGTGTTGGTTTTATGAGGTTCCATTTATTAATTGTTGATGTTAGTTCCTATGGTAGGATTAATGATAGCATTTAATAGCATAGGAAACTTGAAATAGCAAAAGCCTGGACTTTAAGATAAAAGGCTTACTTCCAAAGTGACATGTCCTTGGGAACTCGCCCAAGGATGGATGACTCATTTGATCATAGGGTTGGGGGCCGGGACATGCCCTGAGGAGCCCGCCTTCAGATCGTGCCTGTCATTTTCATGCCCCTCTGAAAAAAAAAGCTTTTGAAGAGATAGAGCCAGGGTCATAACTTGAAAAGAGCGCAAAAGCTACTGCTAAAGATATTTAAGACAAGATTCACATAGACAGAGAACTGGGCTCCTCTTTCTGTTCCACCTCCTCCTCATCTGGCAGAGAAACTCACATCAATCTCATTGGAAAGCTTCACCCTCTGATATTGACCCATTTCGGGTCTGGAGAGGAGATAGATTCTCCCTGAGATTCTGGAGCACTGAGGCGTGGAATTGTCTTTCCTTGGAGCCCAGGGACTTTGGATCAGATGGAAGACTGAAATAAGGCCTTTGCAGGCCATAAGCATCTGAATAGGTGAGCCCCCTGGAAAACTTTTCATATGTTAAATAATTGGTTTTAAGACTACAAAGGCGATTCCTGCTTGATAAACTGTCTTAGGATCTGACTAACAAAATTCAGAGACTTTAAAACTGAAAAATAGTATAAAGACCAGCCACCCATAAGGACCCTCGCCCAGAGGAATATATTGTTTTGAGAAACTTTAGGTTAATGTTAAATGTTTGTATTGTAAATACTAAGAAGTTTTAGGTGTTAGGTTTTAGAGTCAGGGTTTAGGTTTAGGATTTAGAAATTTTTTAAATAATTTATTTTTTATTTCTTCAAGTTACATCTCAATCACAATCCCCTCCCTACACCCCCCTCCTGTCCCACCCTTCCACCCTCTTCCCCTCACCCCCCCCCCCCCACCCCTTTTTTTTTTTTTTTTTTTTAGTCTCAGGTATATCTTTTCCCCCCAACAGCTCCCCTTTCAGTCCAACAAATGGTTCTTTCTCTTATAACAATAAATACAATACAAAACAACAGAAATAAATAGGCCACAATTATGAGAGGTATATGGCTTAGCGTATATTCCCAATATCCAGTCCATATGTATTTGGCACCTGACTTTAACATTCTACTATCTAACCATCTCCATGAGTTTAAAGTTCTATATCTAACTCAGCTTTCATACTAACTTGGCAAGAAAAATCCCTTGCTTCAACTGTAGACAGAATGCTGTCCAAAGAACAAAACTTGGAAGCAGGTAAGTCGACAGCCTAGCTCTGCCAAGACAGGGTAGGTAAGTCCTTCATAATTCCTGCTCTATAATCAATGTCTGTCAGAGAAACGGGGCCAAACGGCTGAAGATTGATGCTGTAATGTATGGAGAGAAAATGGGAACTTTCCAGGGAGCCACTGGTATGTCATTTCTTAGTTTTGGAAGCTGCAGGTCCTGCACTTCCTATATAATCATATATATTTATCCCTCTCAGGTCTCTGAGGTGGTTGAAGAATAGATAGCTGGAGTCTCATAGTTAAATTTTGAGTTGTTTAGGAATCAAGAGGGTGTTCTGGATCTAAGAAGATGTTTTTAAAATTGTGAGGATGTAGGAATTTTATAGGCCATTGTTAGGTAATTGTTAAGTACTAATAAATATATGTTTGATAAATAAAAATTTACTGTTACAAGTGCCTGCATATTGTTGTTCTGTTCAGAAAGTTGTCTCCTGTCCCAATACATTCAAGGTTATTTCCCACTTTCTTTCCTATAAAATTCAGTGTTTCTGGTTTTATGTTGATATCTTTGATGCACTTGTATTTGAGATTTATACAGAGTGATAGATATGCAAATATTTTCATTCTTCTACATACTGACATCCAGTTGGATAAGCATCATTTGTTGAAAATGCTTTCTTTTTTCCATTGTATATTTCTGGCTTCTTTATAAAACTCAGGTGTCCATGGATGTGTACATTTACAACAGTATCTTTGATTTGATTCTGTTAAACAACTTGTCTGATTTTATGTGAGTACTGTGTGATTTTTATTACTATTGCTCCATTGAACTGCTTCAAACCAGGGATGGTGATACCTCTGGATGTTCTTTAATTGTATAGAACTGCTTTAGCTATTCTGGATTTTTAGATTCTCCCTCTGAAGTTGAATATAGTACTTTCAGGGTCTGTAAAGTTTCATGTTGAAATTTTGATGGGGATTGCACTGAATCTGTACATTGCTTTTGGTAAGCTGGATAGTTTTATTATGCTGATTCTACCGATTTAAAAGCATGAGAAATCTGTCTTCTGATATCTTCTTCAATTTCCTTCACCAAATACTTGAAACTTTTATCATACAGGTCTTTCACTTGCTTGGTTACTGTTACCCCAAGATATTTTATATGATTTGTAACTGATATGAAGGGTGTTTCCCTGATTTCTTTCTCAGTCACTTTGTCATTTGATTATAAGAGGGCTAATGATTTTGTTTTAGTTAAGCTTGTATGTGGCCATTTCCCTGAAGATGTTTATCAGCTGAAGGAGTTCCCTGGTAGAATTTTTGGCTCACTTATGTATACTGTCATATCATCTGTTAATAGCAATGCTTTGATTTCTTCCTTTCCAATTTGAATTCCCTTGAAATTCTCTAGTTGCCTTACTGCTCTAGCTAGAACTTCAAGTACTATATTGAACAGATATGTAGAACGTACACAGCCTTGTTTTGTTCCTGACTTTAATGGAATTGCTTTGAGTTTCTCTTCATTTAGTTTGATGTTGGTTCTAGGCTTGCTGTAAACTGCCTTTATTATGTCTAGGTATGTTCCTGGTATAACTAATCTCTCTAAGACTTTTATAATGAAGGAGTGATGAATATTTCAAAGGTATTATCAGCATGTAATAAGATGATCTTGTCCTTTTTTTCATTAAGATTGTTAATATGCTGGATTACATTGACAGACTTTCATATGATGAACAAAAGCTGCATCTCTGAGATAAATCCTACTTGATCATGGATAATTTTAATGTTTTATTGAATTTCTTTGCAGGTATTTTATTGTGTTTTTTATTTATTTTTATTTCTTCAAGTTACATCTCCATCGCAATCCCCTCCCTACTCTCCCCTCCAGTCCCACCCTCCCACCCAATTCCCCCTCCACCCCCATCCTCTTCCCTGCAGGCCAGCAGCTTCCAAAACTAAGGAATGATATACCAGAGGCTTCCTGGACAGTTTCCAATTTCTCTCCATACATTACAGCATCAATCTTCAGCCGTTTGGCCCCATTTTTCTGACAGCTGTTGATTGTGAAGCAGGAATTATGAAGGACTTGCCTACCCTATCTTGGCAGAGCTAGGCTGTCAACTTTACTGCTTCAAAGTTTGTCCTGTTTAGACAGCATTCTGTCTACAGTTGAAGCAAGGAATTTTTCTTGCCAAGAGATAGGTGTGCCACTAATTCAACAATCTCCAATTGGAGATTCTTTGATGCTCATCTTCTGCTTGGAGTAGAGTAGGGGGTGCTGTCAGGAACAGACATGTTTCAATATCAAAAAAAAAATCTTGTTAAGAAAACATCTTTGAATGCCATATTCTGCTGATCTCATGAGGTTTTTGAAGACCACCTATCTATCTCTTATATTTGGATAATCAAATGTTGCTTGTCTCTTAGCAACTTGATTTCTGATTAACTTAGAAAAATAACTGTGGATCCAAGATGGCGGCGGCCGGCGCAGACGTATTTTGATTTCGGGGTCAACAAACACAAGGCGGCAAGTGTTCCAGGATGCTGTACAAAGGGCAGGACCCCTTCTAAATCTCACCCAGCTACACAGGGACCACAGAAGATGCCTGGGCAGGATGCCCCTTCTAAATCTCGGACACGCTAGGAAGCCTCTGGACCCAGGAATTGGGATAACCCATCCCCCCAAAAGGAGAGACCCCAGTAAGTTCCAACCTAATACCCAGCCGACAGATTCAGAAACCACGCAGAGATAATCCCCACCTTGCTGGGCACTCCCAGGTCTCACACAGACGATCCAATTATCTAGAGAAAGGATGCGACCCTTGGAAGTGAGCCAGAGATCAGCTGCAAAGTGCCTTCAGAACACAGATCGCAGTCTGTGATGTCACTGGCCAGTTTCCAAGCCGCAGGAGCAGCAAGGCTACCTCAGCTGAGCTGCAGACTTACCCGCTATAGGAACCAAACCCGGGCAAACTGCGAGACATTTGAAATGGTCGTATATCAGTCTTATGTACTAGTACAGGCCCTTCCAGTGGGGAATCAGAGCTTACTTGTAAACATCTCCACCACCTGAATTAATTAGGTCCCCACCTGGGAGGCGGAACTGAATGACTCACCTTATAGGGGTGGAGTAAGGCAACTCAAATCCTACACCACAGTGCCCCCCCCCATGGACCCAAGTCCAGAAGACAACAAAATAAATTCCACATGGCCAGAGGCCCCAGACAAAAAAAAAAAACACACAGCAAAATGTCTCCAACAAAAGAAAGCAACGCTATTCTGCCCAGCCCAAACCACCTCAGCACAACTGAAACACATGAAAACAATGACAATTCTACAGTATGAAAAGTGATAAAGTCCATTCAAGAAGAACTTAAAATTATGAAGGAATTCAGAGAAGCCACAATCTTACAAGTCAAAACAACGAATAACATGATTAAAGAGCTCCAAGCCAAGGTGACCAAGCTTGAACAGGAAAAGGATAAAGCAATGAAAGATCTCCAGACAAAAACAAGCAAACTGGAGAAGGAAATGTACAAAACAAACACTACCATTCAAGACATGAAAATAGAAATGGAAACAATAAAGAAAACACAGTCAGAGTTAAAAGAGGAAATGGAGAATCAAGAAAAGACAACAGGAACTACGGATGTGAGTATGAAAAATAGGATGCAAGACATGGAAGACAGGATCTCAGGCATGGAAGATTTGATGGAAGAAATCAGTACAACATCCAAAGAAAATGAGAAAGCTTAAAAACCTCTAACCCACAACATCCAAGAAATCAAGGACTCAATGAAAAGATGGAACCTAAGAATTATAGGAATAGAGGAAAGAGAAGAATCCCGACTCCATGGTCCAGGAAATATCTTCAACAAAATCATAGAAGAAAACTTCCCAAACCTAAAGAAAGAGATGCCAGTAAAAATCCAAGAGGCTTACAGAACACCAAACAGATTAGATCAGAAAAGAAACTCCTCTCGCCACATAATAATAGAAACTCCAAATGTAGAGAAAGAAGAAAGGATATTAAAAGCTGTAAGAGAAAAAGGCCAAGTCACATACAATGGCAGACCAATCAGAATCACACCTGACTTCTCCTCAGAAACTTTAAAAGCTAGAAGGGCCTGAACGGATATCCTACAAGCCCTGAGAGAACATAGGTGCCCAGCCAGAGTACTATACCCAGCAAAACTCTCTATCAACATAGAAGGAGAAAACAAGATATTCCATGACAAAATCAAATTCAAAGAATATCTCCACACAAACCTAGCCCTACAGAAGATCCTAGAAGGAAAATTCCAACACAGAGAAGTTAACTACACCCAAGAAAACAGAGGAAATAGAAACCTCCACAGCAACTAAACAAAAGAGAAACACAAGACAGCCAGCTATACCAAAATAATGGGAAATAACAACCCCTGGTCACTAATATCCGTCAACATCAATGGACTCAACGCACCAATAAAAAGACACAGACTTACAGACTGGATTCGTAAATAAGACCCATCTTTTTGTTGTATACAAGAAACACACCTCACTACTGAAGATAAACACTACCTCAGAGTAAAGGGCTGGGAAAAGGTTTTCCAAGCAAATGGACCCAGGAAACAAGCTGGAGTAGCCACCCTAATATCAAACAAAATAGACTTCCAATTGAAGTTAATAAAAAAAGACAGAGAAGGGCATTACATACTCATTAAAGGAAATATCCACCAAGAGGTCATCTCAATATTGAACATCTATGCCCCAAATAAAAAGGCACCTACATTTATAAAAGAAACACTTCTAAAACGTAAATCACACATCGATCCAAACACTTTAATAGTGGGAGACTTCAACACCCCACCCACAACTATGGACAGATCATCAAGACAGAAGCCAAACAGAGAAATAAAGAGTCTAACAGAGATCATGAACCAAATGAACCTAACAGATATCTACAAAACGTTTCACCCAAACACAATAATACACCTTCTTCTCAGCAACTCACAGAACCTTCTCCAAAATCGACCATATAGTGGGACACAAAGATAGCCTCAACAGATACAAGAAAATTGAAATAACCCCTTGTATCTTATCAGACCACCATGGAATAAAGCTGGACTTCAATAGCAAATGAATCAACAGAAAGTCTGCACTTACATGGAAATTGAACAACTCTTTACTAGAGGACCACTGGGTCAGGGAAGAAATAAAGAAGGAAATCAAAGACTTCTTAAAATCCAATGAAAATGAAGACACAACATACCCAAACCTATGGGACACAATGAAAGCTGTGCTACGAGGAAAGTTCATAGCACTAAGTGCCTTCAAAAAGAAAATTGTGACAGCTCATATTAGCATATTAACAGCTAACCTAGGTGAATTGGAAAAAAAGAAGCAAACACTCCCAAGAGGAGCAGAAGGCAGGAGATCATCAAACTTAGGGCTGAAATCAACAACTTAGAAACAAAAAGAACTATACAAAGGATCAATGAAACCAAGAGTTGGTTCTTCGAGAAAATCAAGAAAATAGACAGAGCTTAGCCAAATTAACTAAAAGACAGAGGGAGAAAACACAAATCAGCAAAATCAGAAATGAAAAGGGAGAAATAACAACAGACATTGAGGAAATCCAGAGAATATTTGGATCCTACTTTAAAAATCTATACTCCACCAAATTTGAAAACTTAAGGGAAATGGACAATCTTTGATAGATTCCCCCTACCGAAGCTAAATCAAGATTAGATAAACAGATTAAACAGCCCTATAACCCCTAAGGAAATAGAAACAGTCATTAAAAATCTCCCAACCAAAAAAAGCCCAGGGCCAGATGGCTTTAGC
>CAJQZJ010032834.1:2736353-2780992 GCA_907164525.1 Lophiomys imhausi
ACAACCCAGATGTCCTTCAACTGAAGAATGGATAAAAAAACTGTGGTGCATTTACACAATGGAATACTACACAGCTATCAGAAATGAGGAAATCATGCAATTCGAAACCAAATGGATAGAACTAGAAAAACTCATCCTAAGTGAGCTGACACAGTCTCAGAAAGATAAACATGGTATGTATTCCCTTACAAATGGATATTAACCATACATCAGAGGATAACTATCCTACAACCCACACACCCAAATAGATAGGAACCTAGCATATCTATCCTAGGAAAAATTCTACCCACCAGTGAGTCATGGAATCTGCTGCAGGTTAGTGGAACCCCACACCCTAGATGGTGTGCCTTATCAAGCTCCAGTATGAGTGGAAGCTCTTGGGCCTCACATGACGCAAGATCTGAGGGAGTATGATATGTGAGGACCCACCTCATTTGAGGAGAAGGAGAGTACCAAGTAGAGCAACAAGGAGGGAGGGAGGGAGGGAGGGAGGGAGGGAAGGATAGAATAAAGGAAGGGGCAAGAGGGGAGGAGGGAGGAAACTATGTTCTAGAAATAAATAATACTTTTTTAAGAAAAGAGTTAATAAGCTTCAAAATATAATAAAAATACAATATAAAATTTTCAAACTATAATTTACCTTACTGGCATGAAAGGAAAATGGCCTTAATTTCAGATTAGAATGTTAGACTGCAGGTGGCTACACAGATTACACAAACTTGATAGAAGCGTAAAAGTTTTGTTTTGTTTTGTTTTGTTTTGTTTTGTTTTTTGTAGAGGTATAGGCTATTTCCATGGTTTGGCATTAAAAAGCAGGTAACATGTTTAAAACACTGTAAATAAATTAAAGGTGACAGCTGTTCAACCTGGTTTTACAAACCTCCAAGAGTTGAAAAAACTTAGAGCTAAGGTAAAATGATGCATGGAGTTAGCACATGCCGTTACCTCCAGTAGAGACAGGAGGATCACTATAGAGTTAGTTGTCTTATAAATTCTAGAGTTACAAGAAACTGGGTGGTGATGGTGCACACCCTTAGTCACATCATTGGGGAAGAATACACCCTTAATCCCAACACACTAGAGACAGAAACAGGCAGATCTCAGAGCTCAAGGCCACCTGATACAAAACAAGCTCTAAAGAGAGAAAAACTTTGATCCAGGAGTGGAGGAGCACATCTTTAATCCCATCAGTTGGGAACCACATGTCTTTGATCCCAAAACTTAGAATGCAGAGACAGGCACATAGGATTTGGAAAGATTTAAGTTTAAAAGCTACTTACAAAGGCAGGCTGCAATTCAAACAAATTGTCCTTTGAGATCTCAAAATATATACACTAAAGGTTTGTTTAGCTCCAAAATATCAAAATAATTTCTTCTTTAATCCGGATTGAAAGGTAATACTTTATATATTATCAAAAAAAAACAAATTTGCTCCAGGAAAAATATTACCTGACCCCCCCAAAAAAAGGTAATTGTCCCAGAGTTAGGATTAGGGCAGGGCTCTGTTCTTATCTTTCCAGGAGATTTAAAGCATCCATTCAAGAAATCCAGGGACAACTGGACAACGGAAACCTCAGCAGAAAACAGATCAGGCACCAAAGAAGACGAGTGGCCCAGATGATCCAGCCTTGCAGACTTCTTCAATAGCAGTTTCCTCAAAAGTCTACAACCACAACAACTCAAAATCGCTAAGATCGTTCAGCTCCACAGACTGCTCCAGCCAGATCTTCAGTAAAGTTCTGAAGATCAGCTTCTGTCTATGAACTTCTTAGGATATCTAAATAGCTGAGCACAAAAGGACTGAACATCAAATGATTCTATTAACATTTTTAACCATTTTTCTATTCTTACTTGGGCCCCAAACAGGTTTACTACGTCCCAAATCAGCAGGAAGTCATTTTAAAAGAACAACATCCCATCCCCAGAAGGTGGGGAGGGTGTTCTCCCCCTTTGGTTATTTGATAGATAATAGAAAATTTTGTTATTTAGGGGAAAAGACTACAAGCTGTTAAATGGTCTTGTTAAATGGGTTTTGGAGGTTAGACCCAGGGACTTCTCTCTTTTGCTTTTCTGTATCCTCCTTTCTCTCCTATATAGGAGTGAACAGACTTGAGAAAAATGGGACATAGACATAGTATAGGAAAGATCAAGAAAAAAGGACAGATTATTGAATATAGCTTTATACCTTTGTATACTGATACAAAATTAATATTATATTTGGCTAAATTGGTATTGATCATTGTATATTAATGCAAAATTAAGATTGTATAGGGCTACATCGGTATTGATCTTTGTATATTGATACAAAATTAAGATTATATTTGGCCACAATGGTATTGACCCTTGTATATTAATGTAAAATTAAGATTGTATTGGGCTACATCGGTATTGATCTTTGTATATTGATACAAAATTAAGATTACATTTGGCCACATTGGTATTGATCTTTGTATATTGATACAAAATTAAGGGTAACGCTTCTTAAAGGTACTGTTCATAGTAATACTTAAAAATGAAATGTCAAGTTTTGACCTCTCGCTACCAACTGACATAAACTGTTTAGGATAATTAAGAAATGGAAACTAATAGTCATGAAAACGTGTCATTTTGTTAGTTACTATGACAGTCTATCACAGTTATTTTCTAAGCTACTCAGAAATCAAGTTGCCAAGAGACAAGCAATATTTGCTTATCTAAATATAAGAGATAGATAGGGCATCTTCAAAAACCTCAAGAGATCTGCAGAATATGTCATTCAAAGATGTTTTCTTAACTTAAGATTTTTTGATATCGAGACATGTCAGCTCCTGACAGCACCCCCTATTCTACTCCAAGTAGAAGATGAGCATCGAAGAATCTCCAGTGGGAGATGATTGAATTGGTGATAAGCCGTTCTCTTGGCAAGAAAAATCCCTTGCTTCAACTGTAGACAGACTTCTGTCCAAAAAGGACAAAACTTGGAAGCAGATAAGTCGACAGCCTAGCTCTGCCAAGACAGGGTAGGTAAGTCCTTCATAATTCCTGCTCTACAACCAATGTCTGTCAGAGAAATGGGGCCAATTGGCTGAAGATTGATGCTGTAATGCATGGAGAGAAAATGGGAACTGTCCAGGCAGCCACTGGTATGTCATTTTTTAGTTTTGGAAGCTGCAGGCCCTGCACTTCCTATATAATCAGATATATTTATCCCTCTCAGGTCTCTGAGGTGGTTGAAGAATAGATAGCTAGAGTCTCATAGTTAAATTTTGAGTTGTTTAGGAATCAAGAGGGTATTCTGGATCTAAGAAGATATTTTTAAAATTATGAGGCAAGTTAGTATGAAAGCTGAGTTAGATATAGAACTTTAAACTCATGGAGATGGTTAGATAGTAGAATGTTAAAGTCAGGTGCCAAATACATATGGACTGGACATTGGGAATATATGCTAAGCCATATAACTCTTATAATTGTGGCCTATTTATTTCTGTTGTTTTGTATTGTATTTATAGTTATAAGAAAGAGAACCTTTTTTTGGACTGAAAGGGAGAGCTGTTGGGGGGAAAAAAGAAATACCTTAATCTAAAAAAAAAAAAAGAGGAGAAGAGGATGGGGGGGTTGAGGGGGAGGAGGGTGGAAGGGTGGGACTGGAGGGGCAAGTAGGGAGGGGATTGTGATTGAGATGGAACTTGAAGAAATAAAAAATAAATTATTAAAAAAAAGAATAAAGAATAGAAAAAAATTTTTTCAAATATATACAAAATAAATAAATAAATAATAAAAAGTCTATGTCCAAGTTCCCTTTGGTGTGTTAGTTGTAGTATCGATACCTTCTACTATAGAGCTAAAATCCTACTATAAGTGAATAAATGCCATATGTATCCTTCTGAGTCTGGGTTAGATCACTCAGGATGAGCTTTTCTAGTTCCATCCATTTTGCTGCAAATTGCATAATTTCATTGTTCCTGATAGCTGAATAATATTCCATTGTATAGATTTACCACAGTTTTTTGACCCATTCTTCGGTTGAGAGACTTCTGGGTTGTTTCCAGTTTCTAGCTATTACAAATAAGCCTACTATAAATATAGATGAGGAAACTTCCTTATGATTCTGTGAAGAGGCATTTGGGTGTATACCCAGAAATGGTATGGCTGGGTCCTGAGGCAAAGTTATTCCAAGTTTTCTCAGATATCACCAGACTGACCTCCATAGTGGTTGCACAAGCCTGCATTCCCACCAGGGTACCCCTTTCTCCACACCCTCGCCAGCATGTGCTATCATTTGAGTTTTTGATCTTCGCCATTCTGACAGGTGTGAGATGGAATCTCAGAGTCATCTTGAGTTGCATTTTTCTGATGATTAAGGATGTTAAGCATTTCTTCAAGTGTCTCTCAGCAATTAGGGATTCCTCCTTTGTGAATTCTCTATTTAGCTCTGTCCCCCATTTTTTGATTGGATTATTTGGTTTCATGGCATTTAATTTCTTGAGTTCTTTGTAGATTTTGGATACTAACCCTCTGTCAGAAGTGGAGTTGGTGAAGATTTTCTCCTAGTCTGTAGGCTGCCGTTTTGTTCGAATGACAGTGTCTTTTGCCTTACAGAAGCTTTTCATGAGGTCCCATTTATTGATTGTTGATCTCAGGTCCTGAGCTGTTGGTGTTCTGTTCAGGAAGTTGTCACCTGTGCCAATGACTTCGAGGGTTTTACCCACTTTTTCTGCTACTAGATTTAGGGTAACCGGCCTTAAGTTAAGGGCTTTGATGCACGTGGATTTAAGTTTTGTACAAGGTGATAAGTATGGATCTAATTTCATTCTTTTACAAGTGGACATCCAGTTGAACCAGCACCATTTGTTGAAGATGCTGTCCTTCTTCCAATGTGCCATTTTGGCTTCTTTGTCAAAAATTAGGTGGCCATAAGTGTGTGGGGTCTATTTTGAGATCTTCAATTCGATTCCATTGATCTACTGGTCTGTTTCTATGCCAGTACAATGCTGTTTTTACAACTATTGCTCTTTAGTACAGCTTGAAACTGGGATGGTGATACCTCCAGATGGTTTTTTATTGTACAGGATTGATTTAGCTATTCTGGGCTTTTTGTTGTTCCATATGCAATCAAGAATAGCTCTTTCCAAGTCTATAAAAAATTGTGTTGGTATTTTGATAGGAATTGCATTTAATCTATATATTGCTTTTAGTAGGATGGCCATTTTTACTTTGTTGATCCTACCTATCCATGAGTATGGGAAATCTTTCCATCTTCTAAAGGCCTCTTCCATTTCTTTCTTCAAGGGCTTGAAGTTCTTGCTGTACAGGTCTTTTACTTGCTTGGTTAGAGTTACCTCCATGTATTTTATGTTGTTTGTGGCTATTGTGAACAGGGTTGTTTCCCTTATTTCTTTCTCAGCCCATTTGTTTGTTGTGTAGAGAAGGGCTTCTGATTTTTTTGAATTAATTTTGTACCCGGCCACCTTGCTGAAGGTGTTTATGAGCTGTAAGAGTTCTCTGGTGGAATTTTGGGGGTCGCTTATGCATACTATCATATCATCTGCAAATAGGGATAATTTGACTTCTTCGTTTCCAATGTTTATCCCCTTGATCTCCTTTAGTTTTCTTATTGCTCTAGCAAGAACTTCACGTACTATATTGAGGAGATATGGTGAAAGTGGACATCCTTGTCTTGTCCCTGAGTTTAGAGGAAATGCTTCAAGTTTCTCCTCATTTATTTTGATGTTGGCCATTGGCCTGCTGTATATTGCCTTTATTATTTCTAGGTACGGTCCTTGTATGCCTGTTCTCTCCAGAACTTTTAACATAAAGGGGTGTTGGATTTTGTCAAATGCTTTTTCTGCTTCTAGCCAGATTATCATGTGTTTTTTTTTTCATCTTGTTTACATGGTGAATGATGTTGATAGACTTTCGTATGTTGAACCATCCCTGCATTCCTGGGATGAAGCCTACTTGATCATGGTGTATGATACTTTTGATGTGTTCTTGAATTCAGTTTGCTAGTATTTTATTAAGTATTTTTGCATCTATGTTCATGAGGGAGATTGGTCTGAAGTTCTCTTTCTTTGTTGGGTCTTTGTGTGGTTTAGGAATCAGGGTGACTGTGGCCTCATAGAATGAGTTTGGCAACGTTCTTACAGATTCTATTTGGTGAAAGAGTTTGAAGAATATTGGTGTTAGCTCCTCTTTGAAGATCCGGTAGAATTACGCACTAAGGCCCTCTGGCCCTGGGCTTTTTTTGGTTGGGAGATTTTTAATGACTGTTTCTATTTCCTTAGGGGTTATAGGGCTGTTTAATCTGTTTATCTGGTCTTGATTTAGCTTCGGTAGGTGGAATCTATCAAGAAAACTGTCCATTTCATTTAAGTTTTCAAATTTGGTGGAGTATAGATTTTTAAAGTAGGATCCAAATATTCTCTGGATTTCCTCAATGTCTGTTGTTATTTCTCCCTTTTCATTTCTGATTTTGTTGATTTGTGTTTTCTCCCTCTGTCTTTTAGTAAATTTGCCTAAGGGTCTGTTTATTTTGTTGATTTTCTCGAAGAACCAACTCTTGGTTTCATTGATTCTTTGTATAGTTCTTTTTGTTCCTAAGTTGTTGATTTCAGCCCTAAGTTTGATGATCTCCTGCCTTCTGCTCCTCTTGGGAGTGTTTGCTTCTTTTTTTCCAATTCACCAAGTTTAGCTGTTAATTTGCTAATATGAGCTGTCACAACTTTCTTTTTGAAAGAACTTGGTGCTATGAACTTTCCTCGTAGCACAGCTTTCATTGTGTCCCATAGGTTTGGGTATGTTGTGTCTTCATTTTCATTGGATTTTAAGAAGTCTTTGATTTCCTTCTTTATTTCTTCCCTGACCCAATAGTCATCTAGTAAAGAGTTGTTCAATTTCCATGTGTATGTAGACTTTCTGTTGATTCTTTTGCTATTGAAGTCCAGTTTTATTCCATGGTGGTCTGATAGGATACAAGGGGTTATTTCAATTTTCTTGTATCTGTTGAGACTATCTTTGTGTCCCACTATATGGTCGATTTTGGAGAAGGTTCCATGAGGTGCTGAGAGGACGTTGCATTCTTTTGTGTTTGGGTGAAATGTTCTGTAGATATCTGTTAGGTCTATTTGGTTCATGATCTCTGTTGGACTCATTATTTCTCTGTTTGGCTTCTGTCTTGATGATCTATCCATAGTTGTGAGTGGGGTGTTGAAGTCTCCCACTACTAAACTGTTTGGATCAATGTGCGATTTAAGTTTTAGAAGCATTTCTTTTATAAATGTAGGTGCCTTTGTATTCGGGGGCATAGATGTTCAATATTGAGATTTCCTCTCGATGAATATTTCCTTTAACGGCTATGTAATGACCTTCTCTGTCTTTTTTTATTAACTTCAATTGGAAGTCTATTTTGTTTTATATTAGGGTGGCTACTCCAGCTTGTTTCCTGGGTCCATTTGCTTGGAAAACCTTTTCCCAGCCCTTTACTCTGAGATAGTGTCTATCTTCAATAGTGAGATGTGTTTCTTGTATGCAGCAAAAAGATGGGTCTCTTTACGGGTCCAGTCTCTAAGTCTGTGTCTTTTTATTGGCGAGTTGAGTCCATTTATGTTGATGGATATTAGTGACCAGGGGTTGTTATTTCCCATTGTTTTGGTATAGCTGGTTGTCTTGTGTTTCTTTTTGTTTAGTTGCTGTGGAGGTTTCTATTTCCTCTGTTTTCTTGGGTGTAGTTAACTTCTCTGTGTTGGAATTTTCCTTCTAGGATCTTCTGTAGGGCTGGGTTTGTGAGGAGATATTGTTTGAATTTCATTTTGTCATGGAATATCTTGTTTTCTCCTTCTATGTTGATAGAGAGTTTTGCTGGGTATAGTAGTCTGGCTGGGCACCTATGTTCTCTCAGGGCTTGTAGGACATCTGTCCAGGCCCTTCTAGCTTTTAAAGTTTCTGAGGAGAAGTCAGGTGTGATTCTGATGGGTCTGCCATTGCATGTGACTTGGCCTTTTTCTCTTACAGCTTTTAATATCCTTTCTTTGTTCTCTACAAGTCAGGTGTAAATCTGATGGGTCTGCCATTGCATGTGACTTGGCCTTTTTCTCTTACAGCTTTTAATATCCTTTCTTTGTTCTCCACATTTGGAGTTTCTATTATTATGTGGCGAGAGGAGTTTCTTTTCTGATCTAATCTGTTTAGTGTTCTCTATGCCTCTTGGATTTTTACTGGCATCTCTTTCTTTAGGTTTGGGAAGTTTTCTTCTATGATTTTGTTGAAGATATTTCCTGGACCATGGAGTCTGGAGTCTTCTCTTTCTTCTATGCCTATAATTCTTAGGTTCCGTCTTTTCATTGTGTCCTTGATTTCTTGGATGTTGTCATGGGTGTGAGATTTTTTTAGCTTTCTCATGTTCTTTGGATGTTGTACTGATTTCTTTCATCGAATCTTCCATGCCTGAGATCTTTTCTTCCATTTCTTGAATCCTATTTTTGGTACTCAAATCCATCGTTCCTGTTCTCTTCCCTTGATTCTCCATTTCCATTTTTAACTCTGACTGTGTTTTCTTTATTGTTTCCATTTCCATTTTCATTTCTTGAGTGATGTTATTTGTTTTGTACATTTCCTGCTCCAGTTTGCTTGTCTTTGCCTGGAAGTCTTCCATTGTCCTCTCTTTTTCTTATTCAAGTTGACTCACCTTGTTCTGAAGTTCTCTAATGGTGTTTTCCATCACTTTCGTATGTGCAATTTTGGCTTCTTTGAATTCCTTCATAGATTTAGGTTCTTCTTGAAGGG
This sequence comes from Lophiomys imhausi, assembly GCA_907164525.1. Taxonomy (NCBI): domain Eukaryota; kingdom Metazoa; phylum Chordata; class Mammalia; order Rodentia; family Muridae; genus Lophiomys; species Lophiomys imhausi. Next base: position 2,745,114 of record CAJQZJ010032834.1, read on the forward strand.
CCTCTATTACTTTCCATAATGTAGAATTGTCATCGTTTTCATGTGTTTCAGCTGTGGTGAGGTGATTCGGGCTGGATGGAATAACTTTTGTTGGAGTCATTTCGCTGTTTTTTTTTGTTTGTTTGTTTGTTTGTTTGTTTGTTTGTTTGTTTGTTTGTTTTGGTCTGGGGCCTTTGGCCTTATGGAATTTTTTAGCTGTCTTCTGGACTTGGGTCTAAAGGGGGCACTTTGGTGTAGGAGTCGAGTTGCCTTACTCCACCCCTATAAGGAGAGTCATTCAGCCCTGCCTCCTCAGTGGAGACCTAACTAATCCAGGGGGTGGAGCTGTGTACATGTAAGCTCTGGTTCCCCCCTGGAAGGGCCAATACTAGTAAAAAAAAGTCTGATATACAACAGTTTCAAATACCTCGCAGTTTGCCCGGGATTGGCTTCTGTGGTGGGTAAATCTGTCTTCACCCCCAATAGCCTTGCCGCTCCCACAGCCTGAAAACTGGCCAGTGATGTCACCGCAGTGGGTTGCAATCTGCAGCCTGAAGGCACTTTCAGCTAAGCTGCGCTCACTTCCAAGGGTTGCAATCTTTCGCCAGATAGCTGGATCGTCTGTGCGAGACCTGGGGGGTGCCCAGCAGGGTGGAGATTATCTCTGCGTGGGATCTGAATCTGCCTGCTGGGTATTAGATTGGAACTTACCCGGCGTGTCTCTCCTGGTGGGGAATGGGGGATCCCGATTCCCAGATTCAGCGGCTTCCTTGCATGTCCGAGAGTAGGAGGGAGCGTCCTCAGTCATTTTCTTGTGCTTCACCTGTGTTAGGATATCACTATTTGCTTTAGTAGAATGGCTGGGCTCTGGTGATGTCATGTTGCTATGGCTGTTTCTATTGTGTTCTTGTAAAGATGTTTAGGTATCTAGGTTTGGAGTGATTGCAGGTCTAGTTGCCAAATTTTGGGTTTGTCTTTGTTGGACTTTGTTTTTCTTTGTTTGGTTGGTTTTTTCCACTTGGTTTCAGTCTCTCTCTATCTCTCTCTCTCTCTCTCTCTCTCTCTCTCTCTCTCAAATTCTAGCTGTAGTGTCCTGTGCTTGAGTAAAGGGTCCCAGTTGACTGTTCAATATCTAATGGTCTGAATGGCCTCTGATCCAGCAGGAGCTTGCCACCCAAGTTGGATGCTGGAGTTCTGGTGATGTGTGTGGCCTCTGATTTGATTAAGGGTGCTCTGTAGTTCAGATGCTGGAGTGGCTTCTGGTTTCTATCTGGTTTTCAGGAGTTGGTCTGGACTCCAGTGTTCAAGGTTATGACCTGGTCCCTGGAGGAGTAGGAGCCTCCCAATGGATGTGTGGGGCAGGGCATGGTGATGAGAAGAAGAGGTACAGTTGGACAGTGCCACTAGGTGGATACAGGCAGGGCTGGGGCTGGCTTACCTGGTTTTCAGTAAGCTGGCCAGGTCTCTTGTTGGACAGATGGCATCTGCCAGCAGTGTGGGAGGGAATACAGTAACAAAGAGAGGAGAGGTGGTTAGGGTTAAGCTGGGCAGACACTGCCAGTGTGGGAGATTAGTCTTACTTGGGCTTCAGGATGCTGGCCTGACCTCTGATCAGTTAGGAGGTTTCTGAGTGAGGTATGAGCAGGATATGGTGAGGAGAGGAGAGGAATTTAGAGTTCTCTTATTTTCCTATTTTCATTATTAGATTACAATTTACAATTTGATAGATGTGAAATATAAAGTAGAAATATTTATTTCCTGATTAATGTAAATTAATTCATAGGAAGACAATGGCTTGCTCCATGCTTATGCAGACAAAAACTATATTATACCTTCTCCAATTGTCAATGAAAAGGCTGACATGAAGAAAACATTTAAAAACTAGAGGGTATTTTCAATTTACTGTCTAACCTAGACTCAGAAAGATGCACATGGCATCTATTCACTTATAATTGGATTTTAGCCATATAGTACAGGATAACTATACTACGACCAATGCACCAAAAGGAACAGGACATAGACTTTGTTACCTGTTAACGAGACACTTTGCCCTAGTGGTGCTTTGCCCTAGTAGGCCCCAGTATATGAGGAAGCTCTTAGCCCTCATATGACTGCTGAACTGGGGTGGGGGACTGATATGTAGGGACACTCCACTCTAGAGGAGTAGGACAGAGGGGGTAGAGGGTGGAAGAGTGGGACTGGGAGGGGTGGAAAGAGGGCACTGTGATGGAGATGTAACTTGAAGTAATAAATAAACATTAATAAAAAGAAAAAATCTTGATTCAAAGTATAATAAATATCTTTTTGTACATGAAAAAACATTTAGAAACACAGAGCGTATATTCAATTTTTTCCTTATGATTGATCTCTGCCTTCTGGTACCTATATTGACCTGTATTTCATTTGAAGGTAAAATTAAATAAATATTCAGAAATTAAACTGTTTTTTCTAAGAAGTCATATTTTCCATTTTTTCTAACCTATTTTCACTGAATTTTAGTTTTCACATTTAAAAAATTGTACATGCTCAAAAACATTAAGCAAATTTAAATAAACTCAGCATTTTGATATTTTATTTATTTATATGATACTGGATGACAATCCAGCGGATTACAGAGTGTGCAATGATCAAATGATGAAATTTAATAAACATCTCCTTTTAAAGAAAATCATTTCTTTATAGTTGTAAATATTTTATGATATATGATGTTTTCTAAGCAGGAATTTAAATATAATGATCACTCCTTTTGGTTGATTTCTCCACATCCATATCATTGCCTTGCATTTGGAAATTTGGTGTCCTCCCCTGTATTTGCTATCCATCATAAATAATAATGTTTGTGAGTTACAAAATCCCTTGACCTGCTGGTCTTTACATATTGCTATTCTCTCAACTTGTGGTTGTGCTATTTTCTCAAATTGTACACTCCAGCCTTAACAGTACCTACTATCTAAAATTCATTACTCCACACTGTTGTGTTTAAAGGCAGTTACATGGATTCTGTTGTTCAACAGGCAAAGTCTATTATGGTCACATCATTTCCTTTGACATTCACAGACAAGAGGACAAGCTGGATCTTCCTAAGTTCTACTTGTCATGAGTATGCTTGATGGGGTAGTGTTAAGCATTCTAAATTTTGGTTGGTTCTGTTTGCTGTCTGTTACTTAATTGACTCTGATTGGTTAAATAAATGCTGAGGCCGGGAGATTGGGCAAAGACAGAGGTAGGCAGGACTAGGGTCTTTGAGAGAGAGAGAGATAGCATCTTGGGACAAAGGCCAGAGAAGAAGCCAGGAGCAGACAAGGAGGACACACCATGGGGTAGATTAAAGAAGATCCTTCCATGTGGCCTGGAACATCGGCTTAGTGTGGAGAATATAGTCCAAAGGGACGTATGTATATATGGGGTCATATTTGGGTAATAGAATTATGAGCTAGCTTAGATAGGCTAGGATTGCACAACCCAGGCCTAGGCTTGTTAAGATCCACGTGGTGTCTGTATGTATTCATTTATAGTGGCGGGTTAAGGATTTACACCACCGAAACAATTAAAAATAATATAAATACTGGGTAAACAGTTTAATTAGCCATATTTTTTCTACACATGCTTAGTTCTTGGTATTGGTTGTAATATTCTACAGCACTAGCAGCACTACATGAGATTCATCCTGGTCTATATCACCACCAGTATGTGTGACCCAATCCATTTTAAAATAGCCTTCTATCTCAGGAGATAGGATTGTTCACTGTGGTTATGAAATTCTTTTCCCTGAAAATTAATGGAACTGGGTGATTATTCTTAAAACATTTTGACCATTGGAGTTTTCTTTTTCTTTTTTTGGGGGGGGGAAGAAAGTGACAATTCTTTTTTATTTCAAATTAGTTAAGTAGGTATAAAAAGTAATGGATTTCATTAAGCCATCTTCATACATATATATCACTATTCTTTTTTCTAATTCATCCCATCCTTGATTATCCTCCCCATGCTCCTTCACCCCTTAGTTGGTTCCTTTCTTTTCCCTCTATACACAGTCCCTTCTGCTTTCATTTCATATGTAGTCTCTCACCCCTATCTCACCAGGTAATTCTTGCCTGAACTAGTCATCACTATGGGGCTATGGAATATAATAGTGCTTTTCTATTTCTTATTTTCCTTCATCATTTATTAGTTGATGCTATTCAGTAAAGATGAGTTTTTCATTTTCCTTCTCACGTTTTTGGGTTTTTTTTTTTTTCATTTTAACGTCCCATTCACAGCCCCCTCCTCCCTCTCCTACCAACCCTACCCCCCCATCCACTGCCCCCATTTCCTCCTCCCATTTTTCTTAGAGAAGGGATCCTAACCACCAACCCTCCCCAGTACTTCATGTCTCCCCAGAACTAACTGTATCCTCTTCTACTGAACCCAGTCAATGCAGCTCAGCTAGGGGAAAGTTATCTGACTGTAGGCAACAAAGTGAGTGTCAGGGATAGCCCCTGCTCCAATTTGTAGGGGGCTCACATAAAGACCATTCTGTTCCTCAGCTCCATGAGTAAAGGGGGCCGGTGTTCAGTCCAGGCATGCTCTTTGGTTGATGGTTCAATCTCTGTGAACTCCCATGGGCCTAGGTTAGTTTCCTCTATTGGTCTTGTTGTGTTCTTGTCCCCTCCCAGTGACTCTATCCTTCCGCCAGCTCTTCTACAAGTCTCCCAGGTCTCTGTCCAATGTTTGGCTGTGAGTCTCAGCATTGGTTTTGATCCTTTGCTGGGTGAAGCCTCTCAGAAGACAGTCATGTTTTGCTCCTGTGTGCAAGCATAGCATAGCATCATTAATAGTTTTTGGAGTTGACTCTCTCCCATAGGTTGGGTCTCAAGTTGGGGCAGTTATTGGCTAGTCATTCTTCAATCTCTGCACCATCCTTATCCCTGCACATTATAGGCAGGGTATATATTGGGTCAAGGATTTTACAGGTGGATTGGTGTCCACTGGCAGTCCTTCCTGGATTTAAGAGAAGGCCACTTCAGTCTCCATATCCCCCACTTCTAGGATCCTAGAGCTAGAGTTATCCATATATTCTCCTAGGAGCCTACTCCATCACAAGTCTCCAGTTTGTCCCAGAGATCCCCCCCACATCAGTTTCCCTTCTTTCTCCCAGTCCTACTGCCTCCCTCCTCTGTTTTCCCCAATATAATTCCCACCCAATTTCCCTACCCAAACCCTCTCCCACCGAGTTCCCTCTCTTCATCTATTTCTGATGTCTGTATTTTTCCCTTTCTGAGTGAGATTCATGCAGCCTCCCTTGAGCCCTCCTTGTGACTTAGCTTCTTTGGGTCTGTGGATTGTAGTATGGTTATCCTGTACTGTAGGGCTAGTATCCATTGATAAGTGAGTACATACCATCTGTGTCTTTCTGGGCCTCATTCAGGGTAATCTTTTCTAGGTCTACCCACTGTCGCGTCTCCCCTTGTCCAGCAAGGAATGACGCAACTCGCAAAAGCTCTTCTCCTGCAGTTTATTCAGGTCCCTTGAAAACAGTCTTCCGAATGCCCGGGCAGACCCAACCCACAGGCTAAATACTAAATGAACAGCCAATCAAGTAAAGCCACGTGGTGCTATCTTAGAGGCCCACGTATGCGGAAGCAAGCCAGATCAGCGGTCTTAGCCAAATATGGACTTGTTTATCATCGAGAGCGCTCACCGTCGGGCTTGTGGAAGGCGGAGACCAGCGCCATCTTTAAGGCGCGGCACGGAGACCAGCGCCATCTTTAAGGCGCGGCACGTCGCAGCTCTCTACAGTTCCTCCTTTTTTTTTTTTTTTTTTTTTTAAAGTTGGTAGAGGTCCCTGGAAAGGTTTCGTAATCCCCCTATTTGGGGATCTCACGGTGGGCCTGAGCCTGTAGGAGGGCGGTGCTCAAACTCTTACCCGTCTCTGGGTCAGCCTCCCCACTCGGGACTGCTCTGTCTTAGGTGGCTGAGACTTACCCGTCAACTCCGTCACTGACTTACCAGACCCTAATATCCGTGGAACGAATACCTCAGTGGGCAGGGACTATGCTTAGTGAAGATTTACTTCACGGCAGCAAGCCATGCCTGAGGGGACTGGCCCACCTCAATGGCGACAAGGGCTTGTATAATCATGGCTGCATTACGCTTTTGTGTGGCTCTCATTTTGTAGATGCACCATAGGAAAACCAGAGAGGCTAGTATCATTAGTATCGCCAAAGAGCCTACGCCCGCCCACTCCTTAAGATTATCCATAGCTGTCTATATCCAAGAAGTCAAGCCAGTAGCCAGGCTCAGATCCACCCGAGTGGAGTTGATGTGGATGATTGTCGCTCTCAGCTCTCTCATCAAATTTTCAAATTCAGCTGACCAATCCTGTAAGAGGAACTTTGACAATTGTCTGGACAAATTAGCAGCTTTTGTATAATTTTGATATTGTACGGAAGTAACACACAAACCTTGCAATTTCCACTCACACCCCAATTGTGCTAGTTGCCAAAGAGAATCAATCTGTTCTTGTATTAAATCTATGCGTTGATTAACTATCATAAGACTTCCTTTGAGATGAGAATTCATAGAGGCCTGAGTATCCAATGCCTGTGCCACAGTGGCTGAGATGTTATTCAGGGCATTGGCAGTCTGTATAGAACTAGACAAGGCAATAGCTGAGGCAGTAGCTCCCACAGCAGCAACAGTGATAGCAGTAACAATAGCTGCAGTGATGCCAAAATCTCTTTTAAACCTGAATAGCATCATGGTATTAGAAGCCTCTACAGGAACTGGTACATATCGAGGCATTCTAGTCACCACAGCCACAGGAAAGGCTGTGGCATTCCAGCATAGGGCATAAAAACATGTGCCCGGAGTGCATACTAACTTTTCTTCACCTAAGGATGCACTCCCATTACTTACAATCCACAGAAAAGGAGGCCAGAGACATACTGGCGAAGCTGAAAAGCTCTTGTTGCAATAAGAATGAAACAAAGAATTCCAAGTACCAGAGCCACTACTGCTAGAGAAATCCAATCTGGTAGCAGACCCTAGGGAAAAATTACCTCTTTGATAAATACCTCCCCCTAGCATAATGACAGGTCCCAAGTCCATGCAACTTCCATTTACTCCACACAAAAGCGACAAATCATGGGGCTAAAGGAAAAATGATCTTGTTGAACCCAAACTGCTCTGCGCTCCTGACATACTCACTGCTACTATCACCAGGATCCTTAGGAAGGTCTTCATGACGAATCTTCCTCACAAGGCGTTCAGGCACCCACACTGAATCTTGTTGATTCTGAGGAAAAACACAAACAGACCCTCTCGCCCATGTTAGCACGGGGTCAGGCCCCCGCCAAGAGCCTGTCAGAATGTCCTTCCACTTCACCATGCTTTTAGGTGAACCATGGGAATCCTGATGTCTGTCCGCTGCTGAGCGGCCTTGAGCATCCAAATTGAAAAAATTTACAGTAAATAAGGCTAAAGACATTCTTTCCTTGGGGGTACGGCCTTGGCCTATTCCCCCTTTTTGTTTTTGCAAGCATTCTTTCAAGGTGCGATGAGCACGCTCCACAATTCCTTGTCCTTGAGGATTGTAGGGTAATCCGTGATTAAGCTGTACCTCCATCTGATTACAGAAGGAGACAAAGGACTGAGCCGTATAGGCTGGTCCATTGTCCGTTTTTAGCTGCTGTGGTTTTCCCCATGCAGCCCAGGCCTCTAAGCAATGTCCTATGACATTGCGAGCCTTTTCTCCACTCATAGGTGTAGCATGTATGATACCTGAGCAGGTATCCACAGATACATGAATATATTTTAAGGTTCCAAACTCTGAAATGTGGGTAACGTCCATTTGCCAAATTTTGAGTGGCATCAACCCTCTAGGGTTCACTCCCACACTGGGAGGATGATGATGAATCACACACTGAGGACAGTCTAAAACTACTTGTCTAGCATCTGCTCTAGACAAATGGAATTTCTGCTGTAGAGTTTTTGCATTTACATGAAATAATTGGTGAAACTGTCTGGCTTGGTCCAGGAATGAGCTCCAAAAAATGCATTCCATCCTGGTCCATTGATCAACTTTATCATTACCTTCACTTAATGGTCCAGGTAATCCTGTATGTGCTCTGATATGTTGAATATAAAAACACCTTTTTCTCTGCCAGATTAAAACTTGTAACTCTTGTAATAAGGCACATACTGTACTACTATTCTTAATAGGACCTGCTAATTCTAATACTTTCACTGCGTTGACCACATAGACTGAATCTGAAATCAAATTGAATGCAAATTGACATCTTTTAAACACCTCCATTACTATTTTCAATTCTACTATTTGGGGGGAGCCCGGTTGAAATTGACATAACACGGGCTCTTGTCTTTCTATCAAATAGGCTCCACAGCCTGTCTTTGAGCCGTCAGTAAACACATTTGGTGACCCTTGAAGTGGTACTGCTGAAGTAACCTTAGGGAATATCACTGGGTGCTCCTTAAAAAATAATAGCAATGGATGTTTAGGGTAATGGTTATCAATCACTCCTTCAAAGCTACATTGCAATATTGCCCAGTCATCTACAGTGCCACACAAAATCTTAATTTGATAACTGGAATAAGGCACTATTATACTGGCAGGAGCAACTCCAAAAGACTGCAAGCATTGTTGGATACCATTCAAGGCTAAAGCAGCAAGTGCAGTGGGATAATGTTCTATTCTGTTCTTACTTGTGTCCACATCCCCGGGCAGAAAGATCTCCCTACTTTCAGGGACTGAACAGGCTGATCTATCTGAGTGGCTTCTGGATATGGAGGAGGAGTTGAAGGTGCCATGGCAACAGCTCCACCCACACCGACTGCAGCAGCAGCTCCTCCCACACTGACTGCCGCCTGCGTGTCCTTCTCTTTTATCTTTTTCTTTTCCTTTTTTCTTATAATAGTCCTCTCCAACTGTTCTAGTAGAGCGTGTAGCTCTCCTTCAGAATCTGTGCTCTATGAGTCCTCAAAATCTCTAAAATCTCTAAAATCTGTGAGATCGGGATAGAGAGGAACTTTCTTTCTGCCTCCCTTTTCACTATCTGCCTGCTCAAATCTTTCGCCTTTGTCACTGTCTACTTGCTCAGATCTTTCCCCTTGCAGCAGTTCCAATGCTGACTCTCCCTCTTTAATTGCATTACAACACCTCTGATCTTCTAAACAACTCCTCACCATTTTCCAAATCGGTCTTACTCCATGCTTCAGAGTCCCTTGCTCCCAAGCAAAATCCAAGTCCCTGCCTAATTTGTCCCAGCAGGATACCGTAAGATTCCCGGACACCGCAAACCACGGAGCCACAGAATCACATTCATTCAAAAATCTTTCTAAGGTAGACTTCTTAATCTTCAAATTCCTAGCTAAAAGTAGCTCCTGAAGAGCCAGAAAAATTGGGTGTGACTCAGACAACCCCATGTTTAAAAATTTACTTTCAGTTTGCAGCTTCCCCACGAAACTGTATCTTTTGTTCGCTATCTCCGCGAAACTTTACCGTACGTTCACTATCTCCACGAAACTTCACCATACGTTCGCTATCTCCGCGAAACTTTACCTTGTGTTCGCTATCTCCGTGAAACTTTATTGTCCTGATTTATCCCAGGAACTTACCAACGCATTGCCCCTGACTGTAGGAGTTCTGAGTCTTTTCTGGGTCCCCGTACGGGCCACCACTTTGTCGCGTCCCCCCTTGTCCAGCAAGGAATGACGCAACTCACAAAAGCTCTTCTCCTGCAGTTTATTCAGGTCCCTTGAAAACAGTCTTCCGAATGCCCGGGCAGACCCAACCCACAGGCTAAATACTAAATGAACAGCCAATCAAGTAAAGCCACGTGGTGCTATCTTAGAGGCCCACGTATGCGGAAGCAAGCCAGACCAGCGGTCTTAGCCAAATATGGACTTGTTTATCATCGAGAGCGCTCACCGTCGGGCTGGTGAAAGGCGGAGACCAGCGCCTTTAAGGCGTGGCACGTCGCAGCTCTCTACAACCCACTTGTCTGCAAATTTCATCATTTCCTTGTTTTTAATAGTTGAATAGTATTCCATTGTGTAAATGTACCAAATTTTCTGTATCCATTTTTGGTTGAGGGACATCTAGGTTGTTTCCAGGTTCTGGTTATTATGAGTAAAGATGCTATGAACAGAGTTGAACAAATGCCCTTGTGGTATGATAGATCACCTTTAGGGAATATGCCCAGGAATAGTATAACTGGGACTTGAGGCAGCACTATTCCCAATTTTCTGATAAGCCACCAGATTCCCACCAGCAACGAAGGAGCATCCTTCTTGTTCCACATCCGCACCAGCATGTGCTGTCAATTGAGAGTTTGATCTTAGCCATTCTGACAAATGTGAGATGGAATGTCATAGTCATTTTAATTGGCATTTTCCTGATGAATAAGGATGCTGAGTATTTTTTAAGTGCTTCTTGGCCATTAGAGATTCCTCTGTTGAGAATTCTTGGTTTAGCTCTGCACTCCCAACAAATTTAATTGGGTTATTTGGTTTGCTTATGTTTAATTTCTTGTGTTCTTTATATATTTTGGATATTAGCCCCGTCAGATGTTGGGTTGGGGAAGACCTTTTCCGATTCTGTAGGCTTCTTGTTTGTCCTATTGACAGTGTCCTTTGCCTTACAGAAGCCTTTCAGTTTCATAAGGTCCCATTTATTTATTCTTGGTCGTAGAGTCTGAGCTATTGGTGTTCAGTTCAGGAAGCTGTCTCCTGTACCTATGCTTTCAAGGCTACTCCCTGCTTTCTCTTCTATTAGATTTAGTGTATCCGGTTTTATGTTGAGGTTTTTTATCTACTTGGGCTTGAGATTTGTGCAGGGTGATGAATATGGGTCTATTTGAATTCGTCACCATCCATTCATCCAGTTAGACAGCACCAGTTGTTGAAGATGGTGTCTCTTTTCCATTGTATGGTTTTGGCAAGTGTCCATATGTGTGTGTGTTTATTTCTAGGTCTTTGATTTGATTCCATTAATCAACTTGTCTGTTTTTATGACAGTACCATGCTGTTTTTATTACTGTTGCTTTGTAATATAATTGAAATCTGAGATGGTTATACCTCCAGAAGTTCTTTTGTTGTACATGATTGTTTTTGCTATCCTAGGTTTTTTATTTTTCCATATGAAGTTGAGAATTATTCTTTCAAGGTCTTTAAAGAATTATGTTGGTATTTTTATAGGAATTGTATTGAACATGTAGGTTGTTTCTGGTAAGATGGTCATTTTTACTATGTTAATTCTACTGATCCATGAACATGGAAGGTGTTTCCATCTTCTTGTATCTTCTTCAGTCCTTTCTTCAGAGACTTGAAGTTCTTGTTATACAGGTCTTTCACTTGCTTGGTTAGTGTTACACCAAGGTATTTTATATTATTAGTGGCTATTGTGAAGAGTGTTGTTTCCCTAACTTCTTTCTCAACCCATTTATCATTTAGGGCTACTGATGTTTTAGAGTTAGTTTTGTATCCAGCCACTTTTATGAAGGCATTTATCTTTAGTGTTCTTATTGTTCTAGCTAGAACTTCAAGTATTATGTTGAAGAGATAAGGAGAAAGTGGGCAGCCTTTCTGTGTCCCTAATTTTAGTGGAAATGTTTTGTGTTTCACTATATTTAATTTGATGTTGGCTACTGGCTTGCTATATATTACTTTTATTATATTTATGTATGGACCTTGTATCCCTGATCTCTCCAAGACTTTTATCATGAATGAATGTTAGATTTTTTTCAAAGGCTTTCTCAGTGTCTAATGAGATGATCATATGATTTTTTCTTTCAGTTTGATTAGATGGTGGATTATATTGATGGATATTCATATATTGAAATATCCCTTCATTCCTGGGATGAAGCCTACTTCATCATATTGGATAATGTTCTGTAGGTACTCTTCAATTCAATTTGTGAGTATTTTATTGAGTATTTTTGCATCCATGTTCATGAGATATATTTGGCTGAGATTCTCTTTCTTTGTCAAGTCTTTGGGTGGATTAGGGATCAGGGTGATTGTAGCTTCATAGAATGAGTTTGGTAATGTTTCTTCTGTTTCTATTTTGTGGAATAGTTTGAGTAGGGTTGGTATTAGCTCTTCTTTGAAGATCTAGTAGAATTCTGCACTAAAGCTATCTGGCCTGGGTTTTTTTGGGTTGAGAGACTTTTGATTATTTCCTTAGGGGTTATAGGACTATTTAGATTGTTAGCCTGATCTTGATTTAACTTTGGTGAGTGCTTTCTTTCAAGGAAAAATGTCTGTTTCATTTAAATTTTCCAGTGTTGTGGAGTATAGACTTTTGAAGTAAGACATAATGATTCCTTGGATTTACTCCATGTCTTTTGCTCTGTCTCCCTTTTCATTCTAATTTTGTTAGTTTTAAATATCTATCTATCTATCTGCCTTTTAGTTAATTTGTCTATCTTGCTGATTTTCCCAAAGAATCAGCTTTTAATTTTGTTGATTCTTTGTATTGTTCTCTTAGTTTCTAAATTTATTATTTAAGCCCTGAGTTTGATCATTTTCTGTTGTCTATTCCTCTTTGGTGTGTTTGTTTCTCTTTTATTCCAGTGCTTTCAGAGTGCTGTTAAGTCATTAGCATGAGATATCTACAATTTCTTTATGAAGGTGCTTAGTGCTATGAATTTTCCTCTTAGCACTGGTTCACTGTGTACTATAAATTTGAGTGTTGTGCCTTCATTTTCTTTGATTTCTAGAAAGTCTTTCATTTTTCTCTTTATTTCTTCCTTTGCCCAGAGATCATTGAGTAGAGAATTATTCAGTTTCCAAGAGCTATAAGCTTTCTGTTGTTTCTGTTGTTATTGAAGTATACCTTTAATCCATGGTGGTCTGATAAGATACAAGGGATTATTTCAATCTTCTTGTGTCTGTTGAGGTTTGCTTTTTGACTAACTATGTGGCCAATTTTGGAAAAGTTCTGTGAAGTGTTGAGAAGAAGGTATATTCTTTGGTGGTTGTGTTAAATATTCTGTAGATGTCTGTTAGGTCCATTTGATTCATAATGTCAATTAGTTTGATTGTTTCTCTATTTTGTTGTTTGTCTCATCATCCTGTCCATTGGTGAGAGTGGGGTGTTGAACTATCTCACTATTGATGTGCATGGTTTGGTTCGATGTGTCATATAAGCTTTACTAATGTTTCTTTTATGAATGTGTGTGCCCTTGCATTTGGGCATAAAAACATCTTGGTGAATTTTTCTTTGATGAGTATGAAGTACCCTTCTCCTTCTTTTTTGGTTAATTTTGGTTGAAAGTCCATTTTTTTAGACATTAGAATGTCTACTCCTGCTTGTTTCATCAGTCCATTTGCCTAGAAAACTTTTTTCGGGGGACCCAAGATGGCGGCGGCCTGTGCGGACGAATTTTGATTTCGGGGTCAACAGTCACAAGGCGGCAAGTGTTGTAGGATGCTGTACAAAGGGCACGACCCCTTCTAAATCTCACCCAGTTACACAGGGACCATGGAAAATCCCTGGGGAGGATGCCTTTTCCCACTCTCAGACACGCTAGGAAGCCGCTGGTCCTGGGAATCGCGATCACCCATCCCCCAACAGGAGAGAGACTCCTGGTAAGTTCCAACCTAATACCCAGCCGGCAAATTCAGAACCCACGCAGAGATAATCCCCACCCTGCTGGGCACTCTCAGGTCTCACACAGACGATCCAATTATCTGGCAAAAGGTTGCAACCCTTGGAAGTGAGCGTAGCTCTGCTGCAAAGTGCCTTCAGACCGCAGATCGCAGTCTGTGACGTCACTGGCCAGTTTCCAAGCCACGGGAGAGGCAAGGCTATTGGAGATGAACTGGAGATTTACCCGCTACAGGAACCAACCCCGGGCAAACTGCGAGATATTTGAAACGGTCATATATCAGTCTTATGTACTAGTACAGGCCCTTCGGTGGGGAATCAGAGCTTACTTGTAAACAGCTCCACCACCTGAATTAATTAGGTCCCCACCTGGGAGGCAGGACTGAATGACTCACCTTATAGGGGTGGAGTAAGGCAACTCGAATCCTACACCACAGGGCCCCCTTTGGACCCAAGTCCAGAAGACAGCAAAAAAAATTCCACATGGCCAGAGGTCCCAGACCAAAAAAAAAAAAAAAAAAAAAACAGAGCGAAATGTCTCCAACAAAAGAAAGCAACACTATTCCGTCCAGCCCAAACCACCTCACCACAACTGAAACACATGAAAACGATGACAATTCTACAGTATGGAAAGTGATAAAGTCCTTTCAAGAAGAACTTAAAACTATGAAGGAATTCAAAGAAGCCACAATCTTACAAATCAAAACAACAAATAACACCATTAAAGAGCTCCAAGCCAAGGTGACCCAGCTTGAACAGGAAAAGGATAAAGCAATGAAAGATCTCCAGGCAAAAACAAGCAAACTGGAGAAGGAAAGGTATAAAACAAACAATACCATTCAAGACATGAAAATAGGAATGGAAACAATAAAGAAAACACAGTCAGAGTTAAAAGAGGAAATGGAGAATCAAGAGAAGAGAACAGGAAATACGGATGTGAGTATGAAAAATAGGATGCAAGAGATGGAAGACAGGATCTCAGGCATGGAAGATTCGATGGAAGAAATCAGTACAACATCCAAAGAAAATTAGAAAGCTTAAAAAATCTCTCACCCACGACAACATCCAAGAAATCAAGGACTCAATGAAAAGACGGAACCTAAGAATTATAGGCATAGAGGAAAAAGAAGACTCCAGACTCCATGGTCCAGGAAATATCTTCAACAAAATCATAGAAGAAAACTTCCCAAACCTAAAGAAAGAGATGCCAGTAAAAATCCAAGAGGCATACAGAACACCAAACAGATTAGATCAGAAAAGAAACTCCTCGCGCCACATAATAATAGAAACTCCAAATGTAGAGAACAAAGAAAGGATATTAAAAGCTGTAAGAGAAAAAGGCCAAGTCACATACAATGGCAGACCCATCAGAATCACACCTGACTTCTCCTCAGAAACTTTAAAAGTTAAAAGGGCCTGGACAGATGTCCTACAAGCCCTGAGAGAACATAGGTGCCCAGCCAGACTACTATACCCAGCAAAACTCTCTATCAACATAGAAGGAGAAAACAAGATATTCCATGACAAAATAAAATTCAAACAATATCTCCTCACAAACCCAGCCCTACAGAAGATCCTAGAAGGAAAATTCCAACACAGAGAAGATAACTACACCCAAGAAAACAGAGGAATAAGAAACCTCCACAGCAACTTAACAAAAAGAAACACAAGACAACCAGCTATACCAAAATAATGGGAAATAACAACCCCTGGTCACTAATATCCATCAATATCAATGGACTCAACTCGCCAATAAAAAGACACAGACTTACAGATTGGACCCGTAAAGAGACCCATCTTTTTGCTGCATACAAGAAACACATCTCACTAGAGAAGATAGACACTATCTCAGAGTAAAGGGCTGGGAAAAGGTTTTCCAAGAAAATGGACCCAGCTGGAGTAGCCACTCTAATATCAAACAAAATAGACTTCCAATTGAAGTTAATAAAAAAAGACAGAGAAGGGCATTACATACTCATTAAAGGAAATATCCACCAAGAGGTCATCTCAATATTGAACATCTATGCCCCAAATACAAAGACATCTACATTTATAAAAGAAATGCTTCTAAAACTTAAATTGCAGCCGGGCGGTGGTGGCGCACGCCTTTAATCCCAGCACTTGGGAGGCAGAGGCAGGTGGATCTTTGTGAGTGCGAGGCCAGCCTGGTCTATAAAGTGAGTCCAGGACAGCCAGGGCTACACAGAGAAACCTTGTCTCGAAAAACCAAAAAAAAAAAAAAAACTTAAATTGCACATCGATCCAAACACTTTAATTGTGGGAGACATCAACACCCCACTCACAATTATGGACAGATCATCAAGACAGAAGCCAAACAGAGAAATAATGAGTCTAACAGAGATCATGAACCAAATGGACCTAACAGATATCTATAGAATGTTTCACCCAAACACAAAAGAATACACCTTCTTCTCAGCACCTCACGGAACCTTCTCCAAAATCGACCATATAGTTGGACACAAAGATAGCCTCAACAGATACAAGAAAATTGAAATAACCCCTTGTATCTTATCAGACCACAATGGAATAAAGCTGGACTTCAATAGCAAAAGAAGCAACAGAAAGTCTACACACACATCGAAATTGAACAACTCTTTACTAGAGGACCACTGGGTCAGGGAAGAAATAAAGAAGGAAATCAAAGACTTCTTAAAATCCAACGAAAATGAAGACACAACATACCCAAACCTATGGGACACAATGAAAGCTGTGCTATGAGGAAAGTTCATAGCACTAAGTGCCTTCAAAAAGAAAATTGTGACAGCTCATATTAGCGAATTAACAGTGAAACTGGGTGAATTGGAAAAAAAAGAAGCAAACACTCCCAAGAGGAGCAGAAGGCAGGAGATCATCAAACTTAGAGCTGAAATCAACAACTTAGAATCAAAAAGAACTACACAAAGAATCAATAAAACCAAGAGTTGGTTCTTCGAGAAAATCAAGAAAATAGACAGACCCTTAGCCAAATTAACTAAAAGACAGAGGGAGAAAACACAAATCAGCAAAATCAGAAATGAAAAGGGTGAAATAACAACAGACATTGAGGAAATCCAGAGAATATTTGGATCCTACTTTAAAAATCTATACTCCACCAAATTTGAAAACTTAAGTGAAGTGGACAATTTTCTTGATAGATTCCACCTACCGAAGCTAAATCAAGATCAGATAAACACATTAAACAGCCCTATAACCCCTAAGGAAATAGAAACAGTCATTAAAAATCTCCCAACCAAAAAAAGCCCAGGGCCAGATGGCTTTAGCACGGAATTCTACCGGACCTTCAAAGAGGAGCTAACACCAATACTTTTCAAACTCTTTCACAAAATAGAATCTTAAAGAACATTGCCAAACTCATTCTATGAGGCCACAATCACCCTGATTCATAAACCACACAAAGACCCAACAAAGAAAGAGAACTTCAGACCAATCTCCCTCATGAACATAGATGCAAAAATACTTAATAAAATACTAGCAAACCGAATTCAAGAACACATCAAAAGTATCATACACCATGATCAAGTAGGTTTCATCCCAGAGATTCAAGGACGGTTCAACATACGAAAGTCTATCAATGTCATTCACCATATAAACAAGCTGAAAGAAAAAAACAACATGATAATCTGGCTAGAAGCAGAAAAAACATTTGACAAAATCCAACACCCCTTCATGCTAAAAGTTCGGGAGAGAACGGACATACAAGGACCGTACCTAGAAATAATAAAGGCAATATACAGCAGGCCAATGGCCAACATCAAATTAAATGGAGAGAAACTTGAAGCATTTCCTCTAAACTCAGGGACAAGACAAGGATGTCCACTTTCACCATATCTCCTCAATATAGTACTTGAAGTTCTTGCTAGAGCAATAAGATAACTAAAGGAGATCAAGGGGATAAACATTGGAAACGAAGAAGTCAAATTATCCCTATTTGCAGATGATATGATAGTATACATAAACAACCCCAAAAATTCCACCAGAGAACTCTTACAGCTCATAAACACTTTCAGCAAAGTTGCTGGATACAAAATTAATTCAAAAAAATCAGAAGCCCTTCTTTATACAACAAGCAAATGGGCTGAGGAAGAAATAAGGGAAACAACCCCCTTCACAATAGCCACAAACAACATAAAATACATGGGGGTAACTCTAACCAAGAAAGTAAAAGACCTGTACAACAAGAACTTCAAGCCCTTGAAGAAAGAAATGGAAGAGGCCTTTAGAAGATGGAAAGATCTCCCATGCCCATGGATACGTAGGATCAACATAATAAAAATGGCCATCCTACCAAAGCAATATATAGATTCAGTGCAATTCCCATCAAAATACCAACACAATTTTTTATAGACTTGGAAAGAGCTAGCCTCAATTTCATATGGAACAACAAAAAGCCCAGAATAGCTAAATCAATCCTGTACAATAAAAAAACATCTGGAGGTATTACCATCCCAGATTTCAAGATGTTCTACAGAACAATAGTTGTAAAAACAGCATGGTATTGGTATAGAAACAGACCAGTATATCAATGGAATCGAATTGAAGATCCAGAAATAGACCCACACACTTATAGCCACCTAATTTTTGACAAAGAAGCCAAAACGGCACATTGGAAGAAGGACAGCATCTTCAACAAATTGTGCTGATCCAACTGGATGTCCACTTGTAAAAGAATGAAATTAAACCCTTACCTATCACCTTGTACAAAACTTAAGTCCAAGTGGATCAAAGACCTTAACATAAGGCCAGTCACCCTAAATCTACTAGAAGAAAAAGTGGCAGAAACCCTAGAACTAATTGTCACAGGTGACAACTTCCTGAACAGAACACCAACAGCTCAGGACCTGAGATCAACAATCGATAAATGGGACCTCATGAAACTGAAAAGCTTCTGTAAGGCAAAAGACACTGTCATTCGAACAAAACTGCAGCCTACAGACTGGGAGAAAATCTTCACCAACCCCACATCTGACAGAGGGCTAATATCCAAAATCTACAGAGAACTCAAGAAATTAAATGCCAAGAAACCAAATAATCCAATCAAAAAATGGGGGACAGAGCTAAATAGAGAATTCACAAAGGAGGAATCCCTAATGGCTGAAAGACTTGAAGAAATGCTCAACATCCTTAATCATCAGAGAAATGCAACTCAAGACGACTCTGAGATTCCATCTCACACCTGTCAGAATGGCTAAGATCAAAAACTCAAATGACAGCACATGCTGGCGAGGGTGTGGAGAAAGGGGTACCCTACTCCATTGCTCTTGGGAATGCAGGCTTGTGCAACCACTATGGAGGTCAGTCTGGCGATATCTTAGAAAACTTGGAATAGCTCTACCTCAGGACCCAGCCATACCACTTCTGGGTATACACCCAAATGCCTCTTCACAGAATCATAAGGAAGTTTCCTCATCTATGTTTATAGCAGCCTTATTTGTAATAGCTAGAAACTGGAAACAACCAAGATGTCCCTCAACCGAAGAATGGGTTAAAAACCTGGTACATCTACACAATGGAATATTATTCAGCTATCAGGAACAATGAAATTATGCAATTTGCAGCCAAATGGATGGAACTAGAAAAGTTCATCCTGAGTGAGCTAACCCAGACTCAGAAGGACGCATATTCACTTATAATAGGATTTTAGCTCTATAGTAGAAGGTATCGATACTGCAACTAACACACCAAAGGGAACTTGGACATAGACTTCTTATTTTTTAATTTTTATTTTTTATTTATTTTTTATACATTTTTTATATTTTTTTCCATTATTTAGTCTTTTTTATCTATTGTCTGCTTATTGGTTTGTTTGTTTAGTAGTTCTCTCTCCCGGGCAACGAGACACTTTTCACTGATGGTACTGCTTCGTAGACCCCCAATGAATGAGGAGGCTCTTGGCCCTCATACGACCTCTCAATGGAGATGAGGGACTATTATATAAGGACACCCCACCCCAGAGAAATGGGATGGAAGTGTTAGGAGGTAAAAAAAAAAAATGAAATGGGATGTTTCGGCCTTTTACTACTAATTGTCATAAATTGTTTAGAAATGCAAACTAATGGTTATGCAAGCTGGTCATTCTGTTAGGTACTATGACAGCCTATTATAGTTACTTGCTAAGCTAATCAGAAATAAACCTGCTATGAGACAAGCAACATCTGCTTACCCTAATATAAGAGATAGATAGGGCCTCTTCAAAAACCTCAAGAGATCTGCAGAATATGGCATTCAAAGATGTTTTCGTAACTTTAGATTTTTTTATATCAAGACATATCAACTCCTGACAGCACCCCCTATTCTCCTCCAAGTAGAAGATGAGCATCGAAGAATCTCCAGTGGGAGATGATTGAATTAGTCGCAAGCCTATCTCTTAGTAGGAAAAGCCCCTTGCTCCAACTGTGAACAGAATGCTGTCCAAAAAGGACAAAACCTGGAAGCAGGTAAGTCGACAGCCTAGCTCTGCCAAGACAGGGTAGGCAAGTCCTTCATAATTCCTGCTCTACAATCAATGTCTGTCAGAGAAATGGGGCCAAATGACTGAAGATCGATGCTGTAATATATGGAGAGAAAATGGGAACTGTCCAGGCAGCCACAGGTATGTCATTTCTTAGTTTTGGAAGCTGCAGGCTATAAAATCAGATATATTTATCCCTCTCAGGTCTCTGAGGTGGTGAAGAACAGATAGCTAGAGTCTCATAATTAAATTTTGAGTTGTTTAGGAGTCAAGAGAGTGTTATAGATCTAAGAAGATACTTTTAATATTGTGTTGCAAGTTAGTATGAATGTTGAGTCAGATATAGAACTTTAAACTCATGGAGATGGTTAGATAGTGGAATGTTAAAGTCAGGTACCAAATACATATGGACTGGACATTGGGAATGTATGCTAAGCCATATAACTCTCATAACTGTGACCTAATAACCTCTGTTGTTTTGTATTGTATTTATTATTATAAGAGAAAGAGCCATTTGTTGGACTAAGAGGGGAAACTGTAGGGGGAGGTAAGATATACCTTAAATTTAAAAGAAAAAAAAGGGAAGAGGATGGGGGGTTGAGGGTGGGAGGGTGGGACTGGAGGGGGTATAGGGAGGGTACTGCGATTGAGATGTAACTTGAAGAAATAAATAAATGTAAAAAAAAATTTTAAATAAAAAACAAAAATGGGAAAAAAAAGAAAAAAGAGAACTTTTTTCTAGTCCTTTCCTCTGAGGCATTGTTTATCACTGTTGCTGAGGTATGTTTTGTGTATCCAGCAGATTCATGGATCATGCTTTTGCACCCACTGTTAGCCTGTGTCTTTTTATTCTGCAATTGAGTCCATTGATGTTGAGAGATATTTAATGACCAAGATTGTTGATTCCTGTTATTTTGACGTGGTTGTGGTAGTGTGTGCTTTCCTTCTTTTGTTTTTGCTGCTGTGGAATTATTTATTTCCTGTGTTTTCCTTGAAGTAGTTAAGTTCCTTGTATTGGTGATTTCCTTCTAGTATCCTCTGTAGGGCTGGGTTAGTGGACAGATATTAACTTTGGTTTGATCATGGAATATTTTGTTTTCTCTGTCTATGGTGATTGGAAGTTCTGCTGAATATAGTATTCTAAGTGGGCATCTGTGATATTTCAGAGAGTGTATGATATCTGCCAAGGCCCTTCTGGCTTTTAAAGTCTCTGTTGAAAAGTCTTGTGTAATTCTAATAGGTCTGCCTTTATATGCTAGTTGACCTTTATTCCGTGTGTTTTTAATATTCTTTTTTGATCTGTATATTTAGAGTTTTGATTATTATGTGGCAGGAGATTTTCTTTTTTTGGTCCAATCTATTTGGTGTTCTCTAAGTTTCTTGAATGTTTATTGGCATCTCTTTCTCTAGGTTAGGGAAATTTTCATCTGATTTTGTTCAAGATATTTTCTGGGTCTTTGAGTTCTTTGAATAGAATCTTCTTCTATTCCTATTATTCTTAGATTTGGTCTTTTCATAATGTCCCAGATTTCCTGGATGTTTTGTATTAGAAACTCTTTTACATTTAACATTTTCTTTGATTGATGCATCAATTTTTTTCTGTTGTATCTTCTATGCCTGAGATTCTTTCCTCCATTCTTGTATTCTGTTGGTGATGTTTCTGTTTGTAGACCCTGTTCTCTTTCCCAGGTTTTCTATCTCCAGAGTTGCCTCAGTTTGTGTTTTCTGTATTGCTTCTATTTCTATTTTCAGATCTTGGACATTATTCTCCTGTTTGATTTTTTTCCTGTATTTCTTAAAGGGATTTATTAATTTCCTTCATCTGTTTGATTGTGTTTTCCTTCATGTCTGTGATGGATTTATTTATTTCCTATTTTAAGGCCTCTAATCTTCATAAGATCAGATTAAAGTCATTTTTCTTGCACTTCAAATGTGTTAAGATATCCAGGGCTTGCTAAAGAAGGATAACTGGGTTCTAATGGTGTCATATGGCCCTGGTTTTTTTTTTTTTTTAATTTTGTTCCTACACTGTCCTTTAGTCATCTGGTTGTTCCTGGTGTTGGTAGACCTAGTGGTCCCCTGATGGTAGTAGGCGTCTGGGATTGCAGGTTGATCTGGTAGGCCTGGATGGCAACAGGACTCTGGTTTTCTTGGATGGCAGCAGACCTCTGGGGATAGGAGGAAAACTGGTAGTCCCTGATGTTTTTCAGCCTGTGGTGGGTTCTGATATTTGTTGGCTTCTGTGATTGCAGGTAAAATCAGTGGAACTTGTACCAGATTCTGGTGGTCCCCAATGGCTTCCTGGCTCTGGTAGTCCTTGATGGTTACCTTGGTCTAGTCATCCCTGATAGCCACCTACCTGGCTCTTGTCATCCTTAATGACCACCCGGGTCTGGGATTGCAAGCAAAGATGGTGTCCAAGAGATGGGGGGCAGAGGGCAGGGAGGAGATCACACCAGTGCAAGGTTTGTCCATGTGACCCAGTAGGCAAGGGATTGGGGGGGAATCTCACCTAGCTGTTCCAGATGGCCACCTGGGTCTGGAATTGCAGGTAGAGATGGAGCCTGGGAGATTGGGCATGGAGGGCAAGGGGCAGCTTGCAGTGCTGTAGGGTTTTCCCATGCTGTAAAGCAGCCAAAGGGTTGGGGCGGAGTCTCACCTTGTATCTTTCTTCATAATATTTTAATGATATTCATCATGCAATTATATCATTTGTCACCTAATTTTACTGACCTAACTCTCCCTTGTCATTCCCTTCCATACCACCTCATACACCCTCACTAATCCCTCCCAAATTCTGTCACAACTTCCACAATTTTCTCAAAGCTTAAGTGCAGGAGATGTGTGGTAGATTCATCAGTTCTCCTGGAAAACCCACAGGATTGCTCATTCTGCTTTGACCATTTATGTTATTCTGTAATTATCATAGGTTGCCAAGAAATTTTACTTTTGTGAGTGATGAGAGCAACATTTTTCTGTGGGTATAAATAAAAATATTTAGAATGCATTTAGGAATGGTTCAGGTTTAAAATTATCAGTCCTACTTTTAAAATCCTATGGGACTAAATAAGAGGATCCTGTTGCACCCTGATATACTGTGAACTCTGTGTCTGTTTTCTTCTCACATATGGTTAAATGGATTAATCTCTTTGCCAAAGGATATTTCAGAAAGGAAGAAAATGGGGTGACATATTTTGAAGCAACTAAAAACATCTTCATATAAACAAGTTTGAGTCCCCAACTAAAGAACAATTGGAAAATTTATCAATACTGAAGCCTTCCCTTTTAAACATTACATACTGAAAGTATAATTATTTGCCTCCACACATCTTCAGTATTTACCTTCCCAAGTATAATTTATATTCTTCATTAAACATCATTATTGTAAAGATGAGAGGATCCCACAGCACATAAGGTGGTTACAAAATATGTGAGGAACATGAGATCACATCCACAGAAGCCACATCACACTGGGTATGGTAGTGCACAGTTACATTGGAAGTGTTCTTACAGGGATATGGGAAGGTGAGATATAAAATTCCCAGAAGCTCCCCTGGCATGTATAGGAGTAACAGCAAGAACACATGATCTGAAGAGGGCATAAAAAGAAAGACAGGGAAGTTATCATCTGCATTTCATGCACAAGCATTGAGATGTGTTCTCCTAAGCAATGTATATTTAAACATACCAGAGACAGAAACACTGACAAAGTGAGAACACACATGTGTGATAAATATATAGCTGTACAAAGCCAACTGATGTCACAGATAAGTTGAATTCAGTAAGTGAGCTTCTTTAATAATAAGCTGTCTCAGGAACTTGGTGGCTCAATGAAGAAACAATTGTTAGTTTTGGAGTCTTAAATACCAGAATAGTGTGTATTTTCTGAAGGATTCCAACCTCACTCCCACATCTGGATATCAGAGAAAGTAAGCACTCTTGGGTCTATAATCAATAATTAATAACTATACAATCTTAGTATCTCATCAACTATGAATGGCATATCACTCCATTTTAATCAAAATCATTCATGGACAGACATGAAAATATATGTTCTATGAAAACACAGGCTTTTAAACTGAAGAATCCAATTCATTCATTACATTGAATTTGTAAATATGGTTGTTCTGAGTTCCCCATCTGAATGCTGTAATACTTCTACGCAGGATGAAGGTGAAAAACTACCAGCTTGTTTTGGCCCTCTTATTTGCCATTGAGGAGATCAACAGGAACTCCTACATTCTACCAAACACCTCTCTGGGATTTGAAGTTTATAATATCCCATATGGAGAAAGGAATGTTATGAGGGCTGCATTTTCTTGGCTCACAGGTTTGAGCATCTTTGTCCCTAATTACAGCTGTAGAAAAGATACCAAATCAGCTGCTGCTCTTACTGGAATATCATGGAAAACATCTGAACTCATTGGGGCAGTGCTGGGTCTTTACAAATTTCCTCAGGTGAGTGAGAGTGATGTGAGTAATAGGCAGCCAGGTCTCTTCTCTCAGATTTTATCTGTGTGCAAAATAAAAGGGAGAGATTTTAATTACCTATTATAAAAGAATAACTATGGAGACAAATGAAGACACATCCCTATTTTTTTTATTTTGAAGTATAGGAAAAAGAATGAACCATACACAGTGTAGTTTGAAACCTTGAGACTTTTAAGTAATTTTCTAGAAAATTGGGAAGATGCAGAGTTTATGTGCCCTTCAAATCTGTTGAGCAGACTTTCATCTCTATCACTTCAATCTGTACTGTATGACTAAGACTGTTTTTAATGGCAATTCTTGCTCTATGGCTTAAAATACTGTATTATTTTCAGATTACTTTTGGGCCTTTGGATCCTGTTGTGACTGACCAAAGCCAGTTTCCATCTCTGTACCAGGTGGCCCCCAAGGACACATTTCTGTTTTGTGGCATTGCCTCTTTGATGCTTCATTTTAGCTGGTCCTGGGTGGGACTAATCATGACAGATGACCACAGGAGTGCTCAAATTCTATCAGACTTGAGAAAGGAGCTGGACAGGAATAGAATCTGCATAGCTTTTGTGAAAACAGTGACAATTATAGGAGAATCATTTTCTTATGATAGAAACTACCATACTTGGGTGCCTATTCTGGAATCATCAGCAAACGTGATTGTAATTTATGGGGATAATATTCTCTATTAATTTTAACAGTAAATCTATGGATAAAGTACATAACAAGGAAAGGAAAGTATGGATCATGAACTCAAAATGGGGTGGCAACAAACTTTATGAATATACCATGTTAGATTTATTCCATGGGACTCTCACTTTTTCACCCCGTCATGGGGAGATTTTTGGTTTCACAAATTTTATGCAAGAAGCCACCCCTATCAAGTACCCAGAAGACATTTTTCTTCATATCTTTTGGAACTTGTTTTTCAATTGCTCAGTCTTGCATTCTAATTGTAAAATCTTTGAAAACTGTCTGCCCAATGCCTCTTTGGAATTGTTGCCAGGGAATATCTTTGATATGGTCATGACTGAAGAGAGTTACAATGTGTATAATGCTGTGTACACAGTGGCCCACAGTCTCCATGAGATGACTCTCAACCAAGTACAAGTTCAACCACAGGCAAATAAAGATAAACATTATTCTCCTGGCAGGTAATGTATCTTTCATAGTACTGTAACATCAGCAGCATGACACCAGATGCTGTAAAAACTCTCAAACTAATGACTGTAAATCATAGTTTTTCTTTCAGTAATCTATATTTAGACTATATATATATATATATATATATAGGTAGCCTATATTTCAGTGCTTAGATATCAATCCATCCACTGTCAGTGCACATAGTGAGTGTGGTAACTCTGGGCCAGTGGAAGTTTTCATTTAAGATAATAGTACTGCTTTTAATAAAACAGAAACAATATTTTTCTTGGTAATATCTCCACATAAAAATCCTGTTTTTCTGTTCATTTATCACAAAACAAAGAGTAAAACTAGATGTCAAGTATTTCTGTACACCACTAAAATTGTTATGTTTTCTAAACCATGCCTGATTATCTGCTAAGCTCAAGTAACCTCATGTTCCACACTGAGGCTCCAAATTTTCAGATAATAGAAGGAGTTAGATAGTTTTTATAGAAGTTGAGATTTGTTTGCTGCATATTTCTTGATCATTTGGTAACGTTTGGTTAATACATTCTCTAGAAACTGATATTTTTAGAAACCAAATGATATTTACATCACCCAAAGCTTTCCTTTGTTCAACACTATAGAAACTAAATTAAAATAGCATTAACATCATATATTACAGTCAGGAAATACCATAATATTTGTATTTCCATTACACCTCTATGACTACAATTTTATCACAGCTTTCACATATCCTTTAGCTTCACCCTTTTCTGAAGAACATTCAAGTGGAAAATCCTGTTGGTGACCATGTGGCTCTGGACTGGAAAAGGAAGAAGGATGCAGACTATGATATTACCAACCTTTGGAATTTCCCAACACATCTTTCATTATGTGTGAAAGTGGGTACATTTTCTCCAAGAGCTCCCAAGGGACAACAATTGTTGATATCTAAATATATGATTCAATGGCCCATAGGATTTACAGAGGTGGGCATGGTCTTATTTAAAAGATTCTAATGTACATAAATGTAAAAAAAAACTATACTTGCTTCTGTATGTAACAACTATTGGTACTAACTTGGGCCCAATTAATATACCCATAACTATCAGTATAAAGAATTTTACTGATTTCTTATTCTGGTTGATGTGTTTTTCTGAGAAATATTTTCTAATTATTCATTTATTTTGTCATTCAAAGGCGGGATATGAACTAGTACCTTGTGACATCATTATCACAAAACAGCTGACAAATGTTTATTTTGGCTTCCACTGTCTTAGATAATTTTTTTCACCTTGTCATAAATTAGAGTTACCTGGGAAGAAGAATCTCAGTAGAGACAATATTTCCAAACTACTGGCCTAAAGGCAAACCTGTCAGACACGGTGCTGATAAAGGACTTATCCACATAAATCAAAGGCCCATCAAAAATGAGAATGGTGGCAGGTGGTCCTTAGCTATTTAAGAAACAAAATTAAGAAAGCCATGATTAACAAGCCAGTACACAGAAATCCTACATGGTCTCCATTTCAAGTAATTTCTTCATTTTTCTACCTTTATCTCTTGTCCTTATGTCCACTGATGATAATTGGTAGGTAGATGTGTGAGTTGAAATAAGTCTTTCTGTCCACACTCTGCTATTGACAAGTTGTTTTATCACAACAATGGCAACCCGAACTAAGACAATTAGCTTAGGCAGTTACAGCCATTCTCCAGGTGGCCTTTTGCTTTTAAGCCTTTGGCAAACAAAACAGCAAAGTAAGAGCATGTCCTTTTTTTACTTACCTGTCTTGTTGGGAAAATGTAGGTGACAAAATGAATATGAGGAAAAGATTTTGTTTTAAAAATTGCAATTTGAGGATAAAGTCCCTCATGCCAGGAAAACATGATAGCATCGATTTTAGAAAACTAGGCAGATTTCATCCAAAATCAGGAATAAGAGAGTGATGACTGCTGCTGACCAAACATCTTTACGTTTTCATTGAATTGCCAAAAATGATAGCACTCATTTTGAGCAGGTCATCAAAACGTAGCTAATGGAAGGTAGAAAATGTTCAAATACTTATTTTCATGGTAGAGATCACAAACACAATGGAAGATAAATCTCCTCATTTTTGCAGCCAGGAATCACAGGGACAGCATCAGTCTGGAGTTACAACATGATTAGACATTTCCCCAGTGACCTAACTTACTCCTTCTTGGTCCTACCTTCAGAAATATCTACAGGTCTTAATTAACTTTGTAGACTTCAGATCTAGCTTATGAAAGAATGAACCTTATGTCATGTCACATGGAAACCTAGAGTAACACAACAAATATCTGCAGTTTTAAACATGAAATTTAATTGATAAATGTTCTGTATTCTAAAATATATCATTTACTTGGGCTTTGATAAAGAAGTAGGCATTTTGTATCTTATGTTAAATATTTTTCAGACTCCTCAGTCTACATGCAGTGAGAGCTGCAGTCCTGGATTCAGGAAAGTCATCCAGGAGGGCAAGCCCGCCTGTTGCTTTGACTGCACTTCTTGCCCAGAGAATGAGATTTCAAATGAGACAGGTGAGTGACAAATCTCTCAGGATTTTCCACCCTTTCTACAGTGTTGTGAAAAAGTGAATCTAAACAAAAAAAAGTATGCAAGAGTGTTGAGAGATGTTGGTCACGGGTAACACAGTAAAGAGATACTCACCAAGATACTAAGCCTTCATTTCCCAAAGGAGCTGAGGGGTTCAGCCTCTTTGTGAATGACTGACACTCAGCTAGCTCACTCCAGTTACTTAATTGAAACATCATACAAGGATAGTTGGGGCTGGGAAAGATCCTAACTACCAAGTCAACTTACCCTTTCTACCCACAAGAACAGACAACCCACACGAATCTCAGTCCCTTTTGACCATGGCTAGCCATAATCAAAAGTAAGAACTGCAGGTTTGCCAGGAGTGTTTTAGGACCAAGGTCAGTGCAGCTGTGAGCTCTCATGGAACACCAAGGGCAAATTCTCTAAAGAGACAACATTTCTTCACGGTTCAAACTTTCTCAAAGCAATTTCTCAGCCTCTAGTGTAGTTGCAAGGTCTTACATAGCAAAGGCCTTGTTGAGACATTACACCCAAAGCCAGACACAAAGGCTTTACTATACATTTCACTACACAAAAGAACCAAATGGCCATTCCTTTACTTCAGTTTATCAATTTAAATCTTCCACCTGTATTTTCTCTTTTAAAAAAAAATATGATTGATTCACATTTTTTTCAGTTTTTCAAGACAAGGTTTCTCTGTGTATCCTTGATTGTCCTGGACTCACTTTTTAGACCAGGTTAGCCTTGAACTCACAGAGATCCACCTGCCTCTGCCTCCTGAGTGCTGGAATTAAAGGCATGCACCTCCACACCCGGCTGATTCACATTTTTGATCCAGTGTTGACATTGTTGACTCAATAACCACTTCCTCACAGCAGACATGAATGTTCCATTTCAACATAGAGTTTAATTGCCAGTATTCTACATATTAAGTCTTCATAATCTTGAAACCATATTTCAATCAGTTATGATTCATACAAAAATTCAGTGTTTTCAGCCTTACTATAATAATTCCCTCAGAGCCTTGATTCATGCAGGTGATCAGAAAGGTTTGTTTCATTTCCCCCATGGAATTTTTTCTTTTATTTTTGGTATGGCATAAATAGGTTTCTAAATTAATTTAATTAAAAGAATTTACTGCCAGACCTTCTCCAACACTATGTGCGAATGTGAAACAATATGTTATACAATGAACTTAAAGTTCTGAACAGTCTGTAATACACAGACAGTCAGAGACTTAGTCAGAGACTAAGGATGCAATTGAAAACAAAATGTATATTTTGTATAGTATTTCATAAACCTGAAATTTTTATTATAGCTTCAGCAACATTGGTTGTGGTCTCAAAGCTTAAGCAACCTACCTAACTATTAACATCTTATAATTGTTCTCTGCATATTGAAGTCTTAATAAGTTTATTTATGTGTTTGATGTGGATATAGAAGAAGCACATCATAGGTCAACTCAAAAAACTTCCATAATTACAGAGTAAGGTATAGACTCTACAGGGATGTCTACGTTTGGAGGGATGGAAGTGAATGAAGAAACTATTTACTTACATAACAATCCAAATTTTTGTTGATTTAAAAAGAAAAGACAACTATATTTATGTTGAACACTTCAAATATTAAATTACAAACAAATATAGAAAATATAATACACCTATATTTCCAGACAAATCTTAAATGCAATACAAAGTAAAATTTGTGTCTTACGGGTCAATCATAATTAATGAATGAGTCCATAGTCTTTATATGATGCAGTCATTATAAGCTAAAATAAATTGAGAAGAGCAGGAATAGCAGGAGAGTGTGATATTAGCATGAAAAGTCATCGAGAAAATGTGACAGGAGAATGAAATTATAAGCAAGATACATAAAAATAAAGTTGACTGTAAGAAGAAGTAGCTGTATAGTCTTTCTATATGTTTTATAATATATGTAGTATGTTGGAAAGAAACATTTACAAAAATACTGGAAAATTTTAGCCTTCATTGGATGTGACTTCAAATAAAATCAGGTGTATATATTTTTCTTCACTCTGCATTCAATTCACAAGGATTTATTCTTTAAAATCTGTTCTAGGAAGAACAATGAAAACCTAAATTGAACTATTATGTAGATGTTCTTTTGAAAAATGTTTTATGATTGAAGTTTTCTGAAACTTTAGTAATTCAATAGGCATGAAATTATCTCAATATATAAAGGAACTTAAATCCCAGCACACCAACCTGAATTTGATACCATAATCCAGAAGTAGCAAAAGTCCTGCTAGAGCCGGGCGGTGGTGGCGCACGCCTTTAATCCCAGCACTTGGGAGGCAGAGGTAGGCGGATCTTTGTGAGTTCGAGGCCAGCCTGGTCTACAAAGTGAGTCCAGGACAGCCAAGGATACACAGAGAAACCCTGTCTCGAAAAAAAAAACCAAAAAAAAAAAAGTCCTGCTAGGTTTTTTTCCTGACATCCACACATAAACTCTAGGATATGTGAAACAATCCTGCCACCAAAGAGTAGGTGGGGAAAGATAAGAAAATCTTTGAGCAAGTATTTAGTAGTATCCAATCAAGATCCACATAAGAATGAAAAGTGTCGAAACCAAAAGGTATTTATGAACAAAAATTAATATGTGTCTTATATTTGAGACTACCATCAATAGACAAGAAATTAAAGGGGCAATATTTTCTTAAAGTTGAATTCACATTATCTATTGGAAATAAAGAAATGTTTTATTGGGGGTGGTAGCAGGAATGAACTAGTTTTTGCAGTGTAATTTGGTATTCCTATGATTGAAATCTATCTTGCAACAATGTTACAAAATATACACAGAACATTTTGGTAAAAACAGAAATAAATTAGAATAGTTCAATATGCAAGTAAAAGAAATGGGCTCAAGGAATGGTGCCCTGGGTGTTTTCTTATAGGTGTGACACAAGCTAGATTATGTGACAAGAGGAAACCACAATTAAGTCCCTTCACGGACTGGCCTGTAGGCCAGTCTCTTGGACGTATTCTTGATTAATGATTGCTGTGGGCTGAACTATCCCACAGGGTGTGGTGTTACCAGTGAGAAGGTGAATCTGAACTGTGTAACAGGGCAGGCTGAGCAAGACAGTAGGGGCAGGTCAGTTCTTGCCAGCTTCAGTTCCTGACTCTATATCCTACTTTCAGTTCCTTCCTTTTTTCTCACAGTGATATATTTATAAACTGTAATCTGACAAATACTCTTTCCTACACAAGTTGCTTTTGGTCATAGGGTTTTATTAATGAAATATAAACCCTTTACTTGTGAGATTATTCACCTTAGAGTACTCATTTATATATGAGTAAAATGACAAGGGAAGAAGATTGTGATGACAACCCAATGAGTTAGTATGGTAAGACATATTGGGGTAAAGGGGAATCTTGACCCTGCATTCATGACCAACTTTATTTCTTCCAGGTATGGATCAGTGTGTAAAGTGTCCAGAAACTCATTATGCAAATACAGAGAAGAGATACTGTCTCCAAAAAACTGTGAACTTTCTGGCCTATGATGACCCCTTGGGAAAGGGACTCACACTCATGTCCCTGGGTTTCTCTGCACTCACAAATGCTGTTCTGGGAGTCCTTATAAAACACAGAGACACTCCAATTGTAAAGGCCAATAATAGATCTCTCAGTTACATTCTGCTCACCACTCTCACCCTCTGTTTCCTCTGTCCCCTGCTGTTTGTTGGCCATCCCAACACAGCCAGGTGTATCCTGCAGCAGAACTTATTTGGACTTCTGTTCACTGTGGCCCTGTCCACTGTTTTAGCTAAAACCATCACTGTAGTTATGGCCTTCAAGATCACTGCTCCAGGGAGAAGGACAAGATGGTGGCTGATATCCCAGACCCCTAATCTCATCATTCCAGCTTGCACCCTGATGCAAGTACTTCTCTCTGGAATATGGCTGGGAACAGGCCCCCCATTTGTTGACATGGATGCTCACTCTCAACATGGACACATCATCATTCTATGCAACAAAGGCTCAGCTATTGCCTTCCACTGCACCCTGGCATACCTGGGAGTCATGTCCCTTGGTAGTTACCTCATGGCTTTCTTGTCCAGGAATCTGCCTGACACATTTAATGAAGCCAAGTTCCTGGCTTTCAGCATGCTGGTGTTCTGCAGTGTATGGATCACCTTCCTCCCTGTCTACCACAGCACCACAGGGAAGGTCATGGTGGCTATGGAAGTCTTCTCTATCTTGGCTTCCAGTGCAGTCATTCTAATCTTAATCTTTGTCCCTAAGTGCTACATTATTTTGTTCAGGCCAAATAGGAACACACTTCATTGCATCAGGGATAAAAGATTTGATAGAAGCAAAGTTATACTTAAAAAATAGTTCACATGATTCCTCAATTAGACTGAATGGTGCTAGTTCTCTATATTCTAACAGTCACATTTGAGGTTATAGTATGGTGTTCCAAAGATGGCTCTGTGGGTGCAGGTGCTACCCACCAAACCTTACATTCTGAGATTAATTCTCTAGAACCACATGGTGAAGTAATGTACCAATTTTATGAGGCTGAACTAGTGCTATCCACTGCACAAAATAAACATGTGTAGTAATCTTTTGAAAAACTGTAGTTTGAGATATGATTGTATAACCTCTCATTGTTTTCACTAACTTAAGATGCTAATTGTTTCCTGTTGAAATCTGTTCCATTTTGTAACCATGACTCTATGCACCAAACCATAAGATTCTCAGACTTTTCCTACTCCTTTTTATTTCTGGTTCTTATGTTAGTAAATATGTCCACTGGTACTTTTCCTTAGAGGACCTTTGCTATTTTCCCAGTGCTGACCATTCAATGTCTATCTAATGATGTTAATTTCTGTTCCTTTCAGATGAGATGAATTTCATACAGGGTGACTGTTTCTAGACATTGTATATGAATTACAGTGAAGGAATTAAATTGTGTGTCTTTGTATACAGTGTGATCTAACATTAAGCTTAATTTGTAATGCATCGGATTCTTTAACTTTGAAAACTAGTCAGAATGTGCTCTTACAATTCATTTAGCAGACTACTTCCCTAAAACTCACAAACACCTTGGTTGTATCCCAACATCACATAAATTTTGTATGGTTACTTTAAACCAGGAGTTCTCAACCTTCATAATGTTGTGACCTTTTAATACAGCTCCTCATGTTGTTGTGACCCTCAACCATAATATTATTTCCATTGCTTATCCATAACTTTAATTTTGCTACTGTTATAAATTATACAATAAGAATCTGGTGTCCCTAATCATCTTAGATGACTCCTGTGAAAGAATCCTGTGACAACAGAGGGGTCAAAACCCACAAGTTAAGAACCTTTGCTCTAAATGTATTGGTAGGAAATTCAGAACTTCAAAGGCATCCTCACTTTCAAAGCAAAACAAAACTACCACCAGTTCAACCCTCTTTCCTTCCTCCCTAACTTCCTCCCTGCCTCCTTTCCTTCTCTTTTTCCTTTCATTTTGATAGAATGTTCATTGAAGCCATAATTCTCTACCTTCACTCAAATAAATACTAGGTGTCTAGTTAATTATCACTAGCATTGACAACCTACATCTTTCATGGACTATATCATTTTGTTCACACAGAGGCATGCTATTGTTAGCTATAATCTTCATGAACTCATTTATTTACTATGCATTGATTCTGTTTAAAAATTTATTGTCAACTCTCCTTTATATTCATTGCCAACTCTCCTTTATATTCACCTACTTGGGGACACTTTATCCCTTTTATTAAAATAGAATCTTTTTTATTCAAAATGTCTGGATTACAGTTTTACTCCCACTCTAGCCTTTCTTGTTTCTCTCAACCTTTCCTCCATTCTGGATATACTCCAATTCTGTATCTCATTAGGAAAGGACAAGCTTCCAACTGATAACAACAAAACATAACAAAATGTAATATAATAAGACAAAACCCATCACATTGAACTAGGACAAGGCAAATCAACAGAAGGAAAGGAGTCTTACAGAATGCATAAGACTCGGAGAATCACTTGTTTACACACTCAGAAGTCCCATCAAAGTACTAAACTGAAAGTTATAATATATACACAGAGGACAGTGAAGACCCCGTATAGGGCCTGTGTTTGCTGTTTCGTTCTCTGTGGGTTTATATGAGTTTTGCTTAGTTGATTTAGATGACTTTTTCCTTCTGGTGTCCTACATCCTTTCTATCTCTTACACTTTTTTGTTTCCTCTTCCATAGGGTTCTCTGAGATCTGAGAAGAATTTGAAATAGACATCCCATTTAGAGCTGTATGTTATAAGTTATCTATCCATCTATCTATCTATCTATGTCATCTATCTGTCTGTCTCTTTGTACAGTGCCTGGCTGATGGTCTCTGCATCTGTTCCTAACTGTTGCAGGAGGAGGAAGCTTCTCTATTGATGGCTGAATGAGCCACTGATCTATGAGTATAACCAAATATCATTGATAGTCATTTTAACATTACCTATTTTTTTATTTTAGACTGGTGGTATTTTGTTTTACCCTAGGACTCTGTGCCATCTAGTCTCTGATTCATGGTTACCCAAAGAGTGTCAAGTAAGAGTTCCATCTTGTGGAGTAGACCTTTTGTCAAATCAGACTTTGGTTGACTACTCTCACTAACTTTGTGCCAGCATTAACCTAACATGTTTTGCAGGCAGGACAAATTGTATATAAAAGGTTTTGTGGTTGACTTGCTGTTTACATTTCTTTCTTGGTAGCCTGTAATGTACCTTCAGTACCAATGACACCAGAACAAAGGGGTGAATGTTCTATGTAGGCACTAGTTCAAACTCTCCATGTTCAGTGAGCTGTGTGGTGTTGTCTGCAGCCAATGAGGCCTTGCTGTCAGTTTGTGGAGAGACTCCAACTGTCTTGGAAATAACCTAGGTTGTGTTGGGATTCCCATGGGACCCCATTGTCCAACAACATAATTGGATATAACTCATTCTGGTACTGAATGCTTCATTTGTTGATAAGTGTTGGTCAGGAGGGACTCTATCTTCATCATTATTTGAAGACTTCATTAGGCTAACTTTCATACATTTTAGGAAGCTTTCACTGCACTAGTTCTCCAAACCTCCCCTCAAATGCCTCTCACATCTAGCTGTTTCTGTATGCATTCCCTCTCACAGCTCCTTTCCCTCACCTGAACACTGAACCTGCAGTTTCCACTCCATTATCCTCAGTCTACACATAAATTCCTTTCTATTTCACCTTTCAGGGTGTTCCACGTGTTTCTCCTAGTCCTTTCCTCTCTATATATCTTTTCTGGGTCTGTGAATTGTAGAAATTACTTATCATTTATTTGATGTATAATATTCACATATAAGGGAATACACACTGCATTTATCTTTCTGGGTCTGGTTTATCAAACTAAAGATTATTTTTCTTCATCCATCCATCTTATTCAGAAGCAAAATCATCTGCTTTTCACATGGATACAAATAATCACAGATGTTATGAAAAAAATCAACATTTGCCTGTCTGTATTCTGGGTGAAATAACTCTAAGTCCATGAATAATGAGTTATGTAATATATTTTGTTGTGATCTCTTCTCTCTCTCTTTCTTCTTCTTCTTCTTCTTCTTCTTCTTCTTCTTCTTCTTCTTCTTCTTCTTCT
>CAJQZJ010032834.1:2781002-2794364 GCA_907164525.1 Lophiomys imhausi
CTTCTTCTTCTTCTTCTTCTTCTTCTTCTTCTTCTTCTTCTTCTTCTCACTCTCTCCCACACACACAACAAACACACACAAATAAATACAAAGACTTTAACCACTATTTACAGCATTATCATGTAGAATAAATAGCAAACCACACTCTATCAATTCCCCCTTCAGGTTTGACACCTATTTAAACACAGGAAATATGATCAAATAAAAAATGTATTTGGGGACTAGGGAGATAGCTCAGAGGTTAACAGCACTGACTCCAGAGGTCCCGGCTTCAATTCCCAGCAACCACATGGTGGCTTACAACCATCCACAATGAAATCTGGTGCCCTCTTCTGGCCTGCAGGTATACCTGCAGACAGAACATTGTATACATAATAAATAAATAAATCTAAAAAAATGTATTTGGGATTTAGATGTTTCAGTTTCATATTGTAAATTCTGGTATCTTTTTTAATATACTGAAAAGAACCACTGAGCCCTGATCATCTGCAATTTGTTCATTGTGAAGACTCATAGATACCCAAGGGAAATAAACATGTGAAGAATGGTAAAATCATAATAAAATATATGGTACAACCATAGAGAACTTTCTAATGTTTTTAACAACAGTTTTCTTCATTTAAACGAGCCTGAATATTCTGGTTGCAACTGACTGAACACATAATGGGAGCACTTTGCATACGAAGAACACTTTAAATCATTTCCACAATGGATTCTAACATAAGGGAAACTAGGACTGAGACTAATCAAAGGCAACACCAAGTGCTGAGAACATGCTTACATTTTGTTTCAAGTAACAGAGTTTTGTGGTATAAACAAAATAATATTTAATTGAACAACTGAATAACTGAGTATGTAATCTGAGATTCACTGCACTACAATAAATACATGCTGATCTTATACAGGGAGCAGATGCATAGAAGCTCTTCAGTATGGTATCTAGGCCTCTGAATTCAGCAGGTTGTTGGTATAATGCCACCTAGAGAAATGAGGTTACACATTCAATTTTTTGTACTAGTCTTCTTATGTCTTTAATTGGTTTCATGATTAGAGACTGATTCCCAAGCATGAGCACCTGTCTTTAATGTGGGTACAGCAATACAAAAGAGACTTTAATGTTTCAGCACATATTTCTCTGTGCTCACGTAAAAATTCGTTGACATCCAGGAAACAGAGACATTAATGTAACTGAGAAAAAACTTAGTAGCAAAGATACATCATAATTTTATTCTGGAACTTAGAACCCATAGCATAAATGTGAATTTTCATCATACACACCAATGGTGAAATACATATATATGATTTTTCAGTTATTGTAGATTAAGGTAGTGTTGAGACTCAAGATAGTCTCAAATAAACAAAGACAAGAAAATTGTCTTTGTTTACTGTATTGCTTTCATGCCTGAAATGTGGTAGGAATTTCTCTCTGGTACTCCCATATATTACACCTTATCTTTTATTATGCTTAATTATGTGTTTTCTTTTCTCAGAAGGCTGTGAGTCTCCAGAGTGCAGATATCATGTTATTTATTTCTATGTCCAGAAATATATAGCACATTGCTTTCAAAGTGATGTTTTTCAATAAAGGTTTTGTGATAGCAACATAATTAAATTTGCACTATAATTATTTTGTTATATATGAAACACATATGCCAATGGTTCCTGGAACTGTGTTCTTTCTAGAGAAGAAACTAATGTTACCTGCAGGCTGTAAGGATTATGTTGTCTCACCAAATACCCAGTATATCTATGGAATAGCCATAACCCTTAACTTACCATCAGAGAAATTGAGCTGTGAAAACATCAGTCCTCCAAAGAGTACTTAGTAGAAAATGAAGTCATGAAGATATATACTTTAGTGTGGCTCTGGAAGCCAAGCTCTGAGCCTCTTTGCTATTGTTCATGTTGATTCTATTGACACCATTTTTGAGAAAGTAAAGACAAAAACAAACATCTTTATCTCTGAGGAAACTCTCAGTTCTTCCAGATGTGCAGTGTTATCTAACTGCCAAACACAAATAATTGTGAAAGGTCATTGGGGCAAGTGTCTTCTCTATAATATAAGTGTAATTACTAAAACTAAGAGAGGTATGAATGTCTTCAGAGTCACAGAGCTCATAACTGAAAATGCTTGCACTAGAATTGAGCCTTCATGATTATAGCTCAACAAAGTTTCTTCATTTGTGATGTGGAAATAATAATACTTTCATTGCTGTAGTGTGTGAGTAATCAAAGTGCTGAATCTAACAGACAACATACATTGAATCAGCCTTATGTGTTGCTATTTACATTGCAACATGACTAATATTGATGACATCCATCCACAACCAAAAGATGTTCTCCCAAGATTTAGCTTGGATTTTGTACTTTTCCATTGTGTAACACTTTATTTGGTCTTTGTTTCCTTCCTTCCCTCCTTCCTTCCTTCTTTCATTCTTTATTTCATTCCTTTATTTTTCCTACCTCTTTATCTCATCCTCCCTCCCTTCTTATTTTTTCCTTCTCAGTTTTTCTTCTTGCCATACCTTTCTTTTTATTCCCTTATTTGTTTAAGCTTGACTAATATTGATTCACCTTGAGCACTGCTTACTGTACGATATAAATAAAAATATTAAAAAGGGGGGAAAAGTACCACATGGAGATAATTCAGAGAGGAGTGCAGTGAGTTAATGTTGGGAAGTGGCTTAGAAAAAGTAAAACCTGACCATGCATTCAATATTAGATTCAATTTTTCCACATATATATAAACTTGACACCTGTGCACAGACCATCACTATGCAAAGACACAGATGAGCCACTACCTAGAGAATCTGGTGACCTTTCTGAATTACTGTGATCCTTTGTGGAAGGGATCTTCCTCCGTGTTTCTAGGTTTCACCTCATTATCAGCTGTTGTTCTTGCCTGAAGCACAGAGACACCCCTATTGTCAAGACCAATAACCAAACTCTCAGTCACATCCTGCTGATCATTCTCACCTTCTGTTCTTGCTATCCCTTGCATTTCAGTGGACATCCCAACACAGACACTTGTATCCTGAAGCAGAACATACTTGGAATTTTGTTCACTTATTTTCCTTCCACTGATTGGGTCAAAACTCTCAGTACTGTTATGA
Source organism: Lophiomys imhausi (assembly GCA_907164525.1). Taxonomy (NCBI): domain Eukaryota; kingdom Metazoa; phylum Chordata; class Mammalia; order Rodentia; family Muridae; genus Lophiomys; species Lophiomys imhausi. The sequence goes on from CAJQZJ010032834.1 coordinate 2,784,116, forward strand.
CCTTCAAGGTCACTGTTCTTGGATTATCATGAGATGGGTAGAGATATCAAAGAATTCTAAGATCATCATTCCCTTCTGCACACTTTTCCAACTCATTCTCTCTCCCATATGGCTGGCAAACTCTCCTCTCTTTGGTGATACAGAAGCTCACTTTGAACATAGGCACATCATTATCATGTACACCAGGTCCACTTGTGTTATTTACTATCAATGAATCCTAGGACACCTGGAGGACTTGTCCTTATGTTTTTTCTGTACATGGATGGTTCTGCCTTGCACAAACAAGTGAAACTCCTGGCTTTCGCCATGATTGTGTTCTGTAGTGTCTGGGTCACTTTCCTCCCTGTCTATCACAACACCAAGACAGAGTTCATGTTTATATGAAAGTCTTCTCAATCTTAGATTCCAATGTAAAACTTCTGGGTCTTATCATTGCTCTTGAAAGCTACATCATATTATTATGTCTAGACAGGAACTCACTTCATCATATCATGTACCAAACCCATTCTATTATGAAAATTCCTCTTAAAATGTAGCTTATGTGTTTCTGAAATTAAATTGAAATGTTAAAGCATAATCTATAGTGTTTGAACAGTAACACATAGTATATAATCTGACATTTGTGGACATAGACTATTATTTTTATATAATAATATTGGCCTCATTTTCTTCAACAGCCATCAATTTTTTTTCATTTAGAAATATATGCTGCATTTTGTTCCCCCTTTCCATATTACTTTGTTCTTACTGAAATTTGTTTATGAAATGCAAATATGTATGTTGTTTTACCTGTATTGATTCTGATTTAAATATTTCATTTATTCCTGCATATTTTTATTGGTTTTTTATGAACTTCCCATACTGCACTCTGTTCCCATTAACCTCTAACCTCTTGCCAGACCTGCCTTTCTCCCTTGCAACCTCCCCCAACAGAGAGAAAGATTTCATTCTGGAAGGTGTAGTGTGTCACAGTGTGTACCACAATATTCCTCTTTGTACAAATGTTTTGCTTGCAAATACTCACGACTCTCTAGTCTGGTGCAGGGCTTTTGGATTCTGTCACCTTGCCAACACTGTATCCTTGCAGAGGCTCCTCTCAGATATCCTATTGTTTCCCTAGGTCATGGAGATCATGTAGTTTTAGATTGGCAGAACAGGCCTCTTCATGCACTCCAGTAGTTCATCCATGGGGTATTTGTTGGGGTGGGCCAACCAAAAGTTCTGTTTCTGAGCACACAACCACTATATCCAGGGCCAGCTCTACGTGCTACCCAGGTAAGATGCAAGACCTACTCTCCTGAGTATTGCAGCAGGCAAGAGTCTGGGCACCCTTCATGATGGCACCAGGGCCAACTCTCCCACCTGCTACCTGTGGCCAGGACCAAAAAAACTGGAGGGTATCTCTCCCTTGCCAATCCCATCATTCAGTGGACAAGAGTCAGTACCAGCTCTCCTGGGCTCACTCCATTGGGACTGGGATAACTGGGTAGTATCGCTGTGCTGCCAAGACAAGGTGTAGGGCCTGCTCTCCCAAGTGCTGCAGCATGAGAGGAGCAGGGACAGCTCTCCTGTTCCTGTGACATGACTGGGGCTAGATCTCCTGTCCACCATTGGTGGTAAGCACAAAAGGGAGTGGAGGGGATCTCTCCTTCACCAACAGCACCTCTAAGCAGACAAAAGGCAGTGCTGGGTCTCCCACACTCACACTCATGGGACCAGCTTGCCCACAGCCCCCACATACAAGGCCAGCTGGAGTGTACCGCCCAGGCAAGGTGCAAGGCTTGCTCTCCTGGGTGCTGCAGCTGGTGAAGGACAGGACCAGCTCTCCTACTCTCATTGTATTAGGGCCAGATCTCCCAACTACTGGGTGATAAGGGGTGAAGGAGAGGAGGGTATCTCTCCTTTGTAAATGCCACCACAGGGAGACAAGTAATAGGGCCAGCTCTCCCAAGCTCAAAACCTGAGAGTCAACTCACCCGAAGATCCCAAAATGTGCAGGGTCTGCTTTCCTGAGTACTGCAGCTGACTAGAAGCAGCATCAACTCTCCTACTCTTATGCCTCAAGGGCCAGTTCCCTCAGGATGCCCAGGAGAAAGGCAATGCTAAAGGAAAGTTCATAGCACCAAGTGCCTTCTAAAAGAAATTGGAGAGTTCTCATATTAGCAACCTAAAAGTACAACTGAATGAACTAAAACAAAAAGAAGCAAACACTCCCTAGAGGAGCAGATGGCAGGAAATTATAAAATTCAGGGCTGAAATCAATAACTTAGAAACAAAAAGAATGGATGAAACTAAGAGTTGGTTCTTTGATAAAATCAACAAAATAAATAAACCCTTAGCCAAAGAGGGAAAATATCCAAATCAACAAAATCAGAAATGAAAATGAGGAAATAACAAGAGACACTGAGGAAAGCCAAAGAATAATTTTAGTTCCTACTTCAAAAACCTGTACTCCACAAAATGAAAAACCTAAGTGAAATGGATACTTTTCTTGATAGAATCCACCTACTAAGGTTAAATCAAGAACAGGTAAACAAATTAAGCAGTCCTATAACCCTTAAGGAAATAAAAGCAGTCATTAGAAGTCTTCGAACCAAAAAAAAAAAAAAAAAAAAAAATCCAAGGGTCAGATGGTTTCAGCAAGAAATTCTATCAGCCTTTCAAAGAAAAGCTAACACTAATATTCTTCAAACTCTTCCACAACATAGAAACAAAGGTACACTGTCAAACAAATTCTATGAGACCACAGTCACCCTAATACCTAAACCACACAAAGACCCAACAGAGAAAGAAATTTTCAGACCAATTTCCCTTATGAACATGGATGCAAAAAATACTCAATAAAATACTTGCAAATCAGATCCAAGGTACACCATGATCAAGTAGGCTTCATCCCAGAGATGCAGGGGTGGTTCATCATACAAAAATCCATCAATATAATCCACCACATAAACAAGCTGAAAAAAATACATGATCATCTCATTGGACACTTAAAAAACATTTGACAAAATCCAATACCCCTTCATGTTAAAATTCTTGAAGAGATCAGGCACACAAGAACCATACTTAAACATAATAAAGGCAATTTACACCAAGCCAATACTCAACATCAAACTAAGCAGAGAAAAACTTAGGGCATTTCCTCTAAAAGAAGGAACAAGACAATGCTGCCCCCTCTCTCCATATCTCTTCAGCATAGTACTTAAAGTTTTCTTTCAAGATTTATTTCTTCAAGTTATATCTCACAGTCTCTCCTCCCACTCTCAGTCCCAACCTCCTACCCTCTTCCCCCTCACCTTCCTATCTGCTTTTCTTTTAAATTTAAGGTAGTACTCTAAATTTTAGCTAGAGCAGTGAGACAACTAAAGGAGATCAAGGGGAAAGGAAGAAGTCAAAGTATTCCTTTGATCATTTTCAGAAAGTATCATTCACAGATGATACAGTAGTAAACATAAGTGACCCCCAAAATTCTACCAGAGACCTCCTACAACTGGTAAACTCCTTCAGCAATGTGGCTGGATACAAAACTAATTTTTAAAAAAACAGTAGCAACCATGAAATTAGCCAGATCTGTCACCTGTCTGGACAGGAATACTGGCCAGTACAGATCCAGCCCACAAGCAGATCCAGCCCATGGCTCCATCCACAGATCAGTGTTCCCACCTGTCTTTCCATATAGCCTGCACAAGGAGCTGTACACACAACTGGGGAAAACAGCCTGACCACAAGAGCAAAGGTGAGTAAGATTTTCTTTCTGGAGTTTCCAACATGGTGGCATAGTGTGGACTTTAGCTGAATGGCAGAGACCAAACTCAGCCAAAGCAAAGCTATCAGGAGCCAAGACTGACTACAAACAGAGCTGTCAATGGGGTGTTCCCTACAAGCATTGGAGTGGGTCACTCACCTGAGCATCCGAGCTTTTGAGACAGTCAGCAACAGGCATGCCAACTCTGGCACCCATCTTGGGTGGAGCTCCATGCCTGTACAGTCTGCCTAGCTGCTGAACCAGAATGACTGTCAGTGGGGGACAACACAGGCCCAAGTGGTGCACAGGTCAACATCTGGTCCACAGCTTGACCTGCCTTCCTGAGGAGACCTGCCAGCTCTCAGGTCCTCACAGGATAGCCCCTCCCCAACGCAATCCCCTGTTTGGGTCACAACCAGTTGAGGAGAGAGGCAGTCACTCTCTGAGAACCAGTCTATTACAAGATCCTATCCATCATCCGTAAGTGGACACCAGGATTTCAGGATTACCCAGCCCTCAAATAGGGGGTTTTACCGTGCACCAAGGCCAACTGACATCAAAAGAAATCAGAAAACATCAGGGTCAACCAGATGACTAAAAGCCAATGCAAGAACATGATTAAAGAAAAAACAGGCAAGATGACAGCAATCAGCTTGGACACATTCTGATCTCTGATCATCAGGAAGACCCATTGGACAACTGCAAAGATATGCTCCTGCTGAATGGCGTTTGTAAGGTGCAAGCCTATCTGGGCTTGCCCAGCAAAGCCACAGACAATAAAGAACTCGGTACTGGAAATATAGACACTGGAGGATTGGAGTCACCAGACACAGGACATGGAGCTCTTCCCACTGGGAGACTGCACTCCCCACTACAATGGAAGAGAGAGACGACAGATCATATTGTTTCAGGATGCCAGCTGGAGGTTTCAACCTACAAACAGAAGACCTCCTCAATTTCCTGAGTCCACAGTGTCCATACAAGTGTTCTGACACCTGGGAGAAGACCATCAGAACCACCATGGTAATACTGAGGGCATATCTCCCTGGGATATGAAGCATGGCCAAGTCTGGCTGACCGGTAACTGTGGGATTGAGCTGGCAGGTGCTGAGATTCCCTAAGTCCAAGAACACTGTGGACAGGATATAGACTACATATTGGAACTCCCTGCCCCCCTTGCCTGGCCTCTTGGCTGGGCTCTCCACTGTGCATCAGGGTATAGCATCTACATCTCAGCCCAGAGCATATCTAGAAATAATAAATGCAATATTCAGCAAGCCAGGAGTTAGCATCAAATTAAATGGAGAGAAACTTAAGTCTTTCCTCTAAAATCAGGGACAAGTCAAGATGCCCACTCTCCCCATATCTCTTCAATACAGTACTTGAAGTCCTAGATACATTATTAGACAACTAAAGGAGATCAAAGGGATACAAATTGGAAAGAAAGAAGTTAAGTTATCCCTATTTGCAGATGGTATGATAGTATACATAAGTGACCCCAAAAATTCCAGAGAACTACTACAACTGATAAACACCTTCAGCAAGGTGACAGTATACAAAATCAATACCAAAAGAATCAGAAGCCCTTCTTTATACAAAAATAAATGGGCTGAGCAAAAATTAAGGAAACAACACCCTTCACAATAGCCACAAACAATATAAAATACCTGGGGGTAACTAACCAAGCAAGTGAAAAACATGTATGGCAAGAACTTCAAGTCTTGGAAGAAAGAAATTGAAGAGGATGTAAGAAGATGGAAAGATCTCCCATGCTCATGGATAGGTAGGATCAACATAATAAAAATGGCCATCCTACCAAAAGCTATATACAGATTCAATGCAATTCCAATCAAAATACCAACACAATTCTTTACAAAACTTGAAAGAACAATTCTCAACTTCATATGGAATAACAAAAAAAAACAGAATAGCTAAATCAAGCCTTTACAATAAAAATATTCTGAAGGTATCACCATCCCTGATTTCAAGCTATACTACAGAGCAATAGTAATAAAAACAGCATGGTACTGGTATAGAAACAGACTAGTTGATCAATGGAATTGAATTGAAGCTCTAGAGATAAACCCACGCACTTATGGTCACTTAATTTTTGACAAAGAAACCAAAACCATACAATGGAAAAAGGACAGCATCTTCAACAAATGGTGCTCTTCTAACTGGATGCCAACAAGTAAAAGAATACAAATTGGCCCATATTTATCACCATGCTCAAAACTTAAGTCCAAGTGAATCAAAGACTTGAACATAAAGCCTGACACACTAAATCGAATAGAAGAGAAACTGGGGAAAATCTTGAACTCACTGGCACAGCAAGTGACAACTTCCTGAACAGAACACCAATAGCTCAGGGTCTAAGACCAACAATCAATAAATGGGACCTCATGAAACTAAAAAGCTTCTGTAAGGCAAAGGAGGTTGTCATTAGAACAAAACGGCAACCTACAGACTGAGAAAAGATCTTTACCAAACCCACTTCCAACAGAGGAATAATATCCATAATTTATAAAGAACTCAAGAAATTCAACACCAAGAAAACAAATAATCAAATAAAAAAATGGGGAACAGAGATAAACAGAGAATTCACAAAGGAGGAATCTCTTATACCTGAGAGACACTTGAATAAATGCTCAACATCCTTAATCATCAGAGAAATGCAATTCAACTCAAGAGGACCCTGAGATTCCAGCTCACACTTTTCAGAATGGCTAAGATCAAAAACTCAAATGACAGCACATGCTGGAGAGGCTGTGGAGAAAGGGGAACACTCCTCCATTGCTGGTGGGAGTTCAAACTTGTACAACCACTATGGAAATCAGTGTGGCAATATCTTAGAAAACTTGGAATAGCTCTACCTCAAGACCCAGCCATGCCACTTCTGGGTATCCACCCAAACGAATCCTCACCAATCCACAAGGACACCTCCTCATCTATGTTCACAGCAACTTTATATGTAATAGCTAGAAACTGGAAACAACCCAGATGTCCCTCAACCAAAAAAAAAAATGGTTAAAAAAAACTGGTACAGTTACACAATAGACTACTACTCAGCCATCAGAAACAATGAAATAATGCAATTTTCAGCCAAATGGATGGAACCAGAAAAGCTGACCTTGCTAACCCAGAAAAGATGCACATGGCATCTACTCACTTATAATTGGATTTTAGCCATGCAGTATAGGATAACTATCTTACAACCAAAACATCAAAAGGAACAGGAACATAGACCTGTAACCTGTTAGTGGGACACTTTACCCTAATAGAGTTGCCACATAGGCCCCCAGTGCAAGACGAAGCTCTTAACACTCATATGACTATTGAACTGAGGGGCAACCCACTCCAGAGGAGTAGGGTGGGAGGGTGGGACCAGGAGTGGATGAAGAGAGGAGACTGTGGTGGAGATGTAACTTGAAGTAATAAACAAAATAAAACAACAAAGCAATATGATGTCTCAAGAACCTAGCTATAATACTACAGAAAACCCTGGAAATCTTAACACAACTGAAATAAAGGAAAACAAGCTTAATCCTATGCTTATTTTAATAATAGAAGGCTTAAGAGAGGAAATCAAATAGCTCAGAGAGCAGCAACAAAATACTGGTAATGGAAATGAATGCAAAAGAGGTAATGAAAATGAATAAAGCTCTTAAAGGAATGGAAGGCCTGCAAAGGGAAGTTGAAGCAATAAAGAAAACAAAAGCTGTAACATCCATGGAACTGGAAACTCTCAGGAAAAGAAAAGGAACTACAGACACAAGCATCACCAACAGAATAAAAGATGGAAGAAAGAATCTCAGGCGTGTAGGATAAAATTGAAGAAACAGATACATCTGTCAAAGAATAGTAAAACCCAAAAAAGTCCTGACACAAAACTGTAGAAAATTTTTAAAAGGCTAATTAAATTATTTAACCAGTATTTATATTATCGTTAATTGATTCGGCAGTTGTTAATCCTTAAGCCACCATTATAAATGAATACACAGACGCCACATGGATTTTAACAAGCCTAGGCCTGAATTATGCAATCTTGGCCCACCTAAGCTAGCTCTTAATTCTATTACCCACATATGACCCCATAAATACATATGTCCCCTTAGACTGCTATTCTCCACACTGTGTTCCTGGCAGTGTGGAATGAGGTTCTTTTTTCTAACCTATGGTGTGTATCTTCCTTCTTCCTGCTCCTGGCTGGAATGCACTAATCCTCTGTCTAAAGTGTAGGCTTCCTGTTCTAATCTCAGGAAGTCCCACCTTCCTATACTCTTTCTGCCCTGCTAATTGGCCATAAATGACTTCTATTAACCAATCAAGAGAATGCCTCAGAAGGGGCAGTAACCAGATCTCAGCATTGAAATCAGCCTATCAAAAACAATGTTATGATTAGACCTTCCCTCAACACAAAACCTTCAGGAAATCAAGGACGCTATGAAAAGATGAGATCTCAGAATAATAGGAATATAATAAAGAGAAAATTCCCAGCTCCAAGGACCAGAAAATATTTTCAACAAAATCATTGAAGAGAATTTCCAGAACCTAAAAAGATTCCTATAACTATCCAAGAAGCTTACAGAACTCCAAATAGATTAGACCAGAAAAGAAAATTCTCCTGCCACATAATAATCAAAACACTAAATGTACAGAACAAAGAAAGAACATTAAAAACTGCTAGAGAAAAAGGGTCAAGTGACATACAATGGCAAACCTATCAGAATCACACCCAACTTTTCATCAGAGGCACTAAAAGCCAGAAGAGCCTGGACAGATGTCTTGCAGACCCTTAAAAACCACAAATACCAGGCCAGACTACTATTTCCAGCAAAATTGTCAATCAGCATAAATGGAAAAAACAAGATGTTCCATGACAAAACTAAATTCAAACAATATCTATGTACAAATCCAGCTCTACAGAAGATGTTAGAAGGAAAGCTCCAACCCAAAGAGGTTAACTACACACAAGAAAACATAGGAAGTAAATAACTCACCAGCAGGAAAACCTCACTCATATACTATTTCCAACAGCATCAAGATGGCAGGAAGTAACAATCACTGGTCATTAATATCGTTCAACATCAATGGACTCAATTCCCCAATAAAAATACACAGGCTAGCAGAATGGATGTGAAAAGAGAATCCCACATTCTGCTGCTTACAAGAAACACACCTCAGCACAAAAGATAGGTATTTATCTCCAAATAAAGGGCTAGAAAAAGATATACCAAGCAATGTACCCAAGAAGAAAGCTGGAGTAGCCATTCTAGTATCCAATAAATTAGTCTTAACTATTATTATTATTAACAGTATTAATAACCAATGTTAATCAAAAGAGATGGGGAAGAACACTTCATACTCATCAAAGAAAAAAATCCACCAAGATGGCATCTCAATACTGAACATCTGTGCCCCACATGTAAGGGCACCCACATTTGTTAAAGAAACACTTCTAAAGCTCAAATCCCAAATCAAACCCCACACATTAATAGTGAGAGACTTCAATACACCACTCTCACCACTGGATAGATCAATGATACAGAAACCAGAGAATAATGAACCTGACAGACGCCATGAATCAAATGGACCTAACCGATATCTACAGAACATTTCACCCCAAAACAAAATAATGTACTTTCTTCTCAGCACCTCATGGAACCTGCTCCAAGATCAACCAAAAAGAAGGTCATAAAGCAATCCTCAACAGATACAGAAAATTTTAATTTACCCCTTGTAATTTATCAGACCATCATGGAATGGAGCTAGACTTCAACAAAAACAAAACAACAGAAAGCCAGAAAACTCATGGAAACTGAGCAACTCTCTACTCAATGGCATCTGGGTCAGGGAAGAAGTAAAAAAAGAAATTAAAGTATTCTTAGAATTCAATGAATATGAAGGCACAACATACCCAAACTTACAGGGCACATTGAAAGAAGTGCTAAGAGTTAAGTTCACTCCATACATTCCAGCATCAGTCTTCAGCCTTTTGGTCCTGTTTCTCTGACAGACATTTATTGTAGAGCAGGGATTATGAAGGACTAACCTACCCTGTCTTGGCAGAGCTAGGCTGTCGACTTCCCTGCTACCAAGTTTTGTCCTTTTTGGACAGCAGTCTGTCTGCAGTTGAAGCAAGGAGTTTTTACATGCCAAGAGATAGGTTGCCACTAATTCAACCATCTCACACTGGAGATTCTTCGATGCTTATCTTCTACTTGGAGTAGAATAGGGGGTGCTGTCAGGAGCTTATATGTCACGATATCAAAAAAAAATCTTAATTTAAGACCACATCTTTGAATGCCATATTCTGCAGATCTCTTGGGGTTTTTGAAAATGGGAACTGTCCAGGTAGTCACTGGTTTGTCATTTCTTAGTATTGGAAGCTGCAGGCCCTGCACTTCCTATATAATCAGATATATTTATCCTTCTCAGCTCTCTGAGGTGGTTGAAAAATAGACAGCTTGAGTCTCATAGCTAAATTTTGAGTTGTTTAGGAAT
>CAJQZJ010032834.1:2802554-2830767 GCA_907164525.1 Lophiomys imhausi
ACACACACACACACACACACACACACACACACACACACACACACAAACACTAACCAATAGAAGCTCACCAAATGCACTGTTGCTTGATTCTACCCTGCTATACTGTATAAAACCTGGTGAAAATTTTTGCTGGGAGTCAACTCCTTCTCCTTGCATAGAGACTCTCCAGCACCCTGGCAAATAAAACTCTTGCTTTTGCATCAATCCCATGTCCTGGTAATTCTTCAGTCGCCCCAATTTCAGGAGACCATTTCTGGGGTTCTTCAATATGAGAAACAAGGAAATCATGCAATTCACAACCTAATGGATAGAACTAGAAAAGGTCATCCTAAGTGAGCTGACATAGTCCCAGAAAGATAAACATGGTATGTATTCTCTTATAAGTGGATGTTAACCATATAGCACAGCACAACCAAAATACAACCCACAGACCCAAACACATAGAAACCTAGCATAACTATCCTAGGAAAAACTCCACCTTACCCTAGATGGTATGCCATATCAAGCCCCAGTATAAGAGGAAGCTCTTGGCCCTCACATGACTGACAAATGGAGGAGTATGATGTTTGAGGGCCCACATCATCTGAGGAGAAGGAGAGTACTGAAAAAAGGAATAGTAAGAGAGGGAAAAGGGAGGGAGGGATAAAAGAAAGGAGGGAGGAAACTATGTTTGAGAGGCAACTTGAAAAAAAATAATTTTTTTAAAAAAGTAACTGAGCTTTAAAAAATATAGTGAAAATAAAATATAAAATTTTCAAATGATAATTTACCAAAGACATACTTGCCTTACTGGCATGAAAGGAAAAATGGTCTTAATTTAAGTTTAGAATGTTAGCTTGAAGGTTGCAAGATAGCTCACACACTCTTGGCTATCAGCTTATAAGTTTTTTTCCTATATATAAAATATACTTTTGTTGTTTGGTATGAAAAAAGGCAGTTAAGAGATTTAAAATGTTGTAAGTAAATTAAGGGTTAGTACAGTTCAACCTGGTTGTCTAAACCTCTAAGAGTTGAAGTAATTTGGAGCTAAGATAAAATATTTGAGCAGGGCAGTGTTAACCCATGCCTTCAACTCAAGAAGACACTGGAGGATCACTTTAGAGTTAGTTGTTTTCTAAATTCTAGAGTTACAATGAACAGGTTAGTGATGGTTTACAGCTTTAATCCCATCACTTGAGAGGCATACACCTTTAATCCTAACCCACTGGAAACAGAAACATGCAGATCTCTGAGTTCAATGCCACCCTGACAAAGAGCAAGCTCCAAATAGAGAAAAACTTAGATCCAGGGGTGGTGGTGCACACCATTAATCCCAACAATTGGGAGGCACATGCCTTTGATCCCAATACTTGGAAGGCAAAGGCAGGAACATAGGATTTGCAATGGTTTAAGTTTAAAGGAGCCTGGCAACAAAACAGCAACCTACAGATTAGGAAAAGATCTTTACCAATACCACATCAGACAGAGGGATAATATCCAAAATTTATGAAGAATTCAAGAAATTAAACACCAAGAAACCAAATAATCCAATCAAAAAATGGGAAACAGAGCTAAACCAAGAATTCACAAAGGAAGAATCTCTAATGGTAGTGAGAAATTTGAAGAAATGCTCAGCATCCTTAATCATCAGAGAAATGCAACTCAAGATGACTCTGAGATTCCATCTCACACCTGTCAAAATGGCTAAGATCAAAAACTCAAATGACAGCATATGCTGGCGAGGTTGTGAAGAAAGGGGAACATTCCTCCATTGCTGGTAGGAGTGTAAACTTGTACAACTACTATGGAAATCAATCTGGCAATATCTTAGAAAACTTGGAATAGCTCTGCCTCAGGACCCAGCCATATCACTTCTGGGTATACATCCAAATGATTCCTCACCAAACCACAAGGACATTTCCTCATCTATGTTCATAGCAGCCTTATTAGTAATCGCTAGAAACTGTAAACAACCGAGATGTCCCTCAACCGAGGAATGGATAAAAAAAAAAAAAACTGTGGTACATCTACACAATGGAATACTACTCAGCTACCAGAAACAATGAAATCATGCAATTGGCAGTCAAATGGATGGAACTAAAAAAGCTCATCCTCAATGAAATAACCCAGACTCCGAAAGATGCAATTAGCATCTATTCACATATAATTGGATTTTAGCCATATAGTACAGAATAACTATTGTACAACCAACACTCCAAAAGGAGCAGGAACATAGACTATGTTGATGAGACACGTTGCCGTAATAGTGCTGCCATGTAGGCCCCCAGTATAAATATGAGGAGGATCTTGGCCCTCATGTGACAGCTGAACTGGGGGGGGACTGATATGTGGGGATACCACAATCTGGAGGAGTAGGCTGAGAGGGTGGGGGGGATTGGGAAGGGTGGGGGAGCACTGTGATGGAGATGTGACTTGAAGTAGTAAATAAACACTTTTTAAAAAGAGGCTGGCAAGAGCCATGCTGAAATTCAAAATGAATTGTCCTTTGTGAGCTCAAAATATATATACTTAAAGGTATGTTCAGTTCCAAAATATCAAAAGATTTTTTTAATCTCAATTGAAAGATAATACTTTTTATATTGTAAAAGAGTCCAATTTATCTAGGAAAGATATTACCTGTTTAAAAAAAAAAAAAAAAAAAAAAAGGTAGTGTCCCAGAGTTAGGATTAGGGCAGTGCTCTGTTCTTATCTTTCTAGGAGAGTAAAAGCATCCATCTAAGGAGTCCAGGGACAACTGGACAAGTGAAATTTCTGAAGAAAAGGGACCAGACACCAAAGTAGATGAGTAGCCCAGATGATTCAAGCTAGCAGAATTTCTCCATAGCAGTTTCCTCAAAAACCTACAACCAGAACAACTCAAAATGGCTAACTAAGATGCTTCAGCCCCACAGACTGTTCCAGCCAGTGGAACAGTCTAGGGTTAGCCATTCCTAACATAGGAATGATAAAGAAAAAAGGATAGATTATTTAAAGTGCTCTTATCTCTTTGTATATTGATACAAAATTAAGATTATATTTGGCTACATGGGTGTTCAATAAAGCCCTGAAGTTCGGCTTCTGACTACAATCTTCTTAGGACATTTAAATAGCTGAGCACAAAAGGACTGAACATCAAATGTTACTATTAACTTGCTTAACCATTTTCCATTCTTATTTAGGCCCCTAAACAGGTTTCCTATGCACCAAATCAGCAGAAAATAATTATAAGAGAGTGACGACCCATTCTTAGAAGGTGGGGTGGTTGATTTTTCCCCTCTTTGGTCATTTGATGGGTTATACATGTTTGTTTTTATTTAGGGGGATTGGTTAAAAGTTGTTAAATGGTCTTGTTAAATAGGTTTTGGAGGTTAGATCCAGGGACTTCTCTCTTTCCTTTTCTGTCTCTTCTTTCTCTCTTATGTAGGAGAGAAAAGACTTGAAAAAAATGGGATATAGACATAAGAATGATGAAGAAAAAAGGATAGATTATTGATTATGCTCTTATAACTTTTTATATTGATACAAAATTAAGGTTATATTTAGCTACATCAATATTGATCTTTGTGTATTGATACAAAATTAAGATCATATTTTACTACATCTGTACTGATCTTTCTATGTTGGCACAAAATTAAGGTTAACTTTTTTAAATTATTGTACCTATCTAATGCTTTAAAATGCAATGTGATGTTTTAGGCTTTTGATAACAGCTGTCACAAACTGTTTAGAATAATAAAGAAATGCATACTAATAGTCATTCAAACAGTCATTTTGTTAGGTATGAGCATAGTTTATCACAGATGCTTTCTAAGTTAATTAGAAATCAAGTAGCTAAGAGACAAGCAACATTTGTTTATCCAAATATATGGAGATAATTAGGTGGTCTTCAAAAACCTCAAGAGATCTGTAGAATATGGCATTCACACGTTTCTTTTTTCGTATTTATTTATTACTTCAGGTTACATCTCCATCAGAGTGTCCTCTTTCCACCCCTCCAAATCCCGCCCTCCCACCCTCTACCCCCTATCCCTTCCATCACACCCTTCTGGAGTGGCATGTCCCTACATAACAATTCCCCACCACATTTCAGCAGTCATATGAGGGCCAAGAGCCTCCTCATACACTCAGGGCCTACAAGGCAGCACCACTAGGGCAAAGTGTCTCATTGACAGGAAACAAAGTCTACACTCCTGTTCCCTTTGGTACAATAGTTGTAGTATAGTTATCCTGTACTATATGGCTAACATCTGATTATAAGTAAATAGATACCATGTGCATCCTTCTGAGTCTAGGTTAGCTCACTCAGGATGAGCCTCTCTAGTTCCATCCATTTGGCTGCAAATTGCAGAATTTTGTTGTTTCTGATAGCTGAGTAGTATTCCATTCTGTAGATGTACCACAGTTTTGTTTTTTTTTTTTGACCCATTCTTTGGTTGAGGGACATCTGGGTTGTTTCCAGTTCTAGCTATTACAAATGAGGCTACTATGAACATAGATGAGAAAACTTCCTTGTGATTCGGTGGGGAATCATTTGGATGTATACCCAGAAGTCGTAAGCCTGGGTCCAGAGGCAGAGCTATTCCAAGTTTTCTAAGATATCACCAGACTGACCTCCATAGTGGTTGCACAAGCCTGCATTCCCACCAGCAATGGATGAGAGTTCCCCTTTCTCCACAACCTCACCAGCATGTGCTGTCATTTGAGTTTTTGATCTTAGCTATTCTGAGAGGGGTGTGAGATGGAATCTCAGAGTCATCTTGAGTTGCATTTCTCTGATGATTAAGGATACTGAGCATTTCTTCCAGTGTCTCTCAGTCATTAGGGATTCCTCCTTTGTGAATTCTCTATTTAGCTCTGTTCCCTATTTTTTGATTGGATTATTTAGTTTCTTGGCATTTAATTTCTTGAGTTCTTTGTAAATTTTGAATATTAGCCCTCTGTCAGATGTGGGATTGGTGAAGATTTTTTCCCAATCTGTAGGCTGCTGTTTTGTTTGAATGACAGTGTCTTTGGTCTTACAGATGCTTTTCAGTTTCATGAGGTCCCATTTATTGATTGTTGGTTTTAGATACTGAGCTGTTGGTGTTCTGTTCAGGAAGTTGTCACCTGTGCCAATGAGTTCGAGGGTTTACCCCACACTCTCTTCTAAAAGATTTAGTGTGTCTGGCCTTATGTTATGCTTGATACACTTGGACTTTAAGTTTTGTACAAGGTGATAAGTATGGGTCTAATTTCACTCTTTTACATGTTGACATCCAGTTGGACCAGCACCATTTGTTGAAGATGCTGTCGTTTTTCCATTGTATGGTTTTGGTTTCTTTGTCAAAAATTAAGTGATTACAGGTGTGTGGTTGCATTTCTGGATCTTCAATTCAATTCCATTGATCTACTGGTCTGTTTCTATACCAGTACCATGCTGTTTTTATTACTATTTCTCTGTAGTACAGCTTGAAATCTGGGATGGTGATACATCCAGATGTTTTTTATTGTACAGGATTGATTTAGGTATTCTGGGATTTTTGTTATTCCAGTGAAGTTAAGAATTGCTTTTTCTAGGTCTATAAAGAATTGTGGTGGTATTTTGATAGGAATTGCTTTTGGCAGGATGGCCATTTTTATTATGTTGATCCTACCAATCTATGAGCATGGGAGATCTTTTCATCTTCTGATGACCTCTTCAATTTTTTTCTTCAAGGACTTCAAGTTCATACAGATCTTTCACTTCCTTGGTTAGAGTTACCCCCAGGTATTTTATATTGTTTGTGGTTATTGTGAAGGGTGTTACCTCCCTAATTTCTTTCTCAGCCCATTTATTTTTGTATAAAGAAGGGCTTCTGATTTTTTTAATTAATTTTGTATTCAGCCACATTGCTGAAGGAGTTTATCAGCTGTAAGAGTTCTCTGGTGGAATTTTTGGGGTCGCTCATGTATACTATCAAATCGTCTGAAAATAGGGATAATTTGACTTCTTCATTTCCAATTTGTATCTCCCTTGATCTCCTTTAGCTGTATTATTGCTCTAGCAAGAACTTCAAGTACTATATTGAAGAGATATGGTGAAAGTGGACATCCTTGTCTTGTTCCTGAGTTTAGAGGAAATGCTTCAAGTTTCTCTCCATTTAATTTGATGTTGGCTACTGTCTTGCTGTATATCACCTTTATTATTTCTAGGTATAGTCCTTGTATGCCCGTTCTCTCCAGAACTTTTAGCATTAAGGGGTGTTGGATTTTGTCAAATGCTTTTTCAGCATCTAGTGAGATGATAATGTGGTTTTTTCTTTCAACTTGTTTATATGGTGAATTATGTTGATGGAATTTCGTATGTTGAACCATCCCTGCATTCCTGGGATGAAGCCTACTTGATCATGGTGTATGATACTTTTGATGTGTTCTTGGGTTCAGTTTGCCAGTATTTTATTAAGTATTTTTGCTTCTATGTTCATGTGGGAAACTGGTCTGAAGTTCTCTTTCTTTGTTGGGTCTTTGTGTGGTTTAGGAATTAGGGTGATTGTGGCCTCATAGAATGAGTTTGACAGTGTTCCTTCTGATTCTATTTTGTGGAAGAGTTTGAAGAGTATGGTATTAGCTCTTCTTTGAAAGTCTGGTAGAATTCTGTGCTGAAACCATCGGGCCCTGGGCTTTTTTTGGTTGGGAGATTTATAATGACTGTTTCTATTTCCTTGGGGGTTATGGGGCTGTTTAATCTGTTAACCTGATCTTGTTTTAGCTTCAGAAGGTGGAATCTATCAAGAAAAATGTCCATTTTGCTTAAGTTTTCAAATTTGGTGGAGTATACATTTTTAAAGTAGGACCTAAAGATTCTCTGGATTTCCTCAATGTCTGTTGTTATTTCTCCCTTTTCATTTCTGATTTTGTTGATTTGGGTTTTTCCCTCTGCCTTTTAGTTAATTTGGCTAAGGGTTTGTCTCTTTTGTTGATTTCCTCAAAGAACCAATTCTTGGTTTCATTGATTCTTTTTATCATTCTTTTTGTTTCTAAGTTGTTAATTTCAGCCCTAAGGTTGATTTCCTGCCTTCTGCTCCTCTTGAGAGCATTAGCTTCTTTTTTTTCCAATTCTTCCAGTTCAGCTGTTAATTTGCTAATATGAGCTGTCACAATTTTCTTCTTGAAGGCCCTTAGTGCTATGAACTTTCCTCGTAGCACAGCTTTCATTGTGTTCCATAGGTTTGGGTATGTTGTGCCTTCATTTTCATTGAATTTTAAGAAGTCTTGATTTCCTTCTTTATTTCTTCCCTGACACAGTAGTCATTCAATAAAGAGTTTTTCAGTTTCCATTAGTGTGTAGGTTTCCTGTTATTTCTGTTGTTGTTGAAGTCCAGCTTTATTCCATGGTGGTCTGATAAGATATAAGGGATTATTTAAATTTTATTGTATCTGTTGAGGCTTGCTTTGTGTCCAACTATACTGCCAATTTTGGAGTAGGTTCCGGGCAGTGTTGAGAAGAAGGTGTATTCTTTTTTGTTTGAGTGAAAAGTTCTGTAGATATCTGTTAGTTCCATTTGGTTCATGACCTCTG
Source organism: Lophiomys imhausi (assembly GCA_907164525.1). Classification (NCBI taxonomy): domain Eukaryota; kingdom Metazoa; phylum Chordata; class Mammalia; order Rodentia; family Muridae; genus Lophiomys; species Lophiomys imhausi. The sequence goes on from CAJQZJ010032834.1 coordinate 2,810,071, forward strand.
TTAGACTCATTATTTCTCTGTTTGGTTTCTATCTTGATGACCTGTCCATTGTTATGAGTGGGGTGTTGAAGTCTCCACTACTAATGTGTGGGGATAGATGTGTGATTTAAGCTTTAGAAGAATTTCTTTTACAAATGTAGGTGCCCTTGTGTTTGGGCATAGATATTCAATATTGAGATGTCCTCTTGATGAATATTTCCTTTAGTGAGTATGTAATGCCCTTCTTTATCTTTTTTGATTAACTTCAGTTGAAAGTTTATTTTATTTGATATTAAGGTGGCTACTCCAGCTTGCTTCCTGGATCCATTTGCTTGGAAAACCTTTTCCCAGCCCTTTACTATGAGGTACCATATATCTTTGTTAGTGAGATGCATTTCTTGTATGCAGCAAAATGATGGGTCTTGTTTACGGACCCATTCTGGAAGCCTGTGTCTTTTTACTGGAGAGTTGAATCCATTGATGTTGATGGATATTAATAACCAAAGGTTGTTATTTCCTATTGTTTTGGTGTAGGTGGTGGTTGTGTGTTTCTTTTGGTTTAGCTGCAGTGGAGTTTTTTTTTTTCCTCTCTTTTCTTGGGTATAGTTATCTTCTCTGGGTTAGAACTTCCCTTCTAAAATCTTCTGTAAGGATGGATTTGTGGGTAGATACTGTTTAAATTTGATTTATTTATAAGTATAAAAGAGATGGAAGATGCCTGAGATCCTGTCTTCTATCTCTTGTATCCTATTTTTTATACTCATGGAATATCTTCTTTTCTCCATCTATGTTGATAGAGAGTTTTGCTGGGTATAGTAGTCTGGCTGGGCATCTATGTTCTCTCAGGGCTTATAGGATGTCTTCCCGGGCCCTTCTGGCTTTTAAAGTTTCTGTAGAGAAGTCAGGTGTAATTCTGATGGGTCTGACATTATATGTTACTTGACCTTTTTCTCTTACACCTTTTAATATTCTTTCTTTGTCCTGTACATTTGGAGTTTCAATTATTATGTGGTGAAAGGAGTTTGTTTTCTGATCTAATCTGTTTGGTGCTCTGTAAGCCTCTTGGAATTTTATTAGCATCTCTTTCTTTAGGTTTGGGAAGTTTTCTTCTATGATTTTGTTGAAGATGTTTCCTGGACCTTGGAGTCAGGAGTCTTCTCTTTCCTCTATGCCTATAATTCTTAGGTTCCATCTTTTCATTGAGTCCTGATTTCTTGGATGTTAATGGTGATAACTTGTTTAGATTTCTCATTTTCTTTGGTTGTTGTACTAATTTCTTCCATCAAATCTTCCACACCTGAGATCCTGTCTTCCATCATCTCTTGTATCCTATTTTTTATACTCATGTCTCTAGTTCCTGTTCTCTTCCCTTGATTCTCCACCTCCAGAATTAATTCTGACTGTGTTTTCTTTATTGATTCTACCTTCAATTTCAAGGCTTGAAACATTTTATTCATTTCATAAGTTTCCTGCTCCAATTTGCTTGTTGCCTTGTCTCTTTCCTGTTCAAGTTGAGCCACTTTGGCTTGGAGATCTGTAATGGTATTCTCCATTGCTTTCACTTGTAAAATTGTGGAATCTTTGAACTCCTTCAGAGATTTAAATTCTTCTTGAAAGGACTCTATCACTTTCCAGAATATAGATTTTTCATTGTTGTCATGTGTTTCAGCTGTGGTGGAGTGGTCAGGCCTTGCTGTACTAGCATAGTTGCATTTTGTTGGAGTCATATTTCCCTGACTTTTGTTGGTTCTGTTCTTTCACTGACCTTTAGCCATTTGGTTGTTCTTAGCTGTTTGTTCCTGGTGCCTTCTGGGCTTGGTGCCAAGAAGGGCACTTTGGTGTAGAAGTCATATAGCTGGGTGATCTGTAGCTCTCCACAGGCTGGATGGGGCCTTGTGTGGAGGTTTTTTCTCAGTGTGTTTCCAGAGCTCACCCCAATTGGGGTGTCCCCACTGGGGACTCAGGTCAGTGGTTATGGTGAGATGTGTTCCTGTAAGTTCCTGGGATCTAACTGGTCTTTGTATAGATGATGGTGCAGGTTGGCAGGCCACAGACTGTTAGCTGGGGCTGTAGTTCCCCTGCAGCTTATGTGTCGGACTGTGTTCATGGTCCTCCCAAGCTGCTCTCAGGGGGTTCTCAGGATCAATGTACATCTAATAGCCAGATGCACTGTGATCTGGTACAGCCATGTCTCCCAGGCAACGAGCAATGCCCCAGGATTATTTCACTGCTCCCGAGTCAGAGCTCTCTGTATTGTGGTCTGGGTACTCAGCATATAGTGGCTCTGCTGGTATGTTCCTGGCTGTCCAACACAGATGCTGTGGACTCTGGAGGTCCTTTGTTTGAGGGTTGAGTCCACCAGCTGGAGACCTGAAAGGATCTGACAGGGAGTATATTTTCCCAGTGGGAGGTTCTCAGTGTTCATGTCTGGTGACTCCAATCCTTCAGTGTCTATATTTCCAGTACCGAGGTCCTTGTTGTCCCTTCTGGGCAGGCCCACATGGGCTTATGCCTCTCTACATGGTCCCCAGCATACCTCTGTGCCTCTCGGCCCTAAGCACTAAGCCCTTGTAGTCTGAGTCACTCAGGCAGGGCACCCAGGCCAAGAACTCACTGCTTCAGGGGTGGAACTATATATGCTGAAGATCTGGTTTCCCACCGGAGGAACCAGCACTAGCAAAGGGGTCCAATATTAACCCCACAACTCATCCAGGGCTTGGACCCATGGAGATCGAAGCAGCCTTCCAACCTGGCCACCAGCCTTTCTGCCCTCTCTGATTTCACCACTCCTGCATCTGTGCTGGAGATGTCCTGTGGATACTGGCAATTAGGCCCACTGTCCTCCAAGACCCGGGACACTGCACTGGTGTTGGCAGGATAACCTGCTGCCAGAAGTGTATCCCGATGTTCTATCTAGCTGCAGTGTTTTTCCAAGTGACTGCAAATCCAATAGAGGGGCCTGTATGTCCAACACCCCTCTTGGGAAGCCCAAATGTGCTTGCATTTGCCGGGCCACCCGCCGCTCCACCATGGTCCTGCTGCCATCCCACAGCTCAGAACGTGCTGTGGCCACAATGGTTCTGCTGAGAATATAGCCATTCCTGCAGCTCTGTCAATCTTCCCCTTGGTGTCACAATGCCTGCATGGAACCTGCGAGCCCAGGAGGCTGGTGAGTAACCCTGTCTGGGGTTCGGAGCTGCTCGTTGGGTATTTGAGTGGCTCGTACCCCAGTCCCTCTCCTGGTGATAATTGTGCTTCCCGGAGTCAGTAGCTTCTTCAGTTTCTGCTGGTCTGTTTTTCTGAGAGGAGAGTCTTGCCCAGGGACTTTTAATAGTCCCTGGGTCGCTGGGTGAAATCCAGCAGGTTCATGCCACTTGGATTATTGTTCAGCATCTTATAATTCTGTGGTGTTATAGTTGTTTTCCCCATATTCAAAATGCTTCCGTTCGGGCTGCTGCCATCTTGGATCCTCCAAAGATGTTTCTTAACTTAAAAGCTTTTGATATGGAGACATGCCAGCTCCAGACCACACCCCTCCATTCTACTCGAAGTAGGTGATGAGTATCGAAGAATCTCCATTTGGACAGGGTTGCATTAGTGGCAAGCTTGTCACTGGGCAAGAAAAATCTCTTGCTTCAACTGTAGACAGAATGCTGTCCAAAAAGTATGAAATTTGGAAGCATGTTAGTTGAAAGCCTAGCTCTACCAAGACAGGGTAGGAAGGTCTTTCATAATTCCTGCTTTACAATTATTGTCTGTCAGAGATACTGGGCCAAAAGGCTGAAAATTGATGCTACAATGTTTTAGAGACAAATTGGGGACTGTCCAGGCAGCTAGTTGTCTGTCATTTCTTAGTTTTGGAAGCTGCTGGCTCTACACTTCCTGTTTATTCAGATACATTTACACTTCTCAGGTCTCTGATGTAGTTGAAGACTAGATAGTTATAGCCTCACAGTTAAATTTAAGTTATTTACAAATTAAAAGGATGGTCTAGGTATAAGAAGATATTTTTAAGTTGGTAATGCATTTTAGGATGGAAACTGAGTGAGATACAGAACTTTAAATTCAGTGAGATAGATAGATAGTAGAATATTAATATCAGTTGCCAAATATGTATCGACTGGACATTGGGAATGTATGTTATATCTTATAATTTTCATAATTGTGGCCTAATTATTCTTATTGTTTTGTATTGTATTTATTGCTATAAGTAAAAGAACATTTTATTGGACTAAAAGGGGAGCTATTGGGAAAAAAATGATACACCTTAAATTTTTTTTTAAATAACAGAGAGGAAGCCGGGCGGTGGTGGCACACACCTTTAATCCCAGCACTTGGGAGGCAGAGGCAGGCACATCTTTGTGAGTTCGAGGCCAGCCTGTCTACAAAGTGAGTCCAGGACAGCCAGGGCTACACAGAGAAACTCTGTCTCAAAAAAAAAAAAAAAGCAGAGAGAAGGGTGATGGATAAGAGGGTGGGGGAATAGGAGCAGGAGGAAGAGGGATGGAGCTGTGATTGAAGAAATAAATAAATGTAAAAAAAAATACAAGCCCTTCTTTACATAAAAGATAAAGGGAATGAGAAGTAAATTAGGAAATCAACACCCTTCACAAGAGCCAAAAATAATATAAAATACCTGGGGATAACCTTAACCAAGCAAGTGGAAGACCTGTATGACAAGAACTTCAAGTCCCTGAAGACAAAAATTGAAGAAGATATCAGAAGATAGAAAAATCTCTCATGCTGATGGATAGGTAGGATTCACATAATAAAAGTGGCCATCCTACAAAAAGTAATCTACAGACACATTGCAATTCCTATCAAAATATTAACACAATACTTTATGGACTTTGAGAGAACAGTGCTCAACTTCATATGGAAAAACAAAAAACCCAGAATACCTAAATGAATCCTGTGTAATAAAAGAATATCTTAAGGTATCACCATCTCGGATTTCAAGCTGTGCTACAGAGCACTAGTAATAAAAACATCATGTTACTGGCACATAAACAGGCTGGTTGATCAATGGAACTGAATTGCATAATCACTTAATTGTTGACAAAGAAGCCAAAAACCATACAATAGAAAAATGAAAGCATGTTCAACAAATGGTGCTGGTCTAACTGGATGTCAACATATAGAAGAATACTCAGAGACCCATACTTATCATCCTGCACAAAACTTAAGTCCAAGTGTTTAAAAGACCTCAACATAAATCCGGACACACTAAATTTAATAGAAGTGAAAATGGGGAAGAGCCTGGAACTCATTGGCATGGGTAGCAACTTCTTGAACAGAGCACCAAAAGCTCAGGTTCTAAGAACAACAATCAAATAAATGGTAATTTATGAAATTGAAAGGCTTCAGTAAGGCAAAGGACACTCATTAGAACAAAATGTTAGCCTTAAGATTGAGAAAAGATCTTCACCAACCCCACATCTGACTGAGGGCTAATATCCAAAATATATATTTAAAAAACTCAGGAAATTAAACACCAACAAACCAAATAACTTAAACAAAAACTGAGGTTTTTGAGAGCTAAACTGAGAATTCACAAAAGAAGAATCTCTAAAGGCCAAGAGCCACTTGAAGAAATGTTCATTGTCTTTGGTCATCATGAAAATGCAACTCAAAACGACTTTGAGATTCAGCCGGGAGATTCAATCTCATACCTGTCAGAATGGCTAAGATTAAAAACACTAATGATAGCACATTCTGTCAAGGATGTGGAAAAAGAGGAACACTCCTCCATTACTGGTGGGCATGCAAACTTGTACAACCACTTTGGAAATTAATCTGAAGATATCTTAGAAAATTGGGAGTAGTTCTACCTCAAGATTCATAACTCTCCTGGGCATATATCCAAAAGATTCTCCACCAAATCAGAAAGATATGGACTCAACAATGTGTATAGCAGCTTTATTTGTAATAGCCAGAAACTGGAAACAACCCAGATGTCCTTCAACTGAAGAATGGATAAAAAGGTGGTACATTTACACAATGGAATACTACACAGCTATCAGAAACAAGGAAATCATGCAATTTGCATTCAAATGGATGAAACAAGAAAAGTTCATCCTATGTGATCTGAATCAGTCCCAGAAAGATACACGTGGTATGTATTCTCTTTTAAGTGGATATTAACCATGTAGCAAAAGACCATCCTACAACCACAGACCCAAACAGATAGGAACCTAGAATAACTATCCTAGGAAAAACTCCACCCAGCAATGAGTAATGGACCCTGCTGCAGGTTAGTGGAACATCCTACCCTAGATGGGATGCCATATCAATCACCAGTACAAGAGGAAGCTCTAGGACCTCACATGACTGATGAACTAAGGGAGTATGATTGTGGGGGGCCCTCCCTATCTGAGGAGAAGGAGAGTGATGAGAAGAACAGTGGGAGGGGGGAGGGAGGGAAGAAAAGGAGGGAAGGGAGGGACCCAGATGGGAGAAGGAAGGAGACTGTGTTTGAGAGGTAACTTGAAAAAGCAAATTAATTCTTTTTTTAAAAAAGTAACTAAGCATAAAAAGTATAACAAAAATAAAAGATAAAATTTTCATATGATAGTACACCAAAGGCATACTTGCCTTACTGGCATGAAAGGAAATATGATCTCAATTTCAGGTTAGAATGTTAGACTGCAGGTTGCCACATAGCTCACATACTCTTGAATATCAGCTTATAATTTTTTTCCTATATATCAAGGGTATTTTCATTGTTTGGTATTAAAAATTCAGTTAAGAGATTTAAAATATTGTAAGTAAATTAAGGGTTGCTAGAGTTCAAACTGGTGTTTCTTAAATCTCTAACAATTGAAATTATTTGGAGCTAAGATAAAATATTTGCACAGGTGGTGTTAGCCCATGCCTTTAATTCCAAGAGAGACAGATAGATCACTATAGATTTGGTTGTCTTCTAAATTCTAGATTTACACTGAACAGGGTGGTGGTAGTTCACACCTTTCATTCCAACACTAGAGAGTCATAAACCTTTAATCTCTACACACTGGAGACAGAAACATGCAGATCTTTTGAGTTCAAGGTCAGCATGACACAGAGCAAGCTCCAAATAGAGAAAAATTTAGACGTGTGGTGGTAGTTCACCACCATTTAATCCCAACAATTGTGAGACACATGCCTTTGATCTGAACACTTGGAAGGCAGAGGCAGGCACATAGGATTTACAATGATGTAAGTTTAAAAGTCAAAGACATGCTGAAATTCAAAGTGAATTATCCTTTGTGATCTCAAAATATATACACTTAAAGGTATGTTTAGTTCCAAATCATCAAAAGAAATTTTCTTTGATCTCAATTGAAGGATAATATTTTTTACATTGTCAAAAACCCCAATTTGCTCTAGGAAAGATATTACTTGCCAAAAAGAAGTACCCCAGAGTTAGAATAGGGCAGGGTTCTGTTCTTATCTTTCCAGGACTGTAAAAACATCCATCTAAGGAGTCCAGGGACAACTGGACAACTGAAACTTCTGGAGAAAAGGGTCCAGACACCAAAGAAGATAAGACAAGTAGCCCAGATGATCCAGTCTCCCAGACTGCCTCTATAGCTGTTTTCTCAAAAATCTACACACAGAACAACTTCAAAATGGCTAAAAAAGATGGGTTAGCCCCACAGACTGTTCCAGAAAGGACTTTAGTAAAGCCATGAACTTTCCCATCCAAAAGTTAGCTTCTGACTACATACTTCTTAGGACATTTAAATGGCTGAACACATAAAGTCTGGACATCAAATATTACTATTAACTTGTTTAACAATTTTTCCATTCTTGTATGGGCCCCCAAACAGGTTTCCTACATCCCAAATCAGCAGGAAGCAATTTTAAGAGAGCAATGTCCACGAGCAGGAGCAGGTGGAGTGGGTGGGGGGTTTTTTGTTTTGTTTTGGTTTTGGGAGGGGGGATTGTCATTTAATGGGTTATAGATTTTTTTAATTTTTATTTATTACTTCAAGTTACATCTCCATCACAGTGTCCTCTTTCCACGGCTCCCAGTTCCACCCTCCCACCCTCTACCCCCTATGCCTTCCAACTCACTCCTCTGGAGTTCTGTCCCTACATAACAGTCCCCCACCCCAATTCAGCAGTCATATGAGGGCCAAGAGCCTCCTCATACACTGGGGGCCTACGAGACAGCACCACTAGGGCAAAGAGTCTCATTGACAGGGGAAAAAAAAGTCTATGTTCATGTTCCCTTTGGGGCATTGGTTGTAGTATAGTTATTCTGTACTATATATATAAAATCCAATTATAAGTGAATAGATGCCATATGCATTCTTCTGAGTCTGGGTTAGCTCACTCAGGATGAACTTCTCTAGTTTCATCCATTTGGCTGCATATTGCATGATTTCGTTGTTTCTGGTGGCTGAGTAGTATTCCATTGTGTAGATGTACCACAGTTTTTTAATCCACTCTTCGGTTAAGGGACATCTGGGTTGTTTCCAGTTTCTAGCTATTACAAATAATGCTGCAATGAACATAGATGAGGAAACGTCCTTGTGGTTTGGTGAGGAATCATTTGCATGTATATCCAGAAGTGGTATGGCTGGGTCTTGAGGTAAAGCTATTCTAAGTTTTCTAAGATATGGCCAGACTGATTTCCATAGTGGTTGTACAAGCTTTCACTCCCACCAGCAATGGAGGAGTGTTCCCCTTTCTCCACAACCTCGCCAGCATGTGCTACCATTTGGGCTTTTGATCTTAGCCATTCTGACAGGTGTGAGATGGAATCTCAGAGTCACCTTGAGTTGCATTTCTCTAATAATAATTGAGCATTTCTTCAAGTGTCTCTCAGCCATTAGGAATTCCTCCTTTGTGAATTCTCTGTTTAGCTCTGTTCCCATTTTTTATTAGATTATTTGATTTCTTGGCATTTAATTTCTTGAGTTTTTTTGTAAATTTTGGATATTGGCCCTCTGTCAGATGTGGGATTGGTAAAGATTTTTTCCCAATCTGTAGGCTGCTGTTTTGTTTGAATGACAGTGTCTTTTGTCTTACAGAGGCTTTTTAGTTTCATGAGGCTCCATATATTGATTGTTGGTCTTAGACCCTGAGCTGTTGGTTTTCTGTTCAGGAAGTTGTCACCTGTGCCAATGAGTTCAAGAGTTTTCTCTTCTAATAGATTTAGTGTGTCAGGCCTTATGTTAAGGTCTTTGATCCACTTGGACTTAAGTTTTGTACAAGGTGATAAGTATGGGTCTAATTTCATTATTTTATATATCGACATCCAGTTGGACCAGCACCATTTGTTGAAAATGTCCTTTTTCCATTGTACAGTTTTGGCTTCTGTGTCAAAAATTAAGTGACCATAGGTGTGTGGGATCATTTCTGGGTCTTCAATTCGATTCCATTGATCCATTGGTCTGTTTCCATACCAATATCATGCTGTTTTTATTACTATTGCTCTGTAGTATAGCTTGAAATCTGGGATGGTGATGCCTCCAGATGTTTTTTATTCTACAGTATTGATTTAGCTATTCTTGGTTTTTTGTTATTCCATATGTAGTTGAGAATTACTTTTTCAAGGTCTATAAAGAATTGTGTTGCTATTTTGATAGGAATTGCATTGAATCTGTATATTGCTTTTGGCAGGATGGCCATTTTTATTATGTTGATCCTACCTATCCATGAGCATGGGAGATCTTTCCATCTTCTTATGTCATCTTCAATTTTTTTCTTCCAAGACTTAAAGTTCTTGTCATACAGGTCTTTCACTTCTCTATCTTCTTTGATTAACTTCAGTTGAAAGTCTATTTTATTTGATATTAAGATGGCTGCTCCAGCTTGCTTCCTGGGTCCATTTGCTTAGAAAACCTTTTCCCAGCCCTTTACTCTGAGGTAGCACCTATCTTTGTTAGTGAGATGTGTTTCTTGTATGCAGCAAAATGATGGGTCTTGTTTATGGATCCATTCTGTAATCCTGTGTCTTTTTATTGGGGGGTTAAGTCCATTGATATTGATGGATATTAATTACCAAATGTTGTTATTTCTTATTATTTTGGTGTAGGTGGCGGTTGTGTGTTTCTTTTGATTTAGCTGCAGTGGAGTTTTTATTTCCTCTGTTCGAGGGTTTTTCCCAATTTTCTACTAGTAGATTTAGTGTGACCGGCATTATGTTAAGGTCTTTGATCCACTTGGACTTAAGTTTTGTACAAGGTGATAAGTATGGGTCTAATTTCATTCTTTTACAAGTGGACATCCAGTTGGACCAGCACCATTTGTTGAAGATGCTGTCCTTCTTCCAATGTGCCGTTCTGGCTTCTTTGTCAAAAATTAGGTGGCCAGAAGTGTGTGGGTCTATTTCTGGATCTTCAATTCGATTCCATTGATCTACTGGTCTGTTTCTATATCAATACCATACTGTTTTTACAACTATTGCTCTGTAGTACAGCTTGAAATCTGGGATGGTGATACCTCCAGATGTTTTTTTATTGTACAGGATTGATTTAGCTATTCTGGGCTTCTTGTTGTTCCATATGAAATTGAGGCTAGCTCTTTCCAAGTCTATAACAAATTGTGTTGGTATTTTGATAGGAATTGCATTGAATCTATATATTGCTTTTGGTAGGATGGCCATTTTTATTATGTTGATCCTACCTATCCATGAGCACGGGAGATCTTTCCATCTTCTAAGGGCCTCTTCCATTTCTTTTTTCAAGGGCTTGAACTTATGGTTGTACAGGTCCTTTACTTGCTTGGTTAGAGTTACCCCCAGGTATTTTATGTTGTTTGTGGCTATTGTTAAGGGGGTTGTTTCCCTTATTTCTTTCTCAGACCATTTGTTTGTTGTATAAAGAAGGGCTTCTGATTTTTTTGAATTAATTTTGTATCCAGCAACTTTGCTGAAAGTGTTTATCAGCTGTAAGAGTTCTCTGGTGGAATTTTTGGGGTCGCTTACGTATACTATCATATCATCTGCAAATAGGGACAATTTGACTTCTTCGTTTCTGATGTTTATCCCCTTGATCTCCTTTAGTTGTCTTATTGCTCTAGCAAGAACTTCAAGTACTATATTGAAGAGATATGGTGAAAGTGGACATCCTTGTCTTGTCCCTGAGTTTAGAGGAAATGCTTCAAGTTTCTCTCCATTTAATTTGATGTTGGCCACTGGCCTGCTGTATATTGCCCTTATTATTTCTAGGTACGGTCCTTGTATGCCCGTTCTCTCAAGAACTTTTAGCATGAAGGGGTGCTGGATTTTGTCAAATGCTTTTTCTGCATCTAGTGAGATTATCATGTGTTTTTTTTTTCTTTCATCTTGTTCATATGATGAATTGCGTTGATAGATTTTCATATGTTGAACCATCCCTGCATTCCTGGGATGAAGCCTACTTGATCATGGTGTATGATACTTTTGATGTGTTCTTGAATTCGGTTTGCTAGTATTTTATTAAGTATCTTTGCATCTATGTTCATGAGAGAGATTGGTCTGAAGTTCTCTTTCTTTGTTAGGTCTTTGTGTGGTTTAGAAATCAGGGTGACTGTGGCCTCATAGAATGAGTTTGGCAATGTTCTTTAAGATTCTATTTGGTGAAAGAGTTTGAAGAGTATTGATGTTAGCTCTCCTTTGAAGGTCCGGTAGAATTCCGTGCTAAAGCCATCTGACCCTGGGCTTTTTTTGGTTGGGAGATTTTTAATGGCTGTTTCTATTTCCTTAGGGGTTATAGGGCTGTTTAATCTGTTTATCTGATCTTGATTTAGCTTCGGTAGGGGGAATCTATCAAGAAAATTGTCCATTTCCCTTAAGTTTTCAAATTTGGTGGAGTATAGATTTTTAAAGTAGGATCCAAATATTCTCTGGATTTCCTCAATGTCTGTTGTTATTTCTCCCTTTTCACTTCTGATTTTGTTGATTTGAGTTTTTTCCTTCTGTCTTTTAGTTAATTTGACTAAGGGTTTGTCTATTTTGTTGATTTTCTCGAAGAACTATCTCTTGGTTTCATTGATTCTTTGTACAGTTCTTTTTGTTTCTAAATTGTTCATTTCAGCCCTAAGTTTGATGATCTCCTGGCTTCTGCTCCTCTTGGGAGTGTTCACTTCTTTTTTTCCAATTCACCCAGTTTAGCTGTTAATTCGCTAATATGAGCTGTCACAATTTTCTTTTTGAAGGCACTTAGTGCTATGAACTTTCCTCGTAGCACAGCTTCCATTGTGTCCCATAGGTTTGGGTATGTTGTGTCTTCATTTCGTTGAATTTTAAGAAGTCTTTGATTTCCTTTATTTCTTCCCTGACCCAGTGGTCCTCTAGTAAAGAGTTGTTCAATTTCGATGTGTGTGTAGACTTTCTGTTGATTCTTTTGCTATTGAAGTGCAGCTTTATTCCATGGTGGTCTGATAAGATACAAGGGGTTATTTCAATTTTCTTGTATCTGTTGAGGCTATCTTTGTGTCCAACTATATGGTCGATTTTGGAGAAGGTTCCGTGAGGTGCTGAGAAGAAGGTGTATTCTTTTGTGTTTGGGTGAAACATTCTATAGATATCTGTTAGGTCCATTTGGTTCACAATCTCTGTTAGATTCATTATTTCTCTGGCTTCTGTCTTGATGATCTGTCCATAATTCTGAGTGGGGTGTTGAAGTCTCCCACTACTAAAGTGTTTGAATAGATGTGCAATTTAAGTTTCAGAAGCCTTTCTTTAATAAATGTAGGTGTCTTTGTATTTGGGGGCATAGATGTTCAATATTGAGATTTCCTCTCGATGAATATTTCCTTTAACGACTACGTAATGCACTTCTCTATCTTTTTTCACTAATTTCAATTGGAAGTCTATTTTGTTTGATATTAGGGTGGCTACTCCAGCTTGTTTCCTGGGTCCATTTGCTTGGAAAACCTTTTCCCAGCCCTTTACTCTGAGATAGTGTCTATCTTCAATAGTGAGATGTGTTTCTTGTATGCAGCAAAAAGATGGGTCTCTTTATGGGTCCAGTCTGTAAGTCTGTGTCTTTTTATTGGCGAGTTGAGTTCATTGATGTTGATTGATATTAGTGACCAGGAGTTGTTATTTCCCATTATTTTGGTATAGCTGGCTGTCTTGTGTTTCTCTTTTGTTTAGTTTATGGGGAGGTTTCTATTTCCTCTGTTTTCTTGGGTGTAGTTATCATCTCTGGGTTGGAATTTTCCTTCTAGGATCTTCTGTAGGGCTGGGTTTGTGGGTAGATATTGTTTAAATTTGATTTTGTCATGGAATATCTTGTTTTCTCCTTCTATGTTGATAGAGAGTTGTGCTGGGTATAGTAGTCTAGCTGGGCACCTATGTTCTCTCAGGGCTTGTAGGACATCTGTCCAGGCCCATCTAGCTTTTAAAGTTTCTGAGGAGAAGTCAGGTGTGATTCTGATGGGTCTGCCATTGTATGTGACTTGGCCTTTTTCTCTTACAGCTTTAATATCCTTTCTTTGTTCTCTACATTTGGAGTTTCTATTATTATGTGGCGAGAGGAGTTTCTTTTCTGATCTAATCTGTTTGGTGTTCTGTAAGTCTCTTGGATTTTTATTGGCATCTCTTTCTTTAGGTTTGGGAAGTTTTCTTCTATGATTTTGTTGAAGATATTTCCTGGACCATGGTGTCGGGAGTCTTTTTTTTCCTCTATGACTGTAATTCTTAGGTTCCATCTTTTCATTGAGTCCTTGATTTCTTGGATATTGTGGGTGTGAGATTTTTTAGCTTTCTCATTTTCTTTGGATGTTGTACTGATTTCTTCCATCGAATCTTCCATGCCTGAGATCCTGTCTTCCATCTCTTGAATCCTATTTTTGGTACTCAAATCTGTAGTTCCTATTCTCTTCCCGTGATTCTCCATTTCCATTTTTAACTCTGACTGTGTTTTCTTTATTGTTTCCATTTTCATTTTCATGTCTTCAGTGATTCTATTTGTTTTGTACATTTCCTGCTCCAGTTTGCTTGTCTTTGCCTGGAAGTCTTCCATTGCCCTCTCTTTTTCTTGTTCAAGGTGGGCCACCTTGTACTGAAGTTCTCTAATGGTGTTTTCCATCACTTTCGTATGTGCAATTGTGGCTTCTTTGAATTCCTTCCTAGATTTAAGTTCTTCTTGAAAGGACTCTATCACTTTCCATAATGTAGAATTGTCCTCGTTTTCATGTGTTTCAGCTGTGGTGAGGTGGTCCGGGCTGGATGGATGAAATAGCTTTGCTTTCTTTTTTTGGAGTCATTCTGCTCTGTTTGTTGTTGTTGTTGTTGTTGTTGTTGTTGTTGCTGCTGTTTTGTTTTGTTTTTTGGTCTGGGGTCTCTGGACATTGGAAATTTCTTGCTGTCTTCTGGACTTGGGTCCACAGGGGCCATTTGGTGTAGGAGTCGAATTGCCTTACTCCACCCCTGTAAGGTGAGTCATTCAGCCCCGCCTCCTAGGTAGAGACCTAACTAATCCAGGGGATGGAGCTGTGTACACATAAGCTCTGGTTCCCCACCGAAAGGGCCAGTACTTGTAAAAAGTCCGATATACAGCACTTACAAATACCTCACAGTTTGTCCAGGGTTGGCTTCTGTGGTGGGTAAATCTGCCTTCACCCCCAATAGCCTTGCCGTTCCCACGGCCCGGGTCTGGAGACTAGCTAGTGAAGTCATGCTCGAGAAATTCCCGTATACTGCAGTGGGTTGCAATCTGTAGTCTGATGGCACTCTGCAGCAGAGCTGAGTGCACTTCCACGGGTCGCAACCTTTCGCCAGATAGCTGGATTGAATGTTCAAGACCTGGGGGTGCCCAGCAGGCTGGAGATTATCTCTGCGTGGGGTCTGAGTCTGCCCACTGGGTATTAGATTGGAACTTACCTGGCGTGTCTCTCCTGGTAGGGGAGGGGGATCCCAATTCCCGGATTCAGCGGCTTCTGTGTGTGTCCGAGAGTGGGAGGGAGTGTCCTGCCCAGGGACCCCCAGTGTTCCCTAGGTAGTTGGGTGAAGCCCAGGGGGTTCGAGCCCCCCAGACCCATTTGTACAGTGTCCTGCAACACCCACCGCCCTTTGACTATTTCCCCCAAGATCAAAATACGTCCGAGCAGGCCGCCTCCATCTTCGATCCTCTCTGTGGGTTCTTCTTTATTCTACCTTTATCCACCCCTTTTCTTCCATGCTTTCAATCCCTTAATACTAGATAGGAGAGGAAAAAAGCTTAGAGAGGTAAGAGGGTAATGTTGTTAGATTACTTCCTGAAGATCAGGAGTGTAGAGCTCCTTGTTTGTTCTTTGCCATCAGGTTATCTAATTATTTCTTCTTCTCCTCCTCCTCCTCCTCCTCCTCCTCCTTCTTCTTCTTCTCTCACAAATACTTAACAAACTACAACCAAAAGTAACCAACAGTCAACCAAAAGTCCACATATCAGGGCTCCAGCATTTATGCATCCTCTGAAATGTCCCCAGAATTCCAAACATCACATAATCACAAAAAAAAAAATACCTGCAGCCAGCAAAATAATGCCTATGCTAAAGCATGAGAAAAACCATATCCAGCTGCTGTGAAGCAGCACCATATCCCTACACCTGAGATTAAAACAAAAACACTTTCTTATCATATTGTCATGCTTTTTAAAGAAACAAAAATTTCTAAATTCTCACTACATACCATAGCTGGGAGCCTATGTTTTTATGAATTTGTAATATGAAAATGAGGTGTTTTTTTCTAATTCAGGCTAATTGTCATTGAAAAAAATATTCATGCATTGGGGGAGAAAATTCTGTCTAAATATGGACCAAGAATATGTCATGATTTTATCTACTAAGTTTGTCCTTCACCTCACATGTATTTCCCAATGGTCAGGGATATCATAATTATGTAATTTAAAATATAATATGGTTCTGAAATATTTTTCTACATACTCTTAAATTCTGTTATAACTTGTATTTTTGTAATATTTTTATTATATTCATCATGCAAATATTTCACTTGCCTCCTACCTTTACTGATCTAAACTCTCCCTTGTCACTCCCTTCCATACCATCTCATCCACTGATCCCTCTTAAATTCACAGCCTCCTTTTCCAGAGTTATTACTGTTACATATATGTGCACAACTATAAAACTATAACCTACTGAATACGTTTAATGTTGCTTTATGCATATCATTTTGGACTGAGTACTTGGGAATTGGATAATTGAGTAGGTGTTCATCTCTAGAAAAGACTATTTCTCCTCCTGTCAGCTGTCTGTAGTCCTAAGTCTATGACAGGGTCTCAATGAATATTCTTCCCCTGAAAAACCATGTCTATAGTTTTTACACTATTTGGATTCTTCTATTAGTAGTCATAATGTTGGGGTATCATATGTGTATATACTCTATAATTTATTTATTTACTTATTTATTTTTCAATTTTTATTTATTCAAGTTACATCTTGATCACATCCCCCTTCCTCCTCCCATCCCAATCGTGTCTTCCCCTCCCCCTCCTGTCCTCCTCTCCAAAATGAAGGGGTGTTGAATTAGGTCAAATTCTTTTTTGATATCTAGTGAGATGATCATATGGGTTTTTTCATTCAGCTTGTTTATATGGTGATGAATTTTCATATATTGAACTATCTCTGCATCCCTGGGGTGAAGTCTACTTCATCATGGTGTATGATACTTTTGATGAGTTCTTGGATTCAGTTTGTAAGCATTTTATTGAGTATTTTTGCATCCATGTTCATAAGAGAAATGGGTATGAAACTGACTTTATTTTTTATGTCTTTGTGTGGTTTAGGTACCAGGGTGACTGTGGCCTCATAGAATGGTTTTGGCAGTGTCCCTTCTGTTTTTATTTTGTGGAGAGTTTGAGGAGTATTGGTGTTAGTTCTTCTTTGAAGGTCTGGTAGAATTCTGTGTTTAATCCATCTGGCCCTGGGCTTTTTTTTTTTAATGGTTGTTTCTATTTCCTTTGGGGTTATAAGAATGTTTAATTTGTTTACCTGATATTGATTTATCCTTGGTACATGGAATCTATCAAGAAAATTGTCCATTTCACTTAGGTTTTCCAGTTTTGTGGAGTACAGGCTTTTGACTAATGATTCTTTGGATTTTCTCCTGCCTGTTGTTTCCTCCTTTTTGTTTCTTATTTTGTTGATTTGGATATTTTCCCTCTGCCTTTTAGTTAGTTAGCCTAAGGGCTTGTCTATTCTGTTGCTTTTCTCAAAGAACCAACTCTTGGTTTCATCAAATCTTTGTATTGTTCTCTTTGTTTCTAAGTTATTGATTTCATCCCTGAGTTTCATGATTTTCTGCTGTCTGTTCCACTTGGGAGTGTTTGCTTCTTTTTTGGGGCTTTCAGTTGTTTTGTGAAGTTGTGAATGTGAGCTGTGTCCAATTTATTTTTGAAGTCACTTAGTGCTATGAACTTTCCTCTTAGCACTGTTTTCACTGTGTCTGATAAGGGTGAATATGTTGAGCCTTCATTTTCATTTGATCCCTGATCCAGTGGTCATTGAGTAGAGGGTTGTTCAGTTTCCATGAATGTGCAGGCTTTTTATCATTTCTATTGTTGAAATCCAGCTTTAATCCATGGTGCTCTGATAAGATACAAGGGGTTATTTCAATTTTCTTGTATTGGTTGAGGCTTGTTTTGTAAACTTTGGAGAAGTTTCCATGAGGTGCTTAGAAGAAAGTATATTCTTTTGTGTTTGGGTGAAATGATCTGTAGACATCTGCTAGGTCCATTTAATTCATGACGTCAGTTAGTTACATGATTTCTCTGTTTGGTTTCTCTCTTGATGACCTGTCCATTAGTGTGAGTGGAATGTTGATGTCTCCCACTCCCAACGTGTGGGTGTCAATAGGTGGTTTAAGCTCTAGCAATGTTTCTTTCATAAATGTGGTATCCCTAGTATTTGGGGCATAGATGTTCAGGATTGAGGTGTCATCTTGATAAAATTTTCTTTTGATGAGTATATAGTGTCCTTCCCTATCTTTTTTGATTAATTTTGGTTGAAAGTCTATTTTATTGGATATTAGAATGGCTACTACAGGTTGCTTCTTGGGACCATTTGCCTGGAAATATTTTTTTCAGGCCTTTACTGTGAGGAAAAGTCTATCTTTGTTGGTAAGGTTCACTTCTCGTATGCAGCAGAAGGATGGGTCTTGTTCCCTAATCCATTCTGTAAACACGTGTCTTTCTATTGGGGAGCTGACTCCATTGATGGTAAGATATTAGTGACAATTGGTTGCTATTTCCTGTTATTTTGATGTAGGTGGTACTAGTGTGTTTGTATGTTTCTTTTGGTTTTGTTGCAGTGGTGTTATTTGTTTGCTGTATTTTCTTGGGTGTAGTTATCTTCTCTGGGTTGGAGTTTTTCTTATAGGATCTTCTGTAAGGATGGATTTGTGGATAAATATTGTTTAAACTTGATTGTATTGTGGAAAATCTTTCTTTCTCTATTGAAAGTGATTAAAAGTTTTGCTGGGGAAAAGTAGTCTGGGCTGACATCTGTCATCTCTTAGGGCCTGTTGAACATCTGCTCAGCCCCTTCTGGCTTTTAGAGTTTCTGAAGAGAAGCCATGTGTGATTCTGATGAGTCTGCCTTTATGTGTTACTTGGACGTTTTCTCTTGCAGCTTTTAATTTCTTTCTTTGTTCTGTATATTTAGAGTTTCCATTATTATTTGGCAGGAGGAATTTCTTCTCTGGTCTTATCTATTTGGTATTCTGTATGCCTCTTGGATGTTTATAGGCATCTCTTTTTTCAGGTTTGGGAAATTTTCTTCTTTGATTTTGTTGAAAATGATCTCTGGTCCTTGGAATAGGAGTCTTCTCTTTCATTATTCCTATAATTCTTAGGCTCCATCTTTTCATTGAGTTCTTGATTTCTTGGATGTTATGGGTGAGGAATATTTTGGATTTCTCATTTTCTTTGACTGTTGTATCCATTTCCTCAATTGTATCTTCCATGCCTGAGACTATTTTCCATCTCTTGTATCCCATTTGTGATCCTTGTGTCTGTGATTCCTATTATCTTTCCTAGGATTTCCATCTCCAGGATTGTCTCTGCTTGTATTTTTTTATTATTTCCGTTTCCATTTTCCAGTGTTGAACCCTTTTAGTAATTTCCTTCTCCAGCTAGATTGTATTTGCCTGTATTTATTTACTGAATCTGTCCCTTTCCTTCTCCTGTTTGTTTGGATTGTACTGTTGGACTATGACTTCTTTAAATTCTTTAAGGAATTTATTTTCTTCTGTTTTTTTTTTTCTTAAGTATAGATTTTTCATCATTTTCTTTTGTTTCCGCTGTGGTGGGATGGTCAGGACTTGCTGTACTAGGAACCATAGCTGATGGTTCCTGGTGTCTGCTGGAGTTGGTGCCAAAGAAAGAGCTTTGATCTGGAAGCCATATGATCTTGGTGACCCATAGCCTCCACAAGATGATGGATCTTGGGGTTTGTGTTGGAGGCTGGACCTCAGTGGGCTACTCACAGCTCACCCCTTCCTGCTGTGTTCCAACTGGGCACTCAGGTCAGGGATTGAAGTGGAGTGTGTTATCTCAGCCTGCAGGATACTGAGATCTGGCTGTTATTCCTGGTGAGGTCCGTGGAGGGATGACTCTGCCACAGACTACAGGCTTGAGCCAGTGGGATGTTTGATGTTCCCGCAGCCTGGATGCCAGGTCTGTGGGTGAGGTTTGCCCCTGTGCTTCCCTGGAAATCACAGACACAATTTCTTCTCACCCATAACCACTGTGACCAAGAATGTCCTACATTACTTGGGCAAACGCACAAGGGACCAGGATTGCTCCACCACTTCGGGTCCAAAACTCTCAATGCCTGGGTGCCTGGCCCAAGAGCATGGCACACTCACGGGGGTGAATTGAGATGGCGTCTGTGTTCAGTCAACAGCTGCCACCTAGTTTGAACACCTACTGGTCAGACGCCATGTGAGCTAGTTGCCACCATGTTGGAATCCCCAGAAAGAATCTCCTCCATCTGACCACTCATGAGGATCCATTGATCTCCCTTTGGAGGCAGGAAGGACTGTATGACAGCTAGGGGCTTAGAAAGCCAGGGATGCCCTCTGTTCGGAGGTTGAAGCCATAACCTGGGGCCCTGTTTCACTCTGACCCAAGAAATCCTCTCGAGACAATGGGTAGGGCTCCTGTCCTGTGTCTGGCCATTCTGCTACCTGGGTGCCTAGGTGCCCAGCATAGCGACTTGGGCAGTCCTAGATTTCGCCTGGTGAGAGTGATGGGGGCACACCTCTCAGTCTCCTGCACAGCATGAGTTTAGCTCTGCGGTGACCTAGACGATTTTCCTCTTGCTTAGACTGTGTCAGCGTCAGTCTTCTCTACTATTTATAAGATAGATAATTTCATATATTTAATGGTCATCTGACCCTTACAATCTGTTTTCAGTTTATTAAGTTTATTTATTCATTTTACATCTGATGCAACTTGATGTGCTGGGGTGGGAGTGTACTCCCATTTTCTGAATATTGTCATGTTTCTGCCCCAATATCAACAATGTTCTTCAAGGTTAGGTGCAGGAGTTGTGTAGTAGATTCAACAGTTCTCCTGGGCACCCAACAGAGTCTCTCATTCTGTATTGATCACTTATGTTATTCTGTAGTTATAATCTGTAGCAAAGAAATTTTTCTTTTGTGAGTGATGAGAGCAACATTTATCTGTGGATATGAATAAAAATATTTAGAATTCATTTAGGAAAGGTTTGGGTTTAAAAATCTCAGTCCTGGGAGGATCCAAGATGGCGCTGACCATAGAGCAGTGCATCTGAGTAGTA
>CAJQZJ010032834.1:2835767-2881358 GCA_907164525.1 Lophiomys imhausi
GGGGGAGGAGGGTGGAAGGGTGGGACTGGAGGGGGGAGTAGGGAGGGGATTGTGATTGAGATGTAACTTGAAGAAATAAAAAATAAATTATTAAAAAAAAAAAATCTCAGTCCTACTTATAAAATGATAGGAGACTAAATAGGAAGACCATGTTTCACCATTCTGTATTGTGAAACTCTGTATCTGTTATCTTTTCACACATAGTTAAATGAATTAATCTCTGCCAAAGGATATTTCAGAAATGAAGAAAATAAGGTGGCATTTTATGAAGCAATTAAAATATTCTTTATATGAACAAAAATTTTGTCTCCCAAACTAAAGAACAATTGGAAAAGTTAAAACTAATTAAGTCTTCTATTTTGAATGTTGCAGGTTGAAAGTGAAATTGTTTGCCTCCATATATGTACAGTTTTTACTTTCCCAAGTATAAGTTGTGTTCCTCATTACACCTCACTATTGTAAAGATGAAGGGATGCCACAGCATATAACATGGTTACAAAATATGTGAGGAACATGACATGGTAAACAGAAGCCATATCACACTGGCCTTGCTAATGCACAGTTACACTGGAAGTATCCTTATGGGAAGAGGGTAAGATGAAACAGGAAAATTCCCAGAAGCTCCCCTGGCATATATAGGAGTGACAACAAAGACACATAATCTGAAGAGGGCAGGAAAACAAAGATACCCAGAGAAGTTATAATCTGCATTTCATGCATAAGCATTTAAATGCATTCCCCACATGAGATGTATATATAAACACACCAGATACAGAAGCATTGACACACAGCATACAAATGTGTGATCTATGATGAATACATAACTGTACAAAAGCCAACTGTTGCCACACATAGATTGAATCCAGTAATTGAGATATTCTTCCTAATAATCTGTCTCAGGAACCTGGTAGCTTAATGAAGAAACAATCATCAGCAACATATGTCATTTTAATTGAAACCATGCACTGACAGACGTTAAAATATGTGTTCTATGAAAATATAAGCTTTCAAATTATAGAAGCTAGTTCAGATATGATTTGAAGATATGTATATGTATATGTGTATATATGTACAAATATAGAGAGAGATTTGTAGATATGACAGTTGTGAGTTCTCTAACTGAATGCTATAATAATTCATTACAGGATAAATGTGCAAAATTACCAGCTTATTTTAGCCCTGTTATTTGTTTTGCCATTGAAGAAATCAACAGAAACTACCATATTTTACCAAACACCTCTCTGGGATTTGAGGTTCACAATATATCAGCACGTGAAAAGAATGTTCTGAGGAGTGTAATTTCTTTGCTCACAGGTTTGAACATCTTCAGCCCTAATTACAGCTGTAAAAAATAGAGCAAATCAGCTGCTGCAGTTACTGGAATATCATGAAAAACTTCTGAACTAATTGGGACAATGCTGAGTCTTTACAAATTTCCTCAGGTGAGTGAGAATGATGTGAGTGATAGAAAGCCAGGGCTCTTCTCTCAGATTTTAGCTGTGTGCAAAATAAAAGGGAGAGATTTTAATTACTTACTATAAAAGAACAGTTACAGAGATACATGAAGACACATCCATATTTTTTACTTTGAAATTCAGGAAAGAGGATGAACAATGCATAGCATGGTTTGAAGACTTGAAACTTTGCAGTAATTTTCTGAAAACGCTTGGGAAGTGAGATTTGACTTTAAAAACTGTTGAACAGTGTATAATTTCTATAAATTCAATCTATTGTTTAAGACTAAGACTTTTTTTAATGGTAATTCTTGTTCTACTACTTAAAATACTGTATTCCTTTCAGCTTACTTTTGGGCCTTTGATCCTGTTCTGACTGACCAAAGACAGTTTCCGTCTCTGTACCAGGTGGCCCCCAAGGACACATCCCTATCATGTGCCATTGCCTCTATGATGTTTCATTTCAGCTGGACCTGGGTGGGACTGCTCATTACAGATGATGACAGAGGAGCTCAAATTCTTTCAGACTTGAGAAAGGAACTGAACAGGAATAGAATCTGCATAGCTTTTGTGGAAACATTGTCAGTTTTAGGGGAATCATATTATAGACCTTTGAATACTCAAGTGCATATTCTGGAATCAACAGCAACTGTGATTGTAATTTATGGAGAGAGTACTTACCAATTAATTATGATAGTAAATGAATGGAGAAAGTACATAACAAGAAAAGTTTGGGTCATGAACTCAAAATGGAGTGGCCACAAACATTATGAATATACCATGTTGGATTCATTCCATGGAACTCTCACTTTTTCACGCCATCATGGAGAGATTTTTGGTTTCATAAATTTCATGCAGGAAGCCACCCCTATCAAGAACCCAGAAGACACTTTTCTTCACCTCTCTTCATCTTCATTTCAGTTGCCCAACCATGTAATCCAATTGCAAAATCATTGAAAACTGTCTTCCCAACGCTCTTTGGAATTGTTGCCAGGGAATATTTTTGACATGATCATGACGGAAGAGAGTTACGATATGTACAATGCTGTGTATGCAGTGGCCCACAGTCTCCATGAGATGACTCTCAATGAAGTTCAACTTCAACCTCATGCTAATAAAGATAGTGCTATGTTATTGCACTGGCAGGTAATATCACTTTCATTGTATTGTAACATAAGCAACATGACACCAGGTGCTGTAAAGGCTCTCAAACTACTTATTTTTTAATCTAGTTTTTCTTTCAGTAATCCATAAGAGGTAGTATATATTTCACTGCTTCAATATCAATGCACCCACATATCAATGTACATAATCGATGGGGTAACACTGGTTCAGTGGAAATTTTCCTTTAAGAGAATATTTCTTGTAGAAACGACAAGGATATTTCTCTTGGTGATATCTTTGTATGAAAATCCAGAATTTCCTGTTCATTTATTCACAAAACAAAGAGTAAAACTAGATGTCAAGTGTTTCTGTGCACCACTAGAATTGTTGTTATGTTTTCTAAACCACTCCTGATTATCGACCAAACTCATGTATCCTCTTGTTACACTGATGCCCTGAAAAATCAATATATATATACCCGAAATTTTTCAAATTATTAAATATTTATTTATTAGTAAGGATATTCACTTATAAGAATACAAATACTAAACTACTAACCCTACAAATTCCTACAACCCCTATGACCTAACCACTAAACCTATTGGTAACTATTACAACAATTTTCATAACCGTTTGGAAGTATACAGTCTCTGGGGCAGGTCCTCAGTCATCAGGAACACAGTCTTGGTCGTAGACACTTTAATGCACCTATCAGTCTTTTTTTTCTGGAATATCTCAGATGTAGATTCATCAGAGTAAATTGGCTATATCGGTTTCACCTTAAATAAGGCTTGATGCATTCTTCTCTCTGGGAGACCTCAGCTTTGTATCAGCAACTCTGCCGCTCTGCCTCAGTATTTAAAGCTGGCCAAGGTTTCGTTTAGGCCACTGTTCAGACAGGTCAAACCCCTCTAGGCAAAAGCTGAGCCACAGGGTTTAGTCCTTGGCCTTTTGCTGTCTTGCTGAGGCTTTCTCTGCTCACCACCTTCTTTCTACCTCAGGGAGATCTGGCTATCAGTCAACCAGCACTTTCTCCATCAGAGGATACAAACTACTCGTTGTCCTTTCTAGTGTGAGGACTTGCTAGCATCGGAGCTCTCTAACATGGGGCCCTCTAGCATGGGGCTCTCTAGCATGCAGCTCTCTTGGCTCCATCCACTTGTCCTTAAATAGGATCTCTCCTTGTTCTACCTGCTTCAGCTTAATTTTGGCTCTGCCCACTTAGCAGCTGAAAACAATGCCAGGCCAAATACCTTGTTTTTAGTCCATTAATTCTTTCCTGTTTTTCCTGGCTTCAACCTTGTTTTTTAGTCCATTAAGTCTTTCCTGTTTTTCCTTGCTTCAACCTTGTTTTTCCACAAGCTGATAAGGTAATTGCTCACAACCAAATTGATCTGCATGACCCAAATTAAGAGATTGTATCAGAAACCCCTAGATATTTACTAAATTTAATTTATATTAATCTAACTCCCTCCATTATATGTGTATGTGTGTGTGTAGCTAGCTTTCTAGAGAAGCTGAGATTTATTTGCTGTTTATCCCTTGATCATTTGACAATTTCTTCACTTTGTACATTCGTGAGAACCTAACATTTTAGAAACCAAATGATATTATTTCCTCTTAAGCTTCCCTTTGTTCAACCAAAGATAGTTAATTTTTTTCCTTTAATTTTATTTCTTCAAGTTACATCTCAATCGCAGTCCCCTCCCTATTCTCCCTCCAACCCACCCTCCCACCCTCAACATACCATCCTCTTCCCTTATTTTTTTTCTTTTAAGTTTAAGGTATATCTTACTTCCCCCTATAGTTTCCCCTTTCAGTCCAACAAATGGCTCTTTCTCTTATAATAACAAATACAATACAGTACAACAGAGGTAATTAGGCCACAGTTATGAGGGTTATATGGCTTAACGTACATTCCCAATGACCAGCCCATATGTATTTGGTACCTGACTTTAACATTCTACTATCTAAACATCTCCATGAGTTTAAAGTTCTATATCTGACTCAATATTCATACTAACTTGCAACACAATTTTAAAAGTATCTTCTTAGATCTATAACACTCTCTTGACTCCTAAACAACTCAAAATTTAATTATGAGACTCTAGCTATCTGTACTTCAACCACCTCAGAGACCTGAGAGGGATAAATATATCTGATTTTAGAGGAAGTACAGGGCCTGCAGCTTCCCAAACTAAGAAATGACATACCAGTGGCTGCCTGCACAGTTCCCATTTTCTCTCCATACATTACAGTATCGATCTTCAGTCATTTGGCCCCATTTCTCTGACAGACATTGATTGTAGAGCAGGGGTTATGAAGTACTTACCTACCCTGTCTTGGCAGAGCTAGGCTGTCAACTTACCTGCATCCAGGTTTTGTCCTTTTTGGACAGCATTCTGTCTACAGTTGGAGCAAGGGGCTTTTCCTACCAAGAGATAGGCTTACGACTAATTCAATCATCTCCCACCGGAGATTCTTCGATGCTCATCTTCTACTTGGAGGAGAATAGGGGGTGCTGTCAGGAGTTGATATGTCTTGATATAAAAAAAAATCTAAAGTTATGAAAACATCTTTGAATGCCATATTCTGCAGATCTGTTGAGGTTTTTGAAGAGGCCCTATCTATCTCTTATATTAGGGTAAGCAGATGTTGCTTGTCTCTTAGCAGGTTTATTTCTGATTAGCTTAGAAAGTAACTATAATAGGCTGTCATAGTACCTAACAGAATGACCGGCTTGCCTAACCATTAGTTTACGTTTCTTAATTATCCTAAACAGTTTATGACAATTAGTAGTAAAAGGCCGAAACATCACATTTCATTTTTTTTCTTTACCTCCTAACCCTTCCATCCCATTTCCTTGGGGTGGGGTGTCCTTATATAACAGTCCCTCATCTCAGTTGAGAGGTCGTATGTGGGCCAAGAGCCTCTTCATTCATTGGAGATCTACGAAGCAGTACCATCAGTGAAAAGTGTCTCGTTGCCCAGGACAGAGAACTACTAAACAAACTAACCAATAAGCATACAATAGATAAAAAAGACTAAAAAATAGAAAAAAATATAACTAATATATAAAAAATAAATTAAAAATAAGAAGTCTATGTTCAAGTTCCCTTTGGTGTGTTAGTTGCAGTATCGATATATTCTACTATATAGCTAAAATCCTACTATAAGTGAATAGATGCCATTTGTGTCCTTCTGAGTCTGAGTTAGTTCACTCAGGATGAGATTTTCTAGTTCCATCCATTTGGCTGCAAATTGCATAATTTCCTTGTTCCTGATAGCTGAATAATATTCCATTGTGTACATGTACCACAGTTTTTTAACCCATTCTTCGGTTGAGGGACATCTGGGTTGTTTCCAGTTTCTAGCTATTACAAATAAGGCTGCTATAAACATAGATGAGGAAACTTCCTTATGATTCTGTGAAGAGGCATATGGGTGTATACCCAGAAGTGTTATGGCTGGGTCCTGAGGCAGAGCTATTCCAAGTCTTTTAAGATATCGCCAGACTGACCTCCATAGTGGTTGCACAAGCCTGCATTCCCACCAGCAATGGAGTAGGGTACCCCTTTCTCCACACCCTCGCTAGCATGTGCTGTCATTTGAGTTTTTGATCTTAGCCATTCTGACAGGTGTGAGATGGAATCTCAGAGTCATCTTGAGTTGCACTTCTCTGATGATTAATGATGTTGAGCATTTCTTCAACTGTCTCTCAGCCATTAGGGATTCCTCCTTTGTGAATTCTCTATTTAGCTCTGTCCCCCATTTTTTGATTGGATTATTTGGTTTCTTGGCATTTAACTTCTTGAGTTCTTTGTAGATTTTGGATATTAGCCCTCTGTCAGATGTGGGGTTGGTGAAGATTTTCTCAGTCTGTAGGCTGCCGTTTTGTTCGAATGAGAGTGTCCTTTGCCTTACAGAAGCTTTTCAGTTTCATGATCTCAAGTCCTGAGCTGTTGGTGTTCTGTTCAGGAAGTTGTCGCCTGTGCCAATTAGTTCGAGGGTTTCTCCCACTTTTTCTTCTAGTAGATTTAGGGTGACCGGCCTTATGTTAAGGTCTTTGATCCACTTGGACTTAAGTTTTGTACAAGGTGATAAGTATGGGTCTAACTTCATTCTTTTACAAATGGACATCCAGTTGGACCAGCACCATTTGTTGAAGATGCTGTCCTTCTTCCAATGTGCCGTTTTGGCTTCTTTGTCAAAAATTAGGTGGCCATAAGTGTGTGGGTCTATTTCTGGTTCTTCAATTCGATTCCATTGATCTACTGGTCTGTTTCTATATCAATACCATACTGTTTTTACAACTATTGCTCTGTAGTACAGCTTGAAATCTGGGATGGTAATACCTCCAGATGTTTTTTTATTGTACAGGATTGATTTAGCTATTCTGGGCTTTTTGTTGTTCCATATGAAATTGAGAATAGCTCTTTCCAAGTCTATAAAAAATTGTGTTGGTATTTTGATAGGAATTGCATTGAATCTATATATTGCTTTAGGTAGGATGGCCATTTTTATTATGTTGATCCTACCTATCCATGAGCATGGGAGATCTTTCCATCTTTTAAAGGCCTCTTCCATTTCTTTCTTCAATGGCTTGAAGTTCTTGTTGTACAGGTCCTTTACTTGCTTGGTTAGAGTTACCCCCAGGTATTTTATGTTGTTTGTGGCTATTGTGAAGGGGGTTGTTTCCCTTATTTCTTCCTCAGCCCATTTGTTTGTTATATAAAGAAGGGCTTCTGATTTTTTTTTAATTAATTTTGTATCCAGCCACATTGTTGAAGGTGTTTATCAGCTGTAAGAGTTCTCTGGTGGAATTTTTGGAGTCACTTATATATACTATCATATCATCTGCAAATAGGGATAGTTTGACTTCTTTCTTTGCGATGTTTATCCCATTGATGTCCTTTAGTTGTCTTATTGGTCTAGCAAGAACTTCAACAACTATATTGAAAAGATATGGTGAAAGTGGACATCCTTGTCTTGTCCCTGAGTTTAGAGTAAATGCTTCAAGTCTCTCTACATTTATTTTGATGTTGGCCACTGGCCTGCTGTATATTGCCTTTATTATTTCTAGGTACAGCCCTTGTATGCCCGTTCTCTCAAGAACTTTTAGCATGAAGGGGTGTTGGATTTTGTCAATTGCTTTTTCTGCATCTAGCGAGATTATCATGTGGTTTTTTCTTTCATCTTGTTTATATGGTGAATGACGTTGATAGACTTTTGTGTGTTGAACCATCCCTGCATCTCTGGGATGAAGCCTACTTGATCATGGTGTATGATACTTTTGATGTGTTCTTGAATTCAGTTTGCTAGTATTTTATTAAGTATCTTTGCATCTATGTTCATGAGGGAGATTGGTCTGAAGTTCTCTTTCTTTGTTCGGTCTTTGTGTGGTTTAGGAATCAGGGTGATTGTGGCCTCAGAGAATGAGTTTGGCAATGTTCTTTAAGATTCTACTTTGTGAAAGAGTTTGAAAAGTATTGGTGTTAGCTCCTCTTTGAAGGTCCGGTAGAATTCCGAGCTAAAGCCATCTGGCCCTGGGCTTTTTTTGGTTGGGAGATTTTTAATGACTGTTTCTATTTCCTTAGGGGTTATAGGGCTGTTTAATCTGTTTATCTAATCTTGATTTAGCTTCGGTAGGGGGAATCTATCAAAGATTGTCCATTTCCCTTAAGTTTTCAAATTTGGTGGAGTATAGATTTTTAAAGTAGGATCCAAATATTCTCTGGATTTCCTCAATGTCTGTTGTTATTTCTCCCTTTTCATTTCTGATTTTGTTGATTTGAGTTTTCTCCCTCTGTCTTTTAGTTGATTTGGCTAAGGGTCTGTATATTTTGTTGATTTTCTCGAACAACCAACTCTTGGTTTCATTGATTCTTTGTATAGTTCTTTTTGTTTCTAAGTTGTTGATTTCAGCCCTAAGTTTGATGATCTCCTGCCTTCTGCTCCTCTTGGGAGTGTTCGCTTCTTTTTTTTCCAATTCACCCAGTTTAGCTGTTAATTCGCTAATATGAGCTGTCACAATTTTCTTTTTGAAGGCACTTAGTGCTATGAACTTTCCTCGTACCACAGCTTTCATTGTGTCCCATAGGTTTGGGTATGTTGTGTCTTCATTTTCGTTGGATTTTAAGAAGTCTTTTATTTCCTTCTTTATTTCTTCCCTGACCCAGTGGTCCTCTAGTAAAGAGTTGTTCAATTTCCATGTGAGTGTAGACTTTCTGTTGATTCTTTTGCTATTGAAGTCCAGCTTTATTCCATGGTGGTCTGATAAGATACAAGGGGTTATTTCAATTTTCTTGTATCTGTTGAGGCTATCTTTGTGTCCCACTATATGGTCGATTTTGGAGAAGGTTCCGTGAGATGCTGAGAAGAAGGTGTATTCTTTTGTGTTTGGGTAAAACGTTCTATAGATATCTGTTAGTTCCATTTGGTTCATGATCTCTGTTAGACTCATTATTTCTCTGTTTGGCTTCTGTCTTGATGATCTGTCCATAGTTGTGAGTGGGGTGTTGAAGTTTCCCACTATTAAAGTGTTTGGATCAATGTGCGATTAAAGTTTTAGAAGTGTTTCTTTTATAAATGTAGGTGCCTTTTTATTTGGGGCATAGATGTTCAATATTGAGATGATCTCTTGGTGGATATTTCCTTTAATGAGTATGTAATGCCCTTCTCTGTCGTTGTTTATTAACTTCAATTGGAAGTCTATTTTTTTGATATTAGGGTGGCTACTCCAGCTTGTTTCCTGGGTCCATTTGCTTGGAAAACCTTTCCCCAGCCCTTTACTCTGAGGTAGTGTTTATCTTCAATAGTGAGATGTGTTTTTTGTATACAGCAAAAAGATGGGTCTTGTTTACGGATCCAGTCTGTAAGTCTGTGTCTTTTTATTGGTGAGTTGAGTCCATTGATGTTGATGGATATTAGTGACCAGGAGTTGTTATTTCCCATTATTTTGGTATAGCTGGCTGTCTTGTGTTTCTCTTTTGTTTAGTTTATGGGGAGGTTTCTATTTCCTCTGTTTTCTTGGGTGTAGTTATCTTCTCTGTGTTGGAATTTTCCTTCTAGGATCTTCTGTAGGGCTGGGTTTGTGAGGAGATATTGTTTTATTTGATTTTTTTCATGGAATATATTGTTTTCTCCTTCTATGTTGATAGAGAGTTTTGCTGGGTATAGTAGTCTGGCTGGGCACCTTTGTTCTCTCAGGGCTTGAAGGACATCCGTCCAGGCCCTTCTAGCTTTTAAAGTTTCTGAGGAGAAGTCAGGTGTGATTCTGATGGCTCTGCCATTGTATGTGACTTGGCCTTTTTCTCTTACAGCTTTAATATCCTTTCTTTGTTCTCTATATTTGGAGTTTCTATTATTATGTGTCGAGAGGAGTTTCTTTTCTGATCTAATCTGTTTGGTGTTCTGTAAGTCTCTTGGATTTTTACTGGCATCTCTTTCTTTAGGTTTGGGAAGTTTTCTTCTATGATTTTGTTGACGATATTTCCTAGACCATGGAGTCGGGAGTCTTCTCTTTCCTCCATGCCTATAATTCTTAGGTTCCATCTTTTCATTGAGTCCTTGATTTCTCAGATGTTGAGGGTGAGAGATTTTTTTAGCTTTCTCATTTTCTTTGGATGTTGTACTGATTTCTTCCATCAAATCTTCCATGCCTGAGATCCTGTCTTCCATCTCTTGCATTCTATTTTTCATACTCACATCCGTAGTTCCTGTTCTCTTCTCTTGATTCTCCATTTCCTCTTTTAACTCTGACTGTGTTTTCTTTATTGTTTCCATTTCTATTTTCATGTCTTGAATGGTAGTGTTCGTTTTGTACATTTCCTTCTCCAGTTTGCCTGTTTTTGTCTGAAGATCTTTCATTGCTTTATCCTTTTCCTGTTCAAGCTGGGTCACCTTGGCTTGGAGCTCTTTAATGATGTTATTTGTTGTTTTGAATTGTAGAATTGTGGCTTCTTTGAATTCCTCCATAGTTTTAAGTTCTTCTTGAAGGGACTTTATCACTTTCCATAATGTAGAATTGTCATCGTTTTCATGTGTTTCAGTTGTGGTGAGGTGGTTCGGGCTGGACGGAATAGCGTTGCTTACTTTTGTTGGAGACATTTCGCTCTGTTTTTTTTGTTTTTTTTTTTTTTTTTGTCTGGGGCCTCTGGTCATGTGGAATTTTTTTTGCTGTCTTCCGGACTTGGGTCCAAAGGGGGCACTGTGGTGTAGGATTCGAGTTGCCTTACTCCACCCCTATAAGGTGAGTCATTCAGTCCCGCCTCCCAGGTGGAGACCTAATTAATTCAGGTTGCAGAGCTGTGTACAAGTAAGCTCTGGTTCCCCGCTGGAAGGGCCCGTGCTATTACATAAGTCCGATATATGACAGTTTCAAATATCTCGCAGTTTGCCTGGGGTTAGTTCCTGTAGTGGGTAAATCTGCAGTTCAGCTTCAGTAGCCTTGCCGCTCCCGCAGCTTGGAAACAGTGGCGTCACAGACTGCAATCTGTGGTCTGAAGGCACTTTGCAGCAGACCTCAGCTCACTTCCAAGGGTCGCAACCTTTCGCTAGATAATTGGATCGTCTGTGTGAAACCTGGGAGTGCCCAGCAGGGTGGGGATTAACTCTGCGTGGTTTCTGAATCTGCCGGCTGGGTATTAGGTTGGAGCTTACCGGGGGTCTCTCCTTTTGGGGGATGGATGATCCTGATTCCCAGGTCCAGAGGCTTCCTAGCGCGTCCGAGAGTTGGAAGGGGCATCCTGCCCAGGGATCTTCTGTGGTCCCTGTGTAGCTGGGTGAGATTTACAAGGGGTTGTGCCCTTTGTACAGCATCCTGGAACACTTGCCGCCTTGTGACTGTTGACCCCGAAATCAAAATACGTCTGCGCCGGCCACCGCCATCTTGGATCCCCCCCAAAGATAGTTAATTTAAAACAACATTAACAGCATACAACAGTCAGGAAATAAGTTCATATTCATAGTTCTGTTACACCTCTATGACTGCAACTTTATCACAGAAGTTTACATATCATTTTGGTGACCATGCGGTTCTGGATTGGAAAAGGAAGACAGATGCAGACTATGATATTATCAACCTTTCCCAACAAGGTCTTTCACTATATGTAAAAGTGGGTACCATTTCTCCAAGAGCTCCCAAGGGGCAACAACTGTCAATATCTAAATATATGATTCAATGGCCCATAGTATTTACAAAGGTGAATGTGGTTATTATTTTAAAGATTCTGATGTATATAAATAACAAAATTATGCTTCTGTATGTAATGACTCTTTGTTGCTTACTTGGGCCTGGTCAATGTACATATAACTATCAATATAAAGAATTTTACTGATTGTTTATTCTAATGGTTTTGTGTTCAAATACTTTCTAATTGTCTATTTATTTTGTCATTTAAAAGGCAAGCTATGATCTTGTTTCTGATGGCTCAGTAGTATTCCATTGTGAAAATGTACCACAGTTTTTTTATCCATTCCTCGGTTGAGGGACATCTGGGTTGTTTACAGTTTCTAGCTATTACAAATAAGGCTTCTGTAAACATAGATGAGGATATGTCCTTGTGGTTGGTGAGGAATTATTTGGATGTATACCCAGAAGTGATATGGCTGGGTCTTCAGCTAGAGCTATTCGAAGTTTTCTAAGATATCACCAGACTGATTTCCATAGTGGTTGTGCAAGCTTGCACTCCCACCAGCAATGGAGGAGTGTTCCCCTTTCTCCACAACCTTGCCAGCATGTGCTGTCATTTGAGTTTTCGATTGTAGCCATTCTGACAGGTGTAAGATGGAATCTCCGAGTCATCTTCAGTTGCATTTCTCTGATGATTAAGGATGTTGAGCATTTCTTCAAGTGTCTCTCAGCCATTAGGGATTCCTCCTTTGTGAATTCTCTGTTTAGCTCTGTTTCCCATTTTTTGATTGGATTATGTGATGTCTTGGCATTTAATTTCTTGAGTTCTATGTAAATTTTGGATATTAGCCCTCTGTCAGACAGCAATATCATGCAATTTGCAGCCAAATGGATGGAACTAGAGAAGCTCATCCTGAGTCAGAAGGATGCACATGGCATCTATTCACTTGTAATCAGATTTTAGCCATATAGTACAGGATAACTATAATACACCAAAGGGAACACGAACATAGACTTTGTTTCCTGTCAATGAGACACTTTTCCCTAGTGGAGCTGCCTTGTAGGCCCCCATTTTATGAGGAGGCTGTTGGCCCTCATATGACTGCTGAACTGGAGCAGGGGACTGATATGTAGGGACACTCCACTCCAGAGAAGTGGGATGGAAGGGTTAAGGGGTAGAGGGTGGGAGGGTGGGACTGGGAAAGAGAACACTGTGATGGAGATGTAACCTGAAGTAATAAATAAGCATTTTTTAAAAGGCAGGCTATGAATTAGCAGTTTGTAACATCATTATCACAAAACAGCTAACAGGATATTTATTTTGACTTCCAATGCCTTCTTTAATTTTTATCAACGTGACATAAGTTAGAGTTACCTAAGAAGAAGAGGAATCTCAGTAGACAAAATATTTGCAAAAGACTGGCCTAAATGCAAACCTGTCAGGCATTGTCCTAATAAAGGATTTATGTGGTAGGACCCATCACAGTGAGAGTAGTAGCCGGTGGTCCTTCATTATTCAAGAAAAAAGTGAGAAAGCTACAATTAGCAAGCCAGTAAACAGAAATCCTACATGGTTTCCATTTCAATTACTTCCTTCAGTTTTGTTTTGGTTTTTTGTTTGTTTGTTTGTTTGTTGTTTGTTTTGTTTTGTCTTTAACTCCTGTCCTTACTTCAGTTTATGATAAATATTGAGGTAGAAGTATAAGCCTTTCTGTCCACACTTGGCTATTGGCATTTTGTTTCATCGCAACAGAAACCCTAACTGAAACAAACATAGGCAGCTACAGTCCACCCTCAGGTGGTCTTTTGCTTTTAACCCTTTGGCAAAGAAAAGAGCAAAATGAAAGGGTGTCCATTTTTTACTTTCCTGTTTGTTGGGGAAATGCATGTGACAAAATTAATGTGAGGAATGAAGGATTTTGTATTTAGCATCACAGTTTCAGGGTAAGGTAATCATGGCAGGGAAACACGATAGCACTGATTTTAAAAAACTGGGCAGATTTCATCCTATATCAGGAAAAAGAGGGTGGTGACTGCAGCTGACCAAATATCTTTTCTGTTTTTATTCAGTGCCAAAAATTTTAACACCCATTTTCAGCAGGTCATCAAAACTCAGGTAATGAAATGCAAGAAACACTTCTCAGAATGTCTAAATATTTGTTTTTATGCTGACATTGATTTACATCAACCTGACATTAGAGACCACAGACACAATGGAAGATAAATCTCATTTCTCCAGCCGGGAATCACAGGCACAGGATCAGTTGGAGTCCCAACATGCCCTCCTTAGACATTTTCCCAATATCCTAACTTACCCCTTCTTGGTCCTGACTTCAAAAATCTCTACAGATCTTAAAGAGTTCATAGTTTTAGGACAGATCTTATGAAAGAATGAACTTTGTTGGGCATGCCACATGGAAATCTGGAGTAACACAGATTTGCCTTTTAAAATATAAAATTTAATTAATAAGTGTTCTGTATTCTAAAACACACCCTTTACTTGGGCTTTGATAAAGAGCTAAGCATTTTGTATCTTGTATTAAATATTTTTCAGACTCCTCAGTCTGTATGCAGTGAGAGCTGCAGTCCTGGATTCAGGAAAGTCATCCTGGAGGGCAAGCCTGCCTGTTGTATTGACTGCATTCCTTGCCCAGAGAATAAGATTTCCAATGAGACAGGTGAGTGACAAGACTCTCAGAGAATTTTTCAACTTTTCCACGGTGTTCTGAAAAAAGCTAAGCTAAAGGAAAAAGATACGCAAGAGAACCACATGGCCATTCCTTTACTTCAAATTAGCACTTTAAATCTTTCACCTGTAGTTTCTCTTAAAATAACACATATGATTGATTTAAATTTTTGATCCAGTGTAGGCACTGTTGAGTCAAGAAACCACTTCTTCACAACTGAGATGAACGCTCCATTTCAGCCTAGAATTTAATTGACAATTCTCTGAGTACTAAGTCTTCATAATCTTGAAACCATTTTTCAATCACACTTATGACTGTCCAAAAATTGGGTGTTGTCAGACTTACCATCATAGTTCCTTCACAGTCTTGATTCATAGGTGGACAGGGAAGTTTGTTTCATTTGTCCAGCGGGAATTTTTCTTTGTTTGCCTTTTGCTCTATGGCATAAGTTTCTAAATTAACTTAATTACAGATTTTACTGCTAGGTCTTCATAAGCACAATGTATGTCATATATGTATGTTATATATAACAAGTTATATAGTGAACTTAAAGTATTGTGAACAATCTGTAATACAGAGTGAGTCAGAGGCTTTTGGGATACAATTAAAACAGAATCAATATTTTCAATAGTATTTCATAAACTTATTCACAGTCTTCCATCAAGCATTAATTATTTAGAAATTTAATATTTGCATATATATTAATGAAGTTGGGAGTATAATTATATAATATCTGAAATATTTATTATAACTTTAGCAATGTTGGTGGTGTTCTCAAAATTTAAAATATGTGATATTACTCATTAACTCATCAATGTCCAAATGCCAATAGTGTATATTTTATAATATATAGTATATATACTATATAGTTCTCATTATAACTACTGGAACCAAAAGGATAAATGTGGAGCAAGGTCATTTGACAGCTTTTGAAATAAGAAACCTGGCACATGGCCACCCATCTAATTTTGCTGAAGTGAATATGCCAAGCTCTTCTGCACACACCTGTGATCATACACCAGGAATCTAAACTGAACGATAATTAGTTCCATTCAAACTTGAGCAAAATTGAGAAACTGTGTCAAAATAAGTTCAGCAGACATAAGAAAGTCACAAGTTAACTGCAATTAGGAAATGTAGAGTAAGCACTGTGTCACTCCATGTTGAATAGGAAAGATAACTAGATAAGATTTGCTATCATTATCGTTGGTGTGAAAAAGGAGGCTATTTGTTGATTCATCCAGTATTTTGCATAATATAATTTTTATTTTGCATATATACCTAGCATTAAAAATATCTCGTTTCTGGAAGGGACTTGAAAACTTTATTTTCCTATTAATTTCCATTATTTCACAATAAAGTAGATTTAAGTTCTTCTGTGGAATATATTAAGAGCAATCATAGAGGGGCTGGAGAGATGGCTCAGCAGTTAAGAGCACTGGTTGTTCTTCCAAAGGACCTGGGTTCAAATCCCAGCACCCATATGGCAGTTCACAGCTGTCTGCAATTGCCAGGCATGGAGGCGCACTCCTTTAATCCCAGAACTAGGGAGGCAGAGGCAGATGGATCTCTGTGAGTTCAAGGCTAGTCTGGTCTACAAAGTGAGTCCAGGACATCCAGGTAAACACAGAGAAATCTTGTCTCAAAAAAAAAAAAAACAAAAACAAAAAAAGAGTGAACATAGAAACTACCTACATATTAACTTGTTTATAGTTAATCTATGCAGACTGAAGTCATAATAAGTTCATTCCTGTGCTTGATGTGGATATAGAAGGAACATATCACAGTCACCTCAAAAACTTTCATGGTTACAAAGTAATGTATAGACTCTGCAGGAATGTGCACATTTGGAGAAGTGGAAGGAAATGAAGAGACTATTTACTATATAACAATCTCAATTTTTATTGATTTAAAAAGAAAAGATAGCTACACATATTATGAACACTCAAAATTTTTAAAAAGTACTGAGGACATATTTTAGAATACAGTGAACCTATATTTTAACATGAATCTTAAGTCCTATACAACGTAAATTTTGTGTCTTACAGTTCAATTGCTATTAATGAATGAGTCATCATTCTTTATTTGATACACACATTTAAACTAACACAGCAAAAAAAATAAATAAAAATGGAGCAGAACAGGTAATATTAGAGTGTGACCTTATTATGAAAAGATATATTGAAAAAATTAACTATTGTAATAGGAGAGTATAAGAAAGTATAAACAAGATACAGAAAAATAAAGTTAACTGTAAAAAGAACAATTAGGAAACAATTATGAAAATTATAAGGTATAACGCAGATTCCCAATGTCCATTCCATACCCACTTGGCAATTGATAATGATATTCTGTTATCCATTTTGATAAGTTTAAAATTCTATACCTAAGTCAGTTTCCATCCTAACTTGCATTACCAACTTAAAAACATCTTCATAGACCTAGAACATCCTTCTAATTCCTAAACAACTTAAAACGTAACTGTGAGACTATAATTATCAAGTCTTCAACGACATCAGAACCCCTCTAGGCAAAAGCTGAGCCACAGGGTTTAGTCCTTGGCCTTTTGCTGTCTTGCTGAGGCTTTCTCTGCTCACCAG
The DNA here is from genome assembly GCA_907164525.1 of Lophiomys imhausi. Lineage (NCBI taxonomy): Eukaryota > Metazoa > Chordata > Mammalia > Rodentia > Muridae > Lophiomys > Lophiomys imhausi. Next base: position 2,852,746 of record CAJQZJ010032834.1, read on the forward strand.
CTTCTTTCTGCCTCAGGGAGATCTGGCCATCAGTTCACCAGAACTTTCTCCATCAGAGGATACAAACTACTCGTTGTCCTTTCTAGTGTGAGGACTTGCTAGCGTTGGAGCTCTCTAGCATAGGGCCCTATAGAATGGGGCTCTCTAGCATGCACCTCTCTTGGCTCCATCCACTTGTCCTTAAATAGGATCTCTCCTTGTTCTACCTGCTTCAGCTTAATTTGGGCTCTGCCCACTTAGCGGCTGAAAACAATGCCAGGTCAAATACCTTGTTTTTAGTCCATTAAATCTTTCCTGTTTTTCCTGGCTTCGACCTTGTTTTTTAGTCCATTAAGTCTTTCCTGTTTTTCCTGGCTTCAACCTTGTTTTTCCACATGCTGATAAGCTAATTGCTCCCAGCCAAGTTGATCTTCATGCCCCGAATCAAGGGACCATATCAGAAACCCCTAGATATTTACTAAATCTAATTTATATTAATCTAACTCCCTACAGAACTTTGACAAGAATTAGAGATTTATGGGCTTTTGTTCTTCTCCCAAAGCACCGGTGCTGGTTGTCGTCTATTCTGGCAATAGATTTTTGGGATTGCCTTCCCTACCTCACCTGGTAGACATCTCTGTGCTGGTCTCAGGCAATTGGTCATTGCCAAGGTCTTGTGTTTTACCATCCACCACAGCAGGAAGATGTGGAGGACTTAAGAACTTTATGGTCCCAAACAATTCAAGAGCTGGGAAGTCGCTGCTTTTTCTTTTGCTTCCTGGTGGTCCTTTCCTAATTGGGGAAGGATCTTTTCTGTTGAACCAGCCTCTGCCTTTGGGCATATGTTCTTCTCAGTCTGTAATTTTCACAGTCTCTGACCAGTTAGAGCTCAACAGCAAGTACTTAATGCATCTACCCTTAAGGTATTGTTGGCCATGGATCATGCACCACTATATGACCCTCCTCAGGTGGGGATATGGCTTGCTTGAAAGAAAAAATATATATACTTGTTAATTTTTTTTTCTCTCTGCACATACTTGGGCTGGCTAGCCAATGACAGGTAAGAGAGTTTTGGGCAATCACTTCATCAGCCTAAGACAGGCCTTCCAAACTTGATTTTGGAATAGCTTAAGACGGGTAAGGGAATTATGATTGCGCTCCAACCTAAGACAGGAACAGTCCTCTTGTACTATTTATCAATTATTTTAAAAGGGGGTTACTGATGCAGCCCCTTACAGAGCAGCCATTTAGTGATTTGCTTGTTGTCAAGCACTTAACCTGCACCTGAGTGATGCAGTTTATCCTTTTACCTGGGACTTTCCATACAGCTGGTACTTGGTGCGTATTCCTGATTCTGTAATGAAGTGAAGGTGTGATTCTGCCACTCCTACTTGTTATCTGATTCTGTGGTGAAGTGAAGGTGTGATTCTGCCACTCCTACTTTTTGTTTGATTCTGTAATGAGGTGAAGATATGATTCTGCCATGCCTACTTATTCTCACCCTATATAAGCAGTTGGATCTTTAGCAAAGTTTGACACCTTGATCAGATCTGACTTGACTTGGTGTCCCTCTCTGTGTTCTTTGTCTCTCCAATTCCCAGCCCCCTGTTCAGGTGGTACAGTCAGAGGTCACAGGTGACGACAGACTTCAGCTGTGGAGAGAGATGTAGATAACTCTGATACCAGACAGGACTTGATAAATGCCTTGGCAAATGAAAATGCAAATGCTGAATGTCAAAGGGCAATTAGACCATTGAAAGCTCGAGGAGCCCCAGTAGATGAATGGACAAGAAAAACAACTGATATTGGTTTTCAGGAGCATCAGACTAATATCATAGAACAAGCCATTGCTAGGGGTCTTAATGAATGCTTTACAAATGGTGAACTTGGTCATTTCCAAAGATATTGTAAGGCTGAAAACTTCAGAACTTGAAATGACAGGTACTTGGACTCTGCAGAACATGGTCATAAAAGGGAACAAACGTTTTTAATAACAAGGGAAGGTTAAGGTCTCCAGGATTTTGTACTCATTGTGGTAAAGATAAACACTGGTCCTGGGATTATAGAGCTAAAATGGATGTCAGAGGTAACCCCTTGCAGGGAAATGAGGGAGGGGCCCACCAGTTCAAGGCCCCGCAGCAAAACCTATGAACCATCATCCATCAGTCAGCCAGAGAGAAATGAGCAGTCAGGAGAAAGAACAAAATTAACTATTGCCAATCTTTTGCATGCTCCTGAAGGCAGTGCAGCTTTAGATCTGGCCACAGATGAGTCCATTACATTATCCAAAACAAATAAGATAACCACTGGTGTTTATGGTCCTTTACCATCAGGGACAGTAGGATTAATCTTTGGAAGAAGTAGATTAACTTCTCAAGGATTTAGTGTGCATTCAGGTATTATAGGTGGAGATTGCAAGGAATAAATTAAAATTATGGTATTAGCAAAGAAAGAGACAAAAATTAATGTAGGGGATAGAATTGCTCAGTTGCTGCTGTTACCTTATATCAAGGGCAAGGCTGTTCCAATAGAATGAACAGAAGCATTTGGGAGAACTGGAAAACGTGTATATTGGCAAACAATGCTGAATGATAAGAGACCAAAATTAAAAATACAAATGAATGGTATAGAAATAGAAGGATTGTTTGACACAAGAGCAGATGTTACTATACTCTTACTGGAGTCTTGGAATCCAAAATGGTCACTTCAAAAGGTTCCTACACATATATTATAGGAATTGGTAAATTATCACATGTAAAACAAAGTATACGATGGCATGGTTAGACCAAGGCTTTTGGAATGTCGTTTCTTTGCCTGATTTTTGTTTAGATGTCTTTGATTTTCCTATATCAAGAGGTAGAAAGGATATTTTTCTGATTTGGCATTGCTAAAACATAAGAGATTTTTTAAGATTTTGGGCAGATTTCGAATTGTCACTACAGTTCAAAGTTGCTCCCTGGGTTACAGAGTTACTACTATCTTGGATTTAAGTGAAATATTTGAGCAGGGTGGTACTGACACATGCCCTTAATCCCATCACACTAGAGGAAGAAACAGGCAGATCTCTGAATTCTAGACCAGCCTGGTTTAAACAATAAAGGCAGGGTGGGAACCCTGCTGATAAGATAAGGCTGCTTGCACCTCATGGAATCTTCTCCAAAATTGATCATATAGTGAGATACAAAGCAAGCCTCAACAGATACAAGAAAATTGAAATAACCCCTTGTATCTTCTTAGACCACCATGGAATAAAGCTGGACTTCAAAAACAACAGAAATAACAGAAAGTCTACACACACGGAAACTGAACAACTCTTTGCTGGATGACTACTGGGTCAGGGAAGAAATAAAGAAGGAAATCAAAGCCTTCTTAAAATCCAACAAAAATGAAGGCACAACACACCCAAATCTACAGGACACAATGAAAGCTGTGCTATGAGGAAAGTTCATAGCACTAAGTGCCTTCAAAAAGAAAACTGTGACAGCTCATGTTAGTGAATTAACAGCTGAACTGGAAGAATTGGAGAAAAAAAAGAAGCAAAAACTCCCAAGAGAAGCAGAAGGCAAGAAATCATCAAACTTAGGGCTGAAATCAGAAACTTAGAAACAAAAATAACGATACAAAGAATCAATGAAACCAAGAGTTGGTTCTTTGAGAAAATCAACAAAATAAACAAACCCTTAGCCAAATTAATTAAAAGGCAGAGGGAAAACCCCAAATCAACCAAATCAGAAATGAAAAGGGAAAAATAACAACAGACATTGAGGAAATCCAGAGAATTTGATTGTCAAAAGATGTAAATACAACTATCTATGTATTTTTGGAAGTTTAAGGTTATTTTAACTCTTACTTTAATGTACATTGATGAAAATTTAGGTTATTTTTTATGCATTGTACATAAACAATTTATTTACATTGTATATGTAATTATGATTGTAGATTTATTTTTTTATTTTACAAGAAGGGGGATATTATAGAGTTAGATTAATATAAATTAGATTTGGTAAATATCTAGGGGTTTCTGATACAGTCTCTTAATCTGGGACATGAATATCAACTTGGCTGTGGGCAATTAGCTTATCAGTTTATGGACTAAAAACAAGGATGAAGTCAGGTGAAATGAGGGGAGTCTCTATGGACTAAACAAGGAGGAATCCAGGTGAAACAAGGAGAGATTCTATGGACTAAAAACAAGGTTTATGGCTTGGCATTGTTTTCAGCTGCTAAGTGGGCAGAGCCCAGATTAAGCTGAAGCCAGGTGGAACAAGGATAGATTCTATTTAAGGACAAGTGGATGGAGCTAGAGAGCCCCATACTAGAGAGCTCCGATATTCCAGAAGAAAGACTGCTAAGTGCATTAAAGGGTCTACCACAGAGACTGTGTTCCTGATGACTGAAGTCCTGTCCCAGAGACTGTATCCTTCTAAAAGGTTATGAAAATAGTTTTAATAGTTATCAATAGGTTTAGTGGTTAGGTAATAGGGGTTGTAGTCATTTGTAGGGTTAGTAGTTAAGTGTTTATATTTGTTATAAGGGAATATAGTTATTAATAAATAACTGTTTAATAATTTAAAAGGTTGGGTTTCACAAAATGTAGGAGACAAAGATGGAGACAGATAGGTTCCTTTTGAGTTTGAGGCCAACCTAATCTACAAAAAGCCAGAACAACACAGAATAAACCTGTTTTAATCAATTAATAAATTTGTGTCAACTCTAGAGGAGAATATTTAAACTCCATACAGTCTTATGCTGTATTTTCAATTTAAAATAGATTATATATAGCATATATATGTAATACTATTACATGCCATCTTTTTATATGGCATGAATGGAGACTTACAAATGTCTTTCTTCTGTTCAAAGAACAGAAAATATTCTTTAATTGATTTGTGCATCCTGCACATCCAATGCATTTTGGTAATTGCAGAACTATATGTTACTTGTGATAAATTATACATATTTTCAGAACAACGTGACCAGAAACCAAAGAAGACAAGTAGCCCAAATGATACAGCCTCACAGACTGCCTCAATAGCTGTTTCCTCCAAATTCTGCATCCAGAACAACTTCAAAATGGCTTACTAAGATGGTCCAGCCTCGCAGACTGTTCCAGCCAGGACTTCAATAAGGCCCCGAATTTTCCCACCGAAAGTTCAGTTTCGGATTACAAACTGCTCAGGACATTCAAATTATTGAGCACATAGAGACTGGACAACGAACGTTACTATTAATTTGATTAACCATTTTTTTCCATTTTATTTGGGCCCCTAAACAGATTTTCTACATCCCAATTCAGCAGGAAGCAATTTTAAGAGAATGACATCCCATTCCTAAAAAGTGGGGTGGATGATTCTTTGGTCATTTGATAGGTTACAGATGTTGTTTAGGGGTAATGGTTACAAATTGTTATATGGTCTTGTTAAGCAAGGTATAGGAGGTTAGACTCAGGGATTTCTTTCTTTCTTTTTCTTTATCCTTCTTTCTCTTTTATATAGGGGAAGACTTGAAAAGAAAAAAGAGGGGGAATATGGATATATAATATAGAATTGATAAGATAAAAGGATAGATTATTGAATCTACTCCTATATATCCTTGCTTTAATACAAAATTAAGGTTAAAGACATACGAGAATGATAGGAAAAAGGGTAGATTATTGAATCTACTCCTATAGATCTTTGTATATTGATACAAAATTAAAGCTATATTTTGATTAGGTACTGTACCTACGTAATTCTTAAAATTGCAATGTGAAGTTGTAGTCCTTTTGACAGCAACTATCACAAACTGTTTAGGATATTAATAGATATTGATTAAGTTAGTTAATCTCAGATATTTTCTAAGTAATCAGATATTAAGTTGTTGGAGACAAGCAACATTTGCTTACTCAATGGAGAAGGATAGATAGTCTTCAAAAACCTCAAGAGATCTGTAGAATATGGCATTTTAAAATATTTTTATTTAAAAAAAAAATTCTTTGACATGAGACTGTCAACTTCTGACAGTTCCCATTGGACTTGGAAGGAGATAATGAGCATCAAAAATCTCCATCAGGATATAATTCCTACTGGGCAGAAATCCCCCTGCTCTCTCAACAGACTATATACAGTCCAAAAATGGACCAAAGCTTCAATGCAGGTAAATCGATGGCCTGATTCTACGAAGACAGTATGGGCAAATCTTAATTCCTGCTCCAAAACTAAGTCTGTGAGATATGCTTGACCAGAAGGCTGAAGATGATGCTCCAATGTTATAGAAACTGGGGACTGTCTGGGCAGCCAGTTGTCTGTCATTTCATAGTTTTGGAAGTTGCTTGCTCTACACTTCCTATCTATTCAGATATATTTATCCTTCTCAGGTTTCTGATGTGATTGAAGACTACATAGTTATAGCCTCACAATAAGTTTTAAGCCATCTAGGAATTAAAAGCATGTTTTGAAGTTAAGATGATTTAGTTAATAATGTAAGTTAGGATGGAAGTTAGATTAGGAAGTTAGATCCTTAAACTCATCAAGAGAGATATGTAAAAGAATATATTTCCTAGTTGACTAGTCAAATACATATGGACTGGACATTGAGAATGTATGTCACACCTTTTAGTTTTCACAATTGCTTTTACTTGTTTTTATTGTATTTATTGTTATTGTTACTGTATTGTTTATTGTTGTATTTATTATTATTAAGAAAAGGAGCCTTATGTTAGACTTAAAGGGGGAGATGTTGGGAAAGGTCTAATAACATTGCTTCTGATAGGCTGATTTCAATGCTGAGATCTGATTACCGCTCTTCTGAGGCATTCTCTTGATTGGTTAATAAGTCGCTGTTGGCCAATTACCTGGGCAGAAAGAGTATAGGAAGGTGGGACTTCCTGAGATTAAAACAGGAACCCTGCGTTTTACACAGAGGAATTGCTCATTCTGCCAGGAGACATGGAAGCAGATAGATGTGTTTGAAAATTCTGAAAGGTAATAACAGGCACATGGTGGTTTGGGATTAGGTGGTCTGGGTTAATTTAGATTAGCTAATTGACAGTCTGCCCAGCTAAGGGCTAAGTGTTGAAACATTAAAAGGTCTTGGTGTATTTAATTATTAGGGAAAGGACCATGGTGGCTTATAGGCTGTCAGTCCAAGCAATCCAGGGCCATTGGCCCCCCACCGAGCTCCTCCAAATCTCCTGCCAACCTACTGGCAATTCTACTGGGCTAATATAACAACTTATATTAGTTAATAGAGTTTAGGTTATAGGTGGTATAGGCCATCCTTGGTCCAGGGCTTTTTTCCCAGGACAAATCAGGCTGCCAGTTAAGGCGGGCTGGCTGATATCCCGCCAGGCCACTGGCTGCTCCACCAGCCTAATCTCACAGTTTATACTTGTTAATAAATACAACTGATAATTAAATTGCCGTTTCAATATGATCCAATATGAAAGGTAAAGTGAGGTAGAGCATGGAGTCAGCAACTGATCACTCGGCAGACTTTTCTCTGAGAGAATAAAACTTGATTCTCTCTGACCAGTGAAAGACTTCCTGGGGCCAGCAAAAAACTCTCTGGGGCTGGTGAAAGAGGAAGGGGACACGCACACACACAAAGCTCCAACTTTACATACATACATGTATGCTCCGGTGGAGCATACATACACACACATTTGGTTTATGAAGCAGAGCTCCAACAATTTTGTTTTATCTCTTACAGCTTATATATCCCAGCAAAGTCTTTCAAGTAGCAGAAAAATTACATTCTATTTTTCTTTAAGTGAAAAATTACAATTAGTATACATAATGAAAATGTTTTCCAATACCCTCACATGATCAACCATTTTATGTATTACAGGTGAAAAACAAATTATTTCCAGGAACCCACATATATTTATATCTAAGCAACTTGTTATAGATTAACAAAGTGTAAGCAACTAAGGTAATTTTCTTAGCCAGTTTCTCTTACTGGTAGGCTGCAATTTGCAGTTACAAAGGAAGGATCAATCATTTTATTATTTATCTTTTTCTCATTTCTTTATTTTATTTATTTATTCAAGTTACATTCCTATCACAGTTCCTACCTTCCTCCCCACCCATTCCCACCATCCCACCCTTTTCCCCTTCCCACCATCTCCTTCTCCTCAGATGAGGGGAGCATCCCACATATCGACCCACCTCAGTTCATCAAGTCAAATGAAGGCTAAGAGCTTCCAAGGCAGCCCAGCTAGGGTAAGTTGTTCTACTAAGAGGCAACAGGGTCCATGTCAAAGACAGCCCTCCCCACCCAGCTCCAATTACTAAGGGTTCTGCTTGAGGACCATGCAGCCTAACATCTATATATGCATAGTGGCCTGAGTCCAGTCTATGTATGCTTTTAGTTTTTGTTAGTGTTTCAGTATCTATAATCCTCTAGGGGCCTAAGTTGGTTGGTTCTGTTTGTCTTCATGTGTGTTCTTGCTCCCTCTGGATCCCTCTATTCCTCTCCTCTCTCTTATACACAACTTCCAGAACTCTACCTAATGTTAGGCTGTGTGTCTAAGCACCTGCTTCAATCCATTACTAGGTGGGGTCTCTTATAAGACCTAGGCTCCTGTCTCTTTAGGTCTGCAGGTTGTAGGATGGTTATCCTGTAGTATATGGCTAATATCCACTTATAAGTGAGTACATACCATGTGTATATTGCTGGGTCTAGGTTAGCTCATTCAGGATGAGATTTTCTAGTTCCATCCATTTGGTTGAAAATTGCATGATTTCCTTGTTTTTGATAGCTGAGAAGTATTCCATTCTGTCAATATACTACAGATTTTTTTAATCCATTCTTTAGTTGAAGGACTATTATGAATAAAGCTGCTATGAGCATAGTTGAGACAATGTCCTTGTGGTTTGGTGGAGAATCTTTTGGGTTTATGCCCAGGAGTGGTATGGCTGGGCTTTGAGGTAGAACTATTTCTAGTTTTCTGAGATATCGCCAGGTTGATTTCTAAAGTGGCCATACAAGTTTGCATTACCACCAGCAATAGAGGAGTGTTCCCCTTTCTCCACATCCTCAATAGCATGTGCTGTCATCTGAGTTTTTGATCTTAGCCATTCTAATGGGTATAAGATGGACTATCAGAGTTGTTTTGATTTGCATTTCATTGATGACTAAGGATGTTGAGCATTTCTTCAGGTGCCTCTCAGCCATTAAAGATTCCTCTGTTGTGAATTCAGTTTAGCTCTGCACCCCATTTTTTATTGGATTATTTGGTTTCTTGGTGTTTAATTTCTTGAGTTCTTTATATGTTTTGCATATCAGCCTTCTGTCGGATGTGGAGCTGGTGAAGATCTTTTCCCAATCTGTAGGCTTCCATTTCGTTCTAATGGAAGTGTCCTTTGCCTTACAGAAGCTTTTCAGTTTCATGAAGTCCCTGCTTGCTAGGATATGCTCTCTCCAATTTCTTTTTGAAGGCACTTAGTGCTGTGAACTTTCCTCTTAGCACTGCTTTCACTGTGTCACATAAGTCTGGGTATGTTGTACCTTCATTTTCATTGAATTTTAAGAAGTCTTTGATTTCTTTCTTTATTTCTTCCCCAACCCACTGGTCATTGAGTAGAGAGTTGTTCAGTTTCCATGAATATGTGGGCTTTTTGTTATTTCTGTTGTTGAAGCCCAGCTTTAATCCATGGTGATCTGATAAGACACAAGGTATTATTTCAATTTTCTTGTATGGGGGGAGGCTTGCTTTGTGACCAACTATATGGTCAATTTTGGAGAGGTTCCATGAGGTGCTGAGAAGAGGGTATATTTTTTGTGTTTGGGTGAAACATTCTATAGATATCTGTTACTCCATTTGACTCATGACCTCTGTTAGTTTCTTTATTTCTCTGTTCACTTTCTGTCTTGATGTCCATTGGTGTGAGTTGGGTATTTGTGGGGAGCCACAACCCTAAGATGGCACTTGGCTTAATGCTAGAAAGCTCAAGCTTAGCTGTAAACAAGCCTTACTTGGTAGCAGCTGCCTAGCCCGGTGTGCTTCCTCCTTTTGTGAGCCTATCTTGGATCACCAGGTGGCATGATCTGATTGGATTTGAGTAGGCATATAAGGGCTTGGAGGAGCACAAGCAGAGACACAAGCAGAGACACAAGCAGAGACACAAGCAGAGAAGCAGATGTACAAGGTTCCTGAATAAACTGCTTGAAGAAGAATCGTGGTTGTGTCTTTCCTGCTGGTCAGGGGGGACGCGACAGGTATTGAAGTTTCCCACTATTAATGTATGGGGATCAATGTGTGGTTTAAGCATTAGTAATGTTTCTTTTACAAATGTGATGCCCTTGTATTTGGGGCAGAGATATTCAGAGTTGAGACATCATCTTGGTGGATTTTCCCTTTGATGAGTATGGAGGGTCCTTCCCTATCTCTTTTGATTAATTTTGGTTAAAATTCTATTTTATTTGATATTAGGATGGCTACTACAGCTTGCATCTGGGGTCCATTTGCTTGGAAAATATTTTTCCAGCCCTTTACTGTGAGGTAAAGTCTATCTTTGTTAGTGAAGTGCATTTCTTGTATGTGCAGAATGATGGATCTTGTTTATGAATCTGTAAGCCCATATCTTTTTATTGGGGAGTTGAGTCCATTAATGTTGAGAGACATTAATGACTATTGTTATTTTCTGTTATTTTGATGTAGGTTGTGGTAGTTTGTGTATTTCTTTTCTTTTGGTTTTGCTGCAGTGGGATTATTTTTTTTTCCTGTGTTTTGTTGGGTATAGTTATCTTCTCTAGGTTGGCGTTTCCTTCTAGGATCATCTGTAGGGCTGAATTTGTGGATATATACTGTTTAAATTTGTTTTTTGTGGAATATTTTGTTTTCTCCTCCTGTGGTTATTGAGAGTATTGCTGGGTATAGAAGTATGAGCTGACATCTGTGGCCTTTTAAGGTCTGCCCAAGCCCTTCTGACTTTTAGAGTTTCTGAAGAGAAGTCAGGTGTAATTCTGATGGGTCAACCTTTATATGTTACTTGACCTTTTTCCCTTGAAGCTTTTAATATCCGTTGTTTGGTCTGTACATTTAGTGTTTAAATTATTATGTGGTGGGAGGAATTTCTTTTCTGGTCTAATCTATTTAGTGTTTTGTAAGCCCTTATTCATTTATAGGTATCTCTTTCTTTAGGTTGGGGAAATTTTCTTCTGTGATTTTGTTGAAGATGTTTTCTGGTCCTTGGAATTGGAAGTCTTTTCTTTCTTCTATTCATATTATTCTTATGTTTCATCTTTTCAAAGTGTCCTCGATTTCTTGGATGTTTTGGATCAGAAATTTTTTAGATCTAACTTTTTCTTTGGGGGGGGGGTCGGATGTATCAATTTCTTCTACTGAATCTTCCATCCCTGAGATTCTCTCTTCCATCTCTTGTATCCTGTTGGGAATGTTTGTCTGTAGTCCTGTTCTCTTTCTTTGGTTTTCCATCTCCAGGAATGTGTTTTCTTTATTGCTTCCATTTCCAGTTTCCGGTCTTGAACCGTTTTATGCATTTCCTTCTCTATTTTTATTCTTCTTTCCTTTATTTCTTTAAAGGATTTACTCCTTTCCTTTTCATGTTCATTTTGTTTTCCTGTATTGCTTTAAGGGTTTTATCCATTTCCCTCATCTGCTTCATTGTGTTTTCCTGAAATTCTTTAAGGTACTTATTTTCCTTTTTTAAGTTTTCTATCATTTTCATAAGCATAGTTTTTTTTCATCATTTTCTTGTGTTTCAGTTGTGTTAGGATGACCAGGGCTTGCTTTATTAGGGATTGCTGGGTTCTGGTGGTGCCATTTTGCCCTGGTTATTGTTGATTATGTTCTTTCATTGCCCTTAACATCTGATTACCCTTGTCATCTGCTGGTTATTCCTAGTGCCCACTGAATTTGGTGCCAGGAAAGAGTCCTGGTCTGGAGACTGGATGTTCCTGTATGATCCTGTATGAGATCCAGAAGGTCCCTTTAGGAAGGTTGGTAGGGCTGTAAATTGAAGACTGAAGCTGGGGAGACATCCTCTCGGAGAAGCAGGAAGCACCTGGAGGCCGAATATGGAGCCCTGCTTCATTGGTACTCCAGAGGATGACCTCTCAGAAAAATCTCTGTCAGAAGCTCTGTCAGAGGAGATTTCTGGACAGAGGCCAGTGAAAGCATCCCTGGAACTCAGGGGAAGACTCCCTCAGAGAAGCTCTCTCTAGATGTAGAAAGCACCTGGAGGCTTAAATCTGAGGCCCAGTGTCCCTGGAGCACAGCAGATGCCCTCTAGAAGAAGCTCTCTCAGAGACACACCTGGTGACTGGAGGCCTGGGCAAGCATCCCTGGCACTTGGAGGAAGACTTCTAAGAGAAGTTCTCCCTGGGGGCTGGAGCGATGGCTCAGAGGTTAAGAGCACTGGCTGTTCTTCCAAAGGTCCTGAGTTCAATTCCCAGCAACCACATGGTGGCTCACAACCATCTACAATGAGATCTTGTGCCCGGGCATTTATGTAGAACAAATACTGTATACATAATAAATTAATAAATAAATGTTTTTAAAAAAAAAAAGAGAAGTTCTCCCAGAGGTCCAGAGGCACCTGGAGGCCAGAAGCCTAGCCAGTCTGAGTGCTTCTGGGTGCCTCTGAGTGTCATCATGCCTAAGCAGATGAACCAGGTCACTTGAAATGCCAGGAGGGCAGAAGTCTGGGCAAGCATCCCTAGGACTCAGATCATAACTGTTCTTCAGTACACATATAAATAACTTTGAAACCGTACTTTTTAATTATTAAACACTCATGTATTAATAACTATATTCACTTATAACAAATACACTTAACTACTATTCCTGTAAATTCCTACAACCCCTATGAATCCCTACAATCCCTAAGACCTAACCACTAAACCTATTGATAACTATTACAACTATTTTCATAACTTTTTAGAAGGATACAGTCTCTGGGGCAGGTCCTCAGTCGCCAGGAACACAGTCTCTGGGGTAGACCCTTTAATGCACTTAGCAGTCTTTGTTCTGGAATATCTCAGACATAGATTCATCAGGGTAAATTGGCTATGGTGGTTTCACCTTAAATAAGGCTTGAGGCTTTCCTCTCTCTGGGATACCTCAGCCATCTGTAGGACAACTTACTTCCTGTGTATCAGCAACTCTGCCACTCTGCCTCAGTCTTTAAAGCTGGCCACAGCTCCGTTCAGGCCACTGTTTGGACAAGCCAAACCCCTCTAGGCAAAAGCTGAGCCACAGGGTTTAGTCCTTGGCCTTTTGCTGTCTTGCTGAGGCTTTCTCTGCTCACCAGCTTCTTTCTGCCTCAGGGAGATCTGGCCATCAATTCACCAGCACTTTCTCCATCAGAGGATACAAACTACTCATTGTCCTTTCTAGCATGAGGACTCACTAGCAACAGAGCTCACTAGCATCGGAGCTCTAGCTCTCTAGTGTGTCCCCTTGGCTCCATCCACTTGTCCTTAAATAGGATTGCTCCTTGTTCCACCTGCCTCAGGTTAATTTGGGCTCTGCCCACTTAGCAGTTGAAAACAATGCCAGGTCATATAGTCTTTCCTTGTTTCACCTGGCTTCAACCTTGTTTTTCAGTCCATAGAGACTCATTTCACATGACTTCATCCATAAGCTGATAAGCTAATTGCTCACAGCCAAGTTGATCTTCATGCCCCAGATTAAGAGACTGTATCAGAAACCTAGATATTTACTAAATCTAATTTATATTAATCTACATATACATAATCCCTACATACCTTACCCAGGAGCAACTATCATTTTAACCTTAATGTCATCATTGGATATCTCTGGAATTGAAGTAATATTAATTTGAGTACTCCATTGTTGTAAAAGAACCCTTCTCCATAAATTTATGGGTATGTCAGCCACATAGGATCTCAACTTCCCTGTTTGCCCTTCTGTTCCTACACATTTAATCCACCATACACTTTGTTTTATTTGTGATAATTTACCAATTCCTATAAACTGTGTATAGACCTTTTGAAGTCCATTCTGGATTTTTGAGAAAGTATATCGACATTGGCTTCTATATCTACCAATCATTCTATTTCAATACTATTCATCTGTACTATTAATTTGGATCTCTGATCATTAACCATTATTTTCCAGAAAACACATTTTCCAGGATTCTCATGCTCCTGTTCTTTCTACTGGAGCAGCCTTGCCCCTGATATAAGGAAACAACAGTAGCCAAGCAATTCTATACCCTGCATTAATTTGTATCTCCTTCTTTACATATGCCATAATTTTAATTTTGTCCTTGTATTCCCCATCTATAATACCTGGATGCATAATAAATCCTTGAGAAGTTAATCCACTTCTTCCCAAGATTATTCCTACTGTCCTTAATGGTAAAGGACCATAAACACCAGTGGTTAGTTTGTAACATTCAACTGTTGATGATAGTGTAATAGACTTATCTGTGACCCGACCCAAAACTGCACTGCTTAAGTAGCATGAATAAGATCAACAATAGTTAATTTTGGTTTTCCTGCCTGCTTGTTACTTCCTGGCTGACCAAAGGAAGACAACTCGTATTGTTTGCTGTGGGACCCTGAACCAACAGGCCCCTTCTTTTGTTTCCCTGCAAGAGGTTACCTCTTATGTCCCTCTTGATCTACAATCCTGGCACCAGAGTTTTCCCTTCCCACAATGGCTACAAAATCCTAGAAGCCTTGACATGCCATTGAAGCCAGAAACCACTTGTTCCCTTGGAGAATACTATGAATACAGTGTTCTCCAGAGTCAAGGCACCTGTCATTTTGAGCATAAAATCTGAAGGTTTTAGCCTTACGATTTCTTTGGAAATGGCCAAATTCACCACAATTAAAGCACTGGGTATTTTAATATTAGAGACCTCTGGCTATGGCTTGTCCTATAATATTGGCATAATGCCCCCAAGAACCAGTATCAGTTATGTCTCTTATCCATTCATCTATTGAGGCTGCTCAAGCTTTCAATGATCTAATTACTCTTTGATATTCAGTATTTTCATTTTGAAATGCCAACATATGTACCAACTCCTGTCTGACATCAGGGTTTGATATGGATCCATTCATAGCTGAAGTCAATCTCTCTAAAAACTTTGTGAAGGCTTCTCTATGGCCTTGTATTACCTTAGTATATGAAGTAGATCTTTTCCCAGCCTCATTAACCATATCCCAAGCTCTTAAAGCTGCTGCAATGCAGCTTTGTTCTATCATGACATTGTCAAATCAAATGTGTTCTTGCAAGTCAACATAACATCCCTCACCAAATATTTGGTCTTTTATGACATTTATCTTGCTATATTCTGTTGTTCTATTTTTGTGGCTCCGTACCTCCACCATGACAACCACTGTAATTGCTGACTACCTTCCAAGCACAGCTGGCACCAGTCCCTTCCAATCTTGGGGAATAAATCTATTTTGCACAGCCCAGTTACTTAAC
The DNA here is from genome assembly GCA_907164525.1 of Lophiomys imhausi. Classification (NCBI taxonomy): domain Eukaryota; kingdom Metazoa; phylum Chordata; class Mammalia; order Rodentia; family Muridae; genus Lophiomys; species Lophiomys imhausi. Next base: position 2,868,131 of record CAJQZJ010032834.1, read on the forward strand.
ATATGCTGAACAAATGGTGAATGCATTCTATAAGAAATAATAGACAATACATATGGACTGGACATTGGGAATCTATGCTAAGCCATATAACCCTCATAATTGTGGCCTATTTATTTCTGTTGTTTTGTATTGTATTTATAGTTATAAGAAAAAGAACCATTTGTTGGACTGAACGGGAGAGCTGTTGGGGGGAAAAAGAAATACCTTAAACTAAAAAAAAGGGGGGAAGAGGATGGGGGTTTGAGGGGGAGGAGGGTGGAAGGGTGGGACTGGAGGGGGGTAGGGAGGGGATTGTGACTGAGATGTAACTTGAAGAAATAAAAAATAAATTATTTTTAAAAAACGAAATAATAGACTCCTTAAATTGCTTTAAACCCAACATTTCTATCAGATGTCAAGTTATCTTACGATATACATGACCCTCATTATTTCCAGGCCTGTTTTGCAGGATTACTGGGAAAACTGAAGGTGCCTGTGTAGTGCCAGGCAGCTCCTCTGGGGCTACACACTAACCCTGTTGCCCAATAGTGCTTCCTGCTCTTCCCATTCTTCACACATGGGCTCTGGAGACCTGAAAACGAAAGTGTGTGGAGCAGGGCAAGGCGGCAATGTGCCTTCTAACCCAGTCTGCTTCTCTCTTTCATTCTTTGACAAATTCCCACTTTCAGTCATCAGATCTGAATTTGTTTGTTCTCCTCTTCCTAGCAGTTTTTGTTTTTTAAGCTCTTCAACCTCCATTTGAAAACTTTCTAGTTTGCAAACCTTTTCATCATCTAACTTTTGTTTCTGTGACCCCCCTCCATATCCACTTTCAACTTTTCAAATTGTTCAAGCATCTTTCCAATCTTTTTTGAAATGCCATACAAGAAAAAACATAAAGCATTCCCTCTGGGTGTAGGGCAGGAAAGAACCCAGAAGCAGCAGTCATTTTGCTGACAACCTGTCTCATACAGTCAAAACCTGCAGTTTCCTCTACAGCACTAAAAACTAAGTTACCCATAATTCCTAAGCCACTTTGGGCATCACCTAAAGGTGTACTTTTAAACTACCTCCCTTCCAACCCACTGACTGGAGGTACTATAGGAAAAAGGTTAGTAGTGTCAGTGTAGACCACTTTAGATGTAGGCCCTAAGGGGCAATTTGTCAGGATTCCAGCAGTCCAGCCAAACAACATACACAGGAACAGGTACCAGCAGCAATGAGAACACAACCAACCAAGAATCCAGTAGCAGTTTGGGGGAGGTCCAGCAGGGACAGTCAAAGCAGCAGAAGATGCTTAGGACTGTGATCTCAGCCCAACCTGGGCCACAATCTTCAGCAGTGAAGGCAGCAGTAAGTCTTGGAAGAAGCAAGTCTCGAAGTGTTGTCTGGAGTCTTTCCAAGCGAAGCAGTATTAAGAGGCAGAGCTAAGTCTCTGTCTTTTAGGTTCCCTTTATACCCTCTTAAGAATCTGCACAAGGATGCTTTCTTTGGCCAACATCACACCACCCAGACGAGATACTTTCCTGTTGAGCAAGATCACACACTCTCCAAGGAGTCCATCCATCAAAGGATGTTTTCCAGCAAAAAGTATATTCCCCGCATGTGGCAGTTTTCAGCTGGCAAAACATCATACACTTTTCTATCAGGATGTTTTTCATGGCCTTCTCACAAGTCTGTTTTTCAGCTGTGGACAAAGCACCCATATACCCCACATTCAATACAACCATATTTTTAAAGAAATCAAAACTTCCACCACAAAATCCTCCAGTCACAGTGGCTTCATGCTCGCCAACTTTAATATTCATTTTTAGATTACCATCAATGATCTCTGGGATGAACACTGGCAAATGGGAGTCATGGGTAAGTTCTACACTTACGGCTATGCCAAATACCCTGTAGCCAACCTATGTGTCTCTTGCAAGCTCATCCCTGCCTCCAGATCTGTCTTAGCTCACATTAATATTCTTCAACAGGAGGATCAAACTCAGAAGAGCTTCAAACTACCATTTCCTGGTTACAATACATCCAATATGCAATTGACCTCCTTCCTTTAACCACCCACCCCAACTCTTCTGAATGCTTTTTCTCTGATCCTCTCTTGGCACCTGTTGGTGGCTGTTCCCATTAACATCTGCCTTCATGAACCCCAGGGACCCTTACCCACATGAAAGCCACAGGACATTTCTCTCTTTGATCTAACCCTCCCCCTTTGTTTTGTAGGGTCCTCCTTAACACCCCATCCTACTTGTTCCTATAGCACCACCATCAGCAAACCAATATGTGCTAACCCCCCTCCGCTCCTCTGGTGTGAAGACACTACTAGTTCCTGCATTAATCCTCCTTTTCAAGGTATCTGTAATGATTGTTCCCCAGGTTTACCTCTACAAGCTTGAGGAACTCACCTTTCAGCTCGGAGAAAATTGAAAAACAAGAGAGATCTTCATCCCTCTGCTCATTATACTGGGTGTTGCTGTCTCACTGGGTACCATGGGACTCGGTGGAGCAGCCCTCATCTGGACACACCATCTGGCCAGTGATTTCCAGGACAAACTTGACCAGGCAATGGCTTCCACTGCAGTCTCAAGTTCTTTCAACACCAGATCACCTCCCTGGCAAGGGTTGCCCTCCCAAACCAGAGAGCCCTGGACTTATGGACTACTGAACATGGGGGGACTTGCAATGTTGTTGTAGGAGGAATGTTGTTTTTATGTCAATGAATCTGGGCTGGTGGAACGGGGTGTACAAATGCTCAAAGATCTCAGACAAGATCTCAGGGCATGCTACGTCCCCAACACCCCTAACCCATGCTACTCAAGCCCTTTGGTAGCTTTGTCCCTTCCCCTCCTCAGCCCCATACTAGCCATTGGATCCCTGCTCCTTCTGGCACCCTACCTTATCCAATTTTTAAAATGGCAGATAAAACAATATTGTTAGTCACTGCCAGTAGGGTTCTGGTTCAATACCAAACAGTCTCCAGCATAGAAGCTGAGGAATATCGTGACACCTCTCTGTTATAAAATAAAACAGGGGAAGATGTGGGGAATTTTTTGCTGATAAGGTAGAAGTCTGGCATTTCCAAAGAGCCAGTGAGCTTGATGCTAAAATGACAAACTCTTTTTCAGAAGAATACCCTTCCTCCCTCTGATCTGAGGATCCCAGATCCTCTAAATGAGGAATGTCATGGTAGTCCAACCCTTAGAAACTCACTCAGTGAACTGTAGATGAAAATAATTCCCCATGCTAATGAGGTCTGTTGATGCCTTGGCTTTCAGACAATGACATTTGTCTATGCCTCTAGTCTATCTAGAGTTCTTCCCCCACCCCCACTGCACACAGGTTAATTAGGTACTACGTTTCCTTTCTTCTTATAGGACAATGTTCAGTGAATCAAACACATTCACCTCCAAAATTCCTCCCCACTGCCCAAAGGTTTATAATCCCCCCATTCATGAAATAAACTCTCTTTCTCCCTGCCTCCACCATAACTGCCTGAGACTTGACTGTTTATTTTGGGCCTAGAAAGAAACGCTCTTCTTTCCATAAAGAATTTGCTGCTGCCGCTGGCCTGCTCAAAGTGCTTGCTCTCACTGAGAGGTGCTGAGTTTCTGCCACCTCTCTCGCACCTCCCACTTGGCCTGGATCCAGGACCACCCTTTTCTTCCCCAGGCTAGCTGGGGCCTTCTGGTGGAGGAGCACACATTTCCAACCCTGCCCCAAAGATGCAGAACAGCAGCTGGGAATTCCTCCACTGGACTCTGGCCGGTAGAGCTGTGGCCCAGAGGCATAACCCTGGAACCCAGGCACTGTCTTCTGGGAGGTGGGTGGGGGAGGGTACCAAAGGCTGGAAACCCTGCATCCCTGGAACCTGGGGGGGCCTCCTCATCCCAGGGAGATATAGACACAGTTGTTTTGGATTCAGTAGCCCAGTTGCTCATTCATTCAGCAGTTACTGAGCTGTGCATGGTAATGCTCCACCATCTTGGAATCTCCTGTGCAGGTTTTCCCCAAGGAACTGGTGGGCAGTAGGCAGGGAGCCATGCAACCCTGGAACCTGGGAGTTGACCACGGGTGGGCAGGAAGAGCCAGGACACCAGCGACTGGATTTGTGTCCTAGGAGCCCGGGGGCCAACCTTGGAGTGGGGAGGTGTGAAAGTCCAGGAGTTCAGAGGCTCAGTGACTGGGACTGTGTATCCCTGGAATCTGGCGGCTGACCTCAGGAAGGCCAGGGGGTGGAACCATTGTCCTCTGGTACCCAGGGGTCCTCCTCACACTGGGAGAACATGGATGCAGTCATTTTGGCTTCAGTAGCATGGCCATTTACTCATTCCACTGTCACTGAGATCCTGCTACTGGGACACCATGCACACTGGGTGCTGCCATCTTGGCAGTATTGACGTTTCATTTCTTAATATCTATTCTCTAAACAGTAGTGTTTCTACACTTCATTCATGAAGTTTACTTCATTGTCATCATGGCAGGAAGCATGGTGGCTTGCAGGTGGACATGGTGGTGAAAAATAAGCAAAGAGTTCTACATATGGATCCTCAGGAAGGAGGAAGAGAAAGTGACCCACTGGGCCTGTCTTGAGCTTCTGAGACCTCAAAGCCTAGCCCTAGTGACATACTTCCTCCAACAAAGCCATACCTCCAATAATGCCACTCTCTACGAGTCTATGGGGGCCATTTTCATTCAAATAACCACATACAAGACTTCAATGTCCAACTCTATCCAATGGACAGGTCATCTAGACAAAAAGTAAACAAAGAAATACTGGAGCTAACAAACTTTATACACCAAATGGTCATAACAGATATTTACAGAACATTTACCCAAACACAAAAGAAAAACCTTTTTCTCAGAATTTCATAGAATTTTCTCCCAAATTGATTGCATACTTAGACACAAAGTAAGTCTCAATAGATACAAGACAACTGAAATAACTTACTGTATCCTATCAGATCACCACAAATTAAAGCTGGACTTCAACAACAGAACAACAGAAAGCTTACAAATTCATGGAAACTGAACAACTCTCTATTGAATGAAAAATGGGTCAAGACAGAAATAAGGGAAAAATTAAAGACTTTCTAGAAGTCAATGAAAATGAATATATACCCAAACAACTTGTGGGACACAATGAAAGTGGTGCTATGAGGCAAAATCATAGCACTAAGGTGTACAAAAAAAAGCTGAAGAGATCTTGTACTAGCAACTGAACAGCACACCTGAAAGCTCTAGAGAAAAAGAAGTAAGCATACCCAAGAGGAGTGGATGGCAGGAAATAATCAAACTCGGGGCTGAAACCAATGTAGAAACAAAGAACAATACAAAAAAAAATCAATGAAACAAAAATTGGTTCTTTAAGAAAATCAATAAACCCTTATCCAAACTAACTAAAATATGGAAACAGAGTATCCAAATTAACAAAATCAGAAATAAAAAAAACACCAAGGAAGTCCAGAGAATAATAAGAACATACTTTAAAAATCTGTGCTCCACCAAATTGGAAAATCTAAAATACCAATGAGTGTAGGTCCAAGAGAGATATCCAAGGCAATTCTTACTCAGAAAATGACCTTGGAGGGCTGGAGAGATGTCTCAGAGGTTAAGAGCACTGACTGTTCTTCCAGAGGTCCTGAGTTCAATTCCCAGCAACCACATGATGGTTCACAACCATCTATAATGAAATTTGGTGCCCTCTTATGGACTGCAGGCATGCCTGCAGACAGAACACTGTATATGCCAAAAATAAAACCATTTAAAAAAAAGATTTATTTAAAAAAAAAAAAAAGAAAGAAAATGACCTTGGAGACCTGGCTTGAGACCCTGCAGCAATAATTACAAGATGTTTCAAACAAGAGCAGCCAAGACACCAGGTTATAGAAAAAAATGAGGAATTAAATCAGCCTATATACTTACTATAAGAATGTGTTACTGCAAAAGTTTTGCATTGGGGACATGGATTTGTTTATATTTCTATAAGAAACAAAAAGCTATTGACACTAACAAAACTGATAAAGATTAGAATTGAGCAGGAGAGGTCTCCAGAAAACCTTGGCCACTGATCTAAAAAGTGTTTATTTCATTGAAAATGTCTTTATTTAGAATTTCCCACTACACACAGAATAATAAATAGCTTAAAACAGAAGGTGGAAATATAGTGAGAATTTTGGATTTTTGGTTTCTATAAAAACCACAGAAATAGCCGGCCTTGGAAGTACATGCCTTTAATCCCACATTCTGTGAGTTCAAGGCTAGCCTGGTCTACAAAGGGAGTCAAGGACAGCCAAGGCTATTACACAGTGAAAACTATCTCATAAAAAAACAGAAATATTATGGAAATATGTTTTCATTTTAATCCCAGGCATGGACTTGCTTTGCAGCATCTGACTATGATTTACCTCACTCTGTGACAGTGAGGCTTTTCAGCTGCACATAGTTTCTGCGATTGTGTGACATTTGGAATTCCAGAGACTTTTCAGAAGGTATATAAATGCTAGGGCCCTGAGAAGAGGAGGTTGCTGGCTGATTGGTTGGTTGCTATTGGTAGCAGAAACAAGAAAAAGAAATTACATATCCTGACAGCAAAGATCAAATTTGTCCCAAGGAACTCGATACCCCTTATCAGCAAGAAGTGGTCTAATGATGACACCCTCTTTCCCCTCTATCCTTTTTTCTGTCCAAACTAGTGTTAGGGGGTTAAAAGGGAGGAAGAACAGGTATGGTAAAGGGCGGGAGAAAGAGGAACCCACAAAGTAGCAAATTCTGGCTACACTCAATGAAGAAATAGATTACAGGTCAAGTTCTTTTCTGAACAAAAATACTCAATAAAATACTTGCAAAATGAATCCAATGATGTATTCTTACATCAAAAAGATCATCCATCACCATCAAGAAGACTCCATTCTAGAGATGCAGGGATGGTTCAGTATAACAAAATCAATAAATGTAATCTACCATATAAACAAACTGAAAGAAAAAAAACCACATGATCATTTCATTTTAGGTTCTGAGCCTAGCCTTTTATAGTTGAGCCATCTCTCCAGCCCACACATGATCATTTCATTAGATTCAGAAAAGACTTTGACAAAATCCAACACCTCTTCATGATAAAAGTCCTGGAGAAATTAGGGATACAATAGATATACCTAAACGTAATAAAGGAAAGCAAGCTGATAGCCAACATCAAATTAAATGGAGTGAAACTCAAAGCATTTCCACTAAAATAAAAAACAAGACAAGGTTGTCCACTCTTTCCATACCTATTCAATATATTACTTGAAGTCTAGCGAGAGTAATAAGACAACTGAAGGATATCAAGGGGATACAAATTGGAAAGGAAGAAATCAAAGTATCTTTATTTGCAGATGATACAATAGTATACATAAGCGACTCTAAAAATTCCACCAGGGAACTCCCACAACTGATAAACATTTTCAGCAAAGTAGCTTGATACAAAATTAACTAAAAAAAAAAAAAAATCAGTAGTCCTCCTATATACAAATGGCAATTAGATTGAGAAAGAAATCAAGGAAACAACACCTTTCACAATAGCCTCAAATAATACAAAATATTTTGTGGTAACTCTAGCCAAGCAAGAAACACTTGTATGGCAATAACATCAAGTCTTTGAAGAAAGAAATTAAAGAAAATATCAAAAGATGGAAAGATCTCTCATGCTCATGATTGGAAAATTAACATAGTAAAAATGGCCATCCTAAGAAAAGCAATCTACAGATTCAATGCAATCCCCATCAAAATTCTAACACAATTATTTACAGATCTTGAAAGTACAATTCTCAACTTCATCTGGAAAAAAAAATTGCAGGATAACCAAAACAATCCTGAACAACAAAAGAACTGCTGAAGGTCATATCATTCCTACTCTCAAGTTGTACTACATAGCTATTGTAATAAAATACCACATGGTGTTGGCACAAAAATAAACACACTGATCAATGGAATCAAATTGAAAACCAGACACAAATTCACACACCTGTGGACACCTGATTTTTGATAGAGAAGACAGAAAAAAAGACAGCATCTTTGACAAATGGTGCTGGTCACACTGGATGTCTGCATGTAAATGCAGACAGATCTACACTTATCACCTTACACAGAACTCAAGTCCAAATGGATCAAAGACTTAAACATAAAACAAGACACACTGAACCTGATAGAAGAGAAAGTGGGGGATAACCTTGAACTCATTGGCACAGCAGACAACTTCCTGAAAAGAACACTGTTGTGCTGGCCAGTTACATGTCTACTTGACAGAAGCTAGAGCCATCAGAGAGGAGGGAGCCTCAACCGAGAAGACGCCTCCATAAGAACAGGCTACAGGCAAGCTCTTAGGACATTTCCTTAATTAGTGATTTTATGGGAGAGGGCCCAGCCCACTATGGTTCTATAAGAAAACAGTCTGAGCAAGCTCGTCAGCAGCACCCCTCCATGGCCTCTGCATCAGCTTCTGCCTCCAGGTTCCTGCCCTGCTGGAGTTCTTGTCCTATCTGCCTTCAATGATGAACAGTGTTGTGGAAGGGTAAAAAGCCAAATAAATAAACCCTTTCCTGCCCAACTTGATTTTTGGTCATGGTGTTTCTTAGCAGCAATAGAAACCCTAAGACAACTGTTAACGCAGGCACTAAAATCAACAATTAATAAATGGAACCTCATGAACTTAAAGAAGCAACTCAGAATGCACAGGGTCTGCAGGGGTGTGCACCAGTTCCCCTGAATATATATATATATATATATATCATGTCTTCCAGGTTAGCGTTTTTATGGGATTCCTGAGTGTGCAAACGAGTGAATCTCTGATTACTGTGGCCCTTTTCCTGGGCCCTTTTCCTTCTAGTTGACTTTTCCAACTCTGACATGTTAGTTTCTGTTTTTTATTATCATATTTTACTTTATTATTATCCCTTAGAAGCTTGTTCTTTTCTAACAGGCAGAAAAGGGGTGGATCCAGACAGGAGAGGATGTAGAGAAGAACTAGGAGGAGTGGGGTGGGAGGACAGACTGTGAGAAAAAAGTCTGTTTTCAATAAAAGAAATTTAAAAATATTTTATTTTAAGTGTGTGAGGTTGGGGGGCAGGGGAAGAGGGTATGTGCACGTGTGTGTAGTGCCTATAGTGGCAAAGAAGCCATCAGATGTCACTGGAGATGGAGTTACAGGCAGTTGTGGCTGCACTCTAGCCACTGTGCCACTTCTCCGGCCCCTGCTTTGTTTTGTAAATAACTGGTCTCTCTAGGGCAGTGGTCTGCAACCCTTTAACACAGTTCCTCAGTAGTGACCCCAACCATAAAATTATTTCATTGCTACTTCATAACTGTAATTTTGCTACCATTATGAATCATAACGTAAATATCTGATATGCAGGATGTCTGGAATGTGACCCCTGTAGTGTTGAGAACCACTGCTCTAGGAACTTGGGAGAAGTGTGAAGTCAGCTGACATTTACATTGGCCTACTTGGTGAAGTTCCAGACCAATGAGAGAACTAGTTTCCAAAAAAAAAAAAAAGGCATCTAAGAACTAACACTTGAGGTTGCACTCTGACCTCCACATGCATACACACACACACTCACAGACACACACAGAAGTGTCTCTCTAGCCCAGGGTGGTCTCACACTCACCATCCTCCTACCTCAGCCTCCCCAGTGCTGGCATCACAGGTCTGTGCCCCACACCCACAGTCTCTATGCTAGCTAAACTGGGTTCTTTGCCAGGACCCAGCACTGAGTCTGGAAGGCAGGCATGGGCGCCTGGGAGAGGCTCAGCTCAGCTGCAGTCTGTCCAAGCAGAGGATCTATACAAGCAGAGCCCTGCTGTGCTCAGGACATGAGCCCACCTTCTCACTGGGATCTTCCGCCTAAACAGAGCAGCTGGTCCCTCGGGGACCCTGGTATGCAGGACATTGCCTGGAGGATGCTGACAGGGAATCAATTAACCAGGAGGGTCCCCATGAAAATGCCGGCTGTGTTAGTGGCTGAACACCAGCTACCAAGTGCAGAGGCACCCAGCACGCTCTCTGAGTTGGGCTCAACTCCATGGGCCTGCTGACTTTCAGTGTCTGCCAATGGCATCCAGGATTCTGGTGACCCAATCCTGACCCAGCCTTTGGGAGAGGAAGGAGATGGGGGATACTCCTGACTGCCACCCCGCCCCGCCATACTCCCAGACCCTGAAGACCTGAGGAATACATAAGGAGCCTGCCCATTCCCAGAAAGATACACACCTTGTCCTAGTATACAGTGAGACCTGTCACCCCTCTCGCTGGCCCTGGGAAGTGACTGACCAGGCACCCTGGGAGCATCTTCAGCCACCTATCTAATATGGACCCTAGAGGGTCTCTGTGTTCTAAGGTGGGCCTAGGGTAAGCAGCCCCAACACATGGAGGAAGGCCACAGTGGCTATGAGGCCTCTGTCTTGGCCTGTAGACAAGACACCCAGGCCAGGTCTCTGTCCCCTAAGTCTTTGTCAAGACTGGCAGGTCCAACCCAGTGCACTGGAGATTAGGTAGGTGTGGCAGGTCCATCTATCTTACCAGGAGGGCCTAAAAGTCAACACTCATGGCAGAGACATTTGGTACAAAGTTTATAACTCACCCTCCCATGAAACAGTAACTTTAGGAGGTTTGAAACAGTTAGGAATGGCAGATCCAGGACCCACTTCCAAAGCCTGGCCATGCATTTGGTCCATCCAGGCAGAGTGGGGTAGGACTGGACATCAAGCTTGAGGGAGGAACTTAGAGGCCTTGAGCAGGAATCTTCCAGAGACTTGAGAATAGGATTCAGACCAAAAGCTACGTGTGACTTTTCAGACAACCCAGGCTTGTAGGCAACCCTCTTCACACTTGTGATCCATGCCCAAGGCTAAGGCCGACTGCCCTACCCAGGTAAACGAGGTGTTCATCACCCGCAGGGCCGTCAGGGAGGGTGCTGACTTCATGAACAGTCTCAGATCAACCCATTCCTGTGGCCATGCAGGGATGGCCCTCCTCGAAATCCTTCGGTGATGGGAGACACCCAACAGAGCATGACCACATTTTTGAGGCCATGGGACACTCAAGGAATGAGGAGGATGGGCCCTGCCCACACTCAGGGCCAGCCAAGCACCCAAGAACCTGGTCCACAGTCACCAACCTGGACTCTGGGGCAGTTCCAAAGCCAGTAGTGCCTGATCAGGGCCAAGGGGCCAACACATGACTGGCCCACAGGTGCTTTCCTGGCTTCCAAAACAGGAAGAGATGGGATACTCATAGCAGCTAGGGTCGGTCACCAAGGGTCAGCGTCAGTGACAGACTAGGCTTGCGCTCGGGCTCCTCATCTTCCTGGCAGGGCGGGGGCGGCCGGGATTTGAAGAAGTCTGAAACATAGCAGACCTGAAGGAAGGGATGAGGTTAAGTAGGATTGGAGGAGGAAAACCAGAGGGGAGCCCCAGAGAGCCGAGGACGGTTGCAAAGCACATGAGTGGGGCCAGTGGTGAGGGGCATGCTCCAGGGGCAGACCAGCAGGCAGAGGTCACAGAACACTGAGGTCAGGCAGAGCAGGGCCTATAGGACGAGGCAACCAGGGCTCACCGTGAGGCAGGCCACCAGGGCTCCCTGCAGGAGGCCGACGAGAACATCACTCCAGTGGTGCTTGTGGTCAGACACGCGGGTATAGCCCACATAGATCGCAAAAGCCACCAAGAAGAACTGAACGGTAGGCCTCAGCAGCCGCGCCCACTTCCAGCAGAGTCGGGCCTGCACGTACAGCTGTCGGAGCATCAGCCTGCATCAGCTGGACCCGTGGGTGTCCACAGCCCACCCATCCCAGGGCAAGAGTCACAAGCCCCCTACCCTAGTGCCTCCTCCACATACCCCACTGTGCAGTAGGGAAGGCCAAGGCCCAGGGAAGGGATGGCCCCACAAGTTTCCCCAGGAAGAAGGTAGACACTCACCGCCAGGAACAACATGCAGTACATGCCAAAGGAGGAGTGCCCAGAGTAGAAGGATAGCCTGGGAGGGGGTAGGGGCCGCCGGTCAGTGGGACCCGGAAGGCAGAGCCGGAAGCTCCTTGGGGAGCTGACAACCACAGAGGGGTCCAACTCTCAGCTAAGGGAAGTGGGGCTGGAGAGATGATGGCTCAGCAGTTAAGAGCCCTGAATGCTTCTGCAGAGGATCCATGTTCAGTTCCCAGCACCTACATCTTACTGCTCACAACTACCTGCAGCTCCAACTCCAGGAAATCTGATGCCTCTGGCCTCTGAGGACACCTGTACTCATGAGCGTGCACATGTGTGTGTGCGTGCAGGCCCACATGCACGTGCACACATACACACTTAAAAATAATTTTTAAAATAAATAAATAAATCATCTTTAGGATTTATTTTATGTGTATGGGAGTTTTGCTTACATCTATGGCTGTGTACTGCATGCATGCAATGCCTGCAGAGGCCAGAAGGGGGCACTGGATTCCCCTGGAACCAAAGTTACAAATGGTTGTGGGCTGCCCTGTGAGTTCTGAGAATCTAACCCAGATCCTCTGGAGGATCTAGTGGTCTTAACCACTGAGCCATCTCTCCGGCCCCAAAAGATAAAATTTTACCCTGAGGGAAGGCTTGCACTCAGAACGCTCCATCAGGAGGCCCTGACGCAGCCATGTCACCCCCTCCCTGTCACTTCACCAACGCCAACCCCTTGCCTGCTCCTGAAGCAGAGACAGCCAGCAGGACCACTGTCACTCACCCAATACTGCGGTCACAGCCACTGTGGTGACAGCCGGTGGTCCAAGGTGCTGACCATCACCCCATTTTACAATTAGTCACTGTTGCCTCAGCCCTTGAACAGCAGCAGCCAGGGTTTGGAGGCTATGCTTTGGAAGCTCGGAGGAGCCAGATACCCCCAGAACACCCCCAGAGCCACTCCACAATCTTGGCAGACAAAATAAGGCTAAGGCAGAACCCCCAGCCCAACCCCAGTACCCAGAAAGCAAAAGAGAAATGTATGTCCAGTCCTGCTGACTGCTATGCTGACAAGAGACCCTCACGACAACATGGCCGTCTATGATTCCCTCAGGGAAGCCGCTAAATAAACAACCGGCCATTCTCCCCTGTGTTAGAAAGACTCGCCTAGCTCATGCAAGTCAAAGTTGTGGGTTCGATCTTCAGTACGGTCACAAATAGACAAACAGACCAAAATCACTGTTTTGCAACAACAGCAAATATATATATATATATATATATATATATATATATATAT
>CAJQZJ010032834.1:2881368-2899105 GCA_907164525.1 Lophiomys imhausi
ATATATATATATATATATATATATATATATATATATATGGCATGCAAAGAAAACACACAAACACACACGTGTCATGGCTAGTATAGAGAAGCTATCTAGAGCTGGGAGATGACCAGTGAGCAATGTGACTGCCGTGTGAGCATCAGGACCTGAGTGCCATCCCTAACACCCGTGTAAAGAGTTGTGTGGTGCATGCCTGCAACCCTGGGACTGCAGGGGTGGATATGAACGGGTCTTTGAAGCTGGTTGGCCAGTCCAGCAGAACTGCACAGCTTCAGGTTCAGTGAGGGACCTTGTCTCAAAGAATAATGTGGAGAAGAGGTGACTCTGGAACTAAGAGCGCTTAGTGGCCTTGCAGAGGACAAGGGCTCAGTGCCCAGCACCCACAAAGCAGCTGACAACTCTAAGTCCAATGCAAGGGGATTTGATGCCCTCTTCTGACCTCCGTGGACTGCAGCACAAACCTGGTGTACATACATACATGCAGGAAAACACACACACACATAAATAAAATGAATATATTTTATATATATATATATAGATATATATAGATACATATCTATATATATCTATATATATATATATATATAGTGGAGAGCAACTGAGGAGGATGCTTGCCATCAACTGGCTACTGGCCCACACACATGCGGACACACAAACATACACTCATAATGCAAGCACCAAGCTTAGGAAACTGCAAGCAGTCACTTGAAACATCCAAAGATGAGAACATCCATGAAGACAGAAGGAAGAGACAGAAGCCTAGAAGACATTCTAAGCTGGCCATGGTGGCACAGACCTGTCACCCCAGCACTCAGAAGACAGAGGCAGGAAGATAAGGCGTTTGAGGTCCTTCTGGCCTACATGGTGAGATCCTGTCTCAAAAATCTAAAAATGCATCATATGGATGTGAAAATGCCAATAACATCCCAAGTGAGAAAGCGCTGGAAGGCCTAATGGCTGACCAGGGCCAACAGACAGAGAGCGGCTCAGCAGACATTGCAGAGTGAGGGTGCAGGACACACAGGCCACAGCAAGAATGAGCAGCAGGGCCCAGCAGAGAAGGATGCTGGGAAGAGAAACGGTGCCCACAGCAGACAAGCTCTGTAAGGACCTTGCGGAGGCAACAGCTCACTCAATCATAGTAAGACCCTCACCACATGCCTCAAGGCGCAAGGAAGCCAGTCACCCCACCTCTGCAGGGCTAGCCACTGCCTCCCAGACAAATGAACCCTGAGACTGCCCACTTGCACACCTGTCCTGTCAAAGACCCACAAGTAGACCCCGGCAACCTCCTCTGCCTGCCTCTACCGACAGGCCTTCTCCATCCACCATGCCCCAGGCTTCCTGTCCCTCAGGAAGGCCCTTTGCCTGGGCCGCAGCCAGTACCCACCTGGCCTCCGTGACATTGGCAGGGCTGCCCCTGCACACCTCCAGTTGCACATAGCCAGAGCAGTTGACCCGGCTCCAGTCAGGGTCACAGACAGCCAAGAAGCTGGGTCGAAGACGGCCAACCATGTACTTGGCCAGGTCAGTCAGAGACTGGCTTACAGCTGCCCCGAACAGGAAGGTCCCCAGCACCTTGTAGATGGCAGCCACATAGCTGTTAAAGTCGGAGCGTGAATAAAGACGGCCTGTGTGTACCAGGTAGGCCTCCCCCGACGAGACCTGCCAATGGAACGGCTGCAGAAGGCTGGGCAGACACAGCTCCCGCTGGGCCTGCCCTGCTGGTTGGTAGCTGGGCCCTCCACCCCTCAGGGCAGGGCTGACCCAACCCCCACCCAAGTACGTTTCTGCCTTACGAGGATGACAGTGGCTGTGATGATGACCCCAGCCATGAGTCCATGGGTGATTGTATCCGGACGATAGGGGTACCGGATGGAGTCGTCGCTGCAGTAGAACCCTCGTCTGTATGGTGCGTTCACCAGGGTCAGGATGACAAAAGGCAGAGAGGCTGTGGGGAGCCAGGGAAGGCAGATGGCTCTCCACAGTGCAATCTGCTGCCCCCATGGAATCTGCACTGGTATCATGGCCGCTTTGCCTTGACCCCACTGGAAACTACTCCAGTGGCTTTTTGAACGAGACCAACTAGTGAGCCAACTCTACGCTGCTGCAGTCTGGCCTCACTTCAGGCCTCCCTAGAGCTGACTGAGCACCAGCAACCAGGGTCTTTGCACACATACTGCAAGCACCATGACTCCCTCTCACTTCAGCACCCCTCCTGATGAGCTTCCCACGGAGTAACTGTTGCTCTTCACTGCCTTCTGCCCCTATAGAACCACATGGTCACCTTAGTGACAGTTGGCTGAACTGCCCCATCTGCATAGGCACACCGAGAGGCCTGCTGTGCTCAGGGTGGGGCGCTGGACAGTAAGACCAACAACACAAAGTGAAACTGTAGGGCTGCGAGGCTGGGTAGCTCACAGCAAGGGCACAGCCAGAGGCCCATCCCTTGAGTCTCTGCTTCTTTATTTACCTTCATTCCGAGTTCTGAGTCAATGCCAGCTACACACTGGACAAGATGGACCCAGCTCTGGATGCAGAAAGCTTGGATCAAAACCCAGAGACATCGTTACTCTCAGAAGTAACCTGGCAGTGGAGCTGTGAGCAGAGCTGCAATCTGCAGCCTCCAACCAAGGGTGGCTAGGAGGTGGGTGCCAGTCACAAGGACAGGACAGTGGGCAGCGCCTTGTTCCACAGGCACAGGAACACAGACACCCCAAAGAGGCAAACCTGGGCAAGTGCCCTTTGCCCATGAGCCGGGAAGATAGGTGTGGAGGGTATGGCTTTCAGGTCCTGAATGCTAGGAAGACACATGGAGATGAGCCTCCTTCTCAACATGCAAAGGGGAAAGGAAGGTCCCAGAGTGCAGTCCTGACACAGGCTGAGCCAGCACAGTGCCCAGAGGGGACATGATCCAGGAAGGTTCTAACATCATGCAGCTGAGAGGTGGGGCTAAGAAGTAAGGAGGACAGCAGCAGTGTCCCCTGGGAGTGGACAGCTTCATAACAGTAAGAGACGTCTTGAAGGAGAAGAGGGCAGAGAAGGTGAGCCATCATAGAGGAGGAGAAGGGGGGAAAGCAGGGAGAGGGGAGAGGAGGGGAGAGAGTGAGAACAGGGGGAGAAGGGAAGAGCACGGGAGGGGAGAGGGTGAAAGGAAAGGATAAGAGATAGAGGAGAGAAAGGGGGAAAGGGGAGAGGGAGAGAGGAAGGGAGATGGCTAGAGAGGAGAGGAGGATCAGAGAAGAGAGAAAAACGGCTCAGAAAAGAGGGGAGAGAGTGAGACTGGGATAGGGGGTCAGAGGAAACAGAGGAGATGAAGTCAGGGGGAACCTGTATCTTATTCATAGGAGGAGGTGAAGTCAGAGAGGGTCTGGTGGTATCAACACAGAAGACAACCAGTTACCTAGTCTGCTCTGTGGACATCCCAGGTAGACCACAGCCACAGGGACAGCTGTGTGGCAGGGACAAGGTCTGGAGGGGCTGTGAGACAGGGGTGGGCCAGGACACTGGCTCCCAGCTGTGTCCACTCCTCTACTCCCACCTTCAGTAGGTATCGGTAGGGGAGGTTGTCCACCAACAGGCAAGGGCCTCCTTCATCAGGTTCTCAGGACTTCCCTAACACTATCCAAAGCCTGTGTGGATTCAGTCACTCAGACTAAGGAGAACAACAGGCTGCATTGGCCTCCTCCTGTTGCTGGGACTCCCAGGTAGCTCCGCCTCTGGGGATCCAGGACTTTCCTAGGAAAAATGTAAACTATTTCCAAGCCCTAGCTGCCTGGCACACATTTGAAGCAACAGAAATGCTTCAATAAGCCCACACACTTAAAAAGGGAGCCCGTGGCTGTGGGATGTCCCACGGGGCCTCTTGGCTGCCAACCGGCGCAACTAAATGGTATCCTTCCGGGATATGGAAGATGGAATGAGAGGCTGGTCACCCCGTCACCGCCTTCGGGGTAGAATCCAGCCACTGTCCCCTGGGCCCCAACAAACACTTGGCCTTTGTTCGTGCCTGGGGGGTTCAGGATGCTCCTCCCCGCAGCCTGAACCGGACTGACAGGTTTGTCTGTGCGAACCTAGCCGTCCCCGCCTCCCGGGGGCACCGAGCTGGACCTTGGCCACAGGTCACTGGCCTGCAGGGTCCTGGTGCCACCCCGCCCGTGTGAGTCACGTCGCTCCCGGGCACTGGAGCCACTTCCTGCTGCCGGGACCCCCCTCCCCAACACACACACACCCGAGAACACCCCAGGTAGACAGGCAGCTCCAATCCCGTCAGACACCCAAGAGGGCTGGCGGGGCAGGCACAGGGAAGTGCGGAACACCAGCTCACCATCACCCGCAACCCGAATGCACACTGGCCAGAGGGACCGTGGGAGCGTGCACCTGGGAAAGAGTCCCCGCACCCGAATCCCGAGGCTCTTACCGACCAACACGCACAGCACGTCCAGCAGCACGAAGACCCACCTCCGCTCCATGTCGCCCCCGCCCAGGGACGCCCGCGACCCCCGCTTGTCCCAGCCGTCCGGCGCGTCCCGGCAGCCCCAGGATCACATGGCCGTGAAGACTGCCGGGCCCAGGGAAAGGGATGGGCTTGGCGAAAGGGCTCGGGCGAGGCGGAGGCGGGGCTGGGGAGGGCGTGGTTTGAAGAGAAAGTGCGGAGGCGGGAGGGCGGGAGAGGGCGGAGCCCCTGAGAGGTGTGTCGGCCACCTTGACCCGGGCGTGGAGGGGCGGGGGCTTTGGGTCTGGGAGGGGTCTCAGGACAAACTGAAGTCTCCTAGCTGGGTGGGATCTCCAAACTGGGATCCCGGAATCTCAGGGTTGAGAACATGGCTCAGAAGTGTCGCAAAGCTTAACTGAGGTCTTCCAGCTGGAAAGGAGTCTTCTGGCTGGGAGGGGCCACCAAATCTCAAGGCTGTAGGCCGGAGGTCATCCAGGTATCCCCAACCCTAGGGCGGGGTTCTGTAGTTGTAATGCAGTGTTGCAGTGAAGGCAAGCCGATAACCGCCCTGGCAGCACAGGGTTCACACTCCTGAGTCAATCTCAGCCTTACCAGGGGAGGGCACCAGCGCCGGACACACTGACACCTCTGAAACCAATAAGTATGTTAGTTAGCATGGGGTAACCGGGTTCAGGCACACACCCACCTACCGTCTAAGCTAGTTGTACTCCCTGGCAGGTTGGAAGGTTCCTTAACACTTCATGGTGGGAAGGAGGGTCAGGGTCAGGATCATGCCTCTTAGCGCAGGCTGTATCCACAGAGATTCTGAGGGTGACCCAGAAATGGGGTCCAGCCTACCCTGTTCTGGAGAGGTCCTGGAACCCTGAGCCAGGGATACTTGGGAGCCAAGGGCATGCAGACTCTCAAAAGAAAGACCAGGCTCCCAATGCCCACACTAGATGCTTTGGGCTGCGACCACCTGGAGGTGTAAGAGACCATTCATGAAGCCTCCACTCCAGAGACCACAGCTCCTTGAGTCCTCCACTGAGGCCACACTCATGGCCACCATCAGCCCTTATTCCACCACAGGGTTGAGTTTCAAGATGTTTGAGACTTGAGGGAAGGGGAGGTCAGGAGACACAGCTCTTGGCTGAAGGTCCAAAAAGTTCCCCCAGATGTTACCTGAGGAAGAACTGTCCTGAGAAGTCCTGAGAGAACCCGGTTCCTGAGTTTTAGTGCAGGGAGGGGCAGCACACAGTAACATGTTCAGGGATGAGGGAGGGTCCCTGCACCCTAGAAGTGGTCTATAAACTAACTGGGCAGGCAGCACTTTCAGTACACAGTAACCTGCCCTGCACACAGGGCTGGACATGGACTGTGCAGAAAACTGGCTTCAGATCTTTACCCATGTCCATCCCCCATGTCCACCCCACATCTATACTGCAGGTCTGACCCTTTAAAGACAAGAGCACACCGTGGCAGGCTGGGCTCTGGTGACAGGACTCTATCTGAGGGCACTATGAGGTCCTCAACTCTAGCATTCGTTCACATCATCCATCCATATGTCTAGAGTACATGGGCTCAGGGGTGCCAGGGTTACCTAAAATGGTGTGGCATGTCCCCAGGCTCCTGACAAGTCATATGAATGGCAGCATCCTTGCTGCTGTGCCCTTTAACCTCTGTTTACCTGGACCTAATCATAGGAAAGTCTTAGCAGGACAGGGCAACACTGCAACTGTGCGATAAATATGTTGGGTACCTTTCTGAGTACCTACTGTGTGCTAAAAGGAGAGCCAGAAAAGAGGAGGTGGTGAAGGGAAACTGGGGCGTTGAGCAAAGAGAGGGAGATGAGGCAGGGAGGCTCCTGAGGAAAGGAGATGGGGGTAGGAGGAGGGATGCAGCTGGGAGAGAGAAAGACTGGAGAAGGGGGAAGCTGGAGAAGGATGAGAGGAGGGATGTGGCTGGAGGTGAGGAAGGAAAAGGGATGTGGCTGGTGGAAGACTAATAGGAGGAGAGTGGGTGGGAGGAGGGAGGAAGCTGGGAGAGTTGGGGGAGGAATAGGCTGGAGAAAGGATGAGGGTGAGGATGGGGGATGGAGATGGAGAAAGTGAAGCTGGAAGAGGGTGAAGCTAGAGGGGTGAATAGGAGGAGAGATGGGATTGGAGGAGCCTGGATAAGCAGGGAGGCTGTGGGAGAGATGAACCTACATGAAATCTTTCCATCCTTCCCCTCTTGGAAGGATTTGGGTCAGTCATTAAAATCTTTGGATATACCAGCATTAAAACCTAGTGGAGGTGGCAAAAATGAGGATTAGGGTTAGGATTGGGGTCATGGCTCCTAATCCATTACCAGCACAGCCACACGGTGAGGAACATCACTAGCAAAACTCTCCCACCTGACCACATTTGGCCAAGCTCCATATCCTGCCCCAGGGAGCCAGAGCTAGGAGCCTGGCCTTCCCCTGGAGCAGAAGGGACTTGACCAGTCCTGCAGTCTTGCTAGCTTCCTGTTCCCACAGGGCTAGTTCTGGCCCTGGGGACTCCTGGCTCCTAGTGACTTACTGTACACTAAGGAATGCTGCAGACAAAGGATCCAGGAAGTGGACAGAGGGATATGCACACATTAGACACCACCCACGTTCACACAGCCCTGGTTCTCCATTTCTCTGGGGATCTGGAGGTTGCTTCAGTGACTCCCTCCCCAGAGTCAGGGTCAGGGTCCCACATGATCTGAATGCAGGCAAGGTGTGGTCCAAGGCAGGAAATCTTGCTACATCGCTGCAGACAGACTCTGCAGCCTGGGACCTCTGGAAATCAGCAGCTAGAAATAGAGTCATACTCACCAAGAAGCACTCTGCAAGGAGAGGAGGCTACCCTCAGACTGAAGACTCAATCCACTGCAGAACTGGCCTCCTGAACACCTTGAGCCCTCACTCCATGCCAGTCACCTGCAAGGCCCAGGCTGTGCATTTGCCCACTGCCTAGCGGCTCACTGCATGAGCACCAGGAGGCAGTGGCTGGACAATGAGCACACCACCAGCATGCTGGGGACCTGGGGCAGCTGAGCAGGACGCAGGAATGCTAGCAGCCCTGGAGAATGGAAGTGGTGCAGGGCTCTCAAACACAGCAGGATATGTATGAGTATTCACTTCAGTCCCCACACCCCTCTTCCTCAAACATGGCAGCTCTCCCCTGCTGCTACTCAGGACCCAGTGCATAAGGAAAAACAGAAGCGACATACAGAGGGCTAGGCAAGGAGGGGCTCCAAAGCAGAGTCCATTGAAATGAGACCCCATTGTCAGAGCTCCACCAGAGGAGGGAGTGGTTCTCACCCCAGTGCTCGCCCTGACCTCAGTGTGGAGGCTCCCCCATACAAGTGTAGCCCCAGAAGTGTACACTAAGGCTATGCACAATCCCTCAAGTCAACACTCCTGTCACGCCTCATGCCATGACAGTCCTCCAGCAAGTGCCCAAGGTGGAGCTGCTGAATCAAGCAAACCTTTGATATAACACCCAGAGGGGCTGAAAACGAGCAGGGTAGCAAGCCGTAGTCAGAGGAAACCTAATTCTTGGTAGTATGGAACAGTGCAGTGTTAAATAGCTTGTTGGCCATGGGAATATGGGTTCCTTGCATTTTACCTGGTGACATTATCAAGGAGTTATACAAGATCACGAGACCAAAGACCACTGAGAAGTTTGGACAAGTGGGATCAAGCTTAGGGCCATCATACCCCAGTGCTTTGACCAAGCCAGGGAGTCCAAGGCTCAGGGCAGTGGCCAGCCCAGGCCCTCTAGCTCTGGGGAGGCTTTCTCCCTCCTCCAAGGCTCAAAAAGCCCCATTAGAGTTCTCACAAGCGAGCACCCACTTGCTCAGTACAACACAGACTCCCATAAAGACCTTCCTTTATAAAGACCTTCGGCCCAGTGCAAAGAGAAGGCCTAGGCCTGAGGGATTTCCTGGCCTGAGGTCTGTGTGGGGACATCCTGCAGCTCTGGGCTGGAAAGTAGGGACAGCACCAGTAGGAAAGGCCTGTGAGCCTGTAAATTCATGAGGGAGGCCTGACATCTGCCCCAGCTGCAGATGGCCACCAGCCCAGGTCTTTAGTGTCCAGTACAAAGCAGAGACATAGGTGCTCACGGCAAGCACAGAAATCCTCAGTATGATGCAGAGTTCAGGTTGGCTCCTCCTGATTCCAGCTGACCTCAAGTCCTCCAACACACTTCTGTAGCAGCCCGAAACCCTCCTAGCCTCCCTACCACCTCTCTGGATTCCCAAACCTCTTGGCCTGGAAGTGTTCTGTGAATTAGCTTATGCTCCGCAGAACCAAGTAAAGCATTCCACAGACACAGTAACAGCTCCCTCCTGCTCTCAAACAGGAAATCCCATCTCACTGTGGCCACAAGACCCAAGAATCTCACCCAAGGACTTGTTGGCAGGACTAAAAAGACACACGTCTCCTGTGGAGAAGCAAGCCCTGCTAGGACTGTAGAACTACTGGCCACAAACCAGGCAGTGCAGGAACAGGGGTGCTCCATTCTCACCAGCTTCCCTGACTGCTCACCCCCATCACATTAAGACTCACCTCCTCAGAAACAGTGAGACAGGACACAAGGCTGCCTCAACAGGAAGTAAGTTGAGGGGACAGGAAAGTGACCACAACCTTCTATGACCCAAATAAGCAATCAGGCAGCTTGTCTAAATTACAGTATGTTGGGCATGGTTGCGCAGTCCTATCCCAGTACTCAGAAAACAGAGAGAGGGGGATTACCAGAAACTCAAGGCCAGCCGGGACTACACAGTGAGTTTGGGGCCAGAAGATGGCTCAGCAGCTTGCATGTTGTCAAGACTGACAACCTGAGTTGGATCCCTGGGACCCAAGAGATGGAAGAGAATCCACTCTCCTAAACTGTCCTCTACCTCTCAAGACATGCATGCACCCACTGATAGATATTTACACAAACAAATGTTGAAAAAGAAAAAACAGAACTGGGAATATGTCTATGGTGGAGGCCTTGTCTGTCATGTACAAGGCCCTAGGATTTATGGCAGGTTCCAGACCAGTCAAGCCTACAGAGTTTGAGGCTACATAGCAAGACCTTGTCTGAAGACAAAACAGAAAAATTATGTATAATAATACAACAGTAACAACTACAGAAAATAGAGATGACAGACACAACATGAAGTTTTAGCAGAGAAATGAAAGGATTCAGGACTGTGGATGAGACTGTGAGATACCAGTTATGGGTCAGTTACAGAGAACAGGGGAGATGGGAACAGACCCACAGTTCTGAACCAAGCCACACAGAAGGAAAGCCTCCACACAGTCTGGGGATTCTCAAATCCCATGCTGACCCACATCCCTCCCAGACTTACCACCTTCCTTACTCTGCCTTGGCTCCCACTATCCGGGCCAGTCACCTCACAGGGGACTGTCTGCAGTATCCAAGGAAACAATGCCAGGTACAAGTTTCTGATGATGACCACACACAAAAGACCTTTCCAACCTACTCTCCCAGGAAGCATCAGCATTACCACGGCACCTTTGCCCCACTCCAGGGCTCTCTGCCCCAGGTGCCCACGCTGACACAGGCTCCAGGCAAACTTCCTGTATGGGCTTTGTTGCCACTTCCAGGAGGCTGTGTGTGCCCTGTGCTGTGGGGTCCTATGTGATCTAGTGATCTACTGCCCTCACGTGTCTCACCTGTGCTGTGCTGTGCAGTCAGATTTTTTGTTTTGTTTTCTTTTGTTTTGTTTTTCAAGACAGGGTTTCTCTGTGTAACACCCCTGGCTGTCCTAGACTCCCTTTGTAGACAAGGCTGTCCTTGAACTCACAGAGATCCACCTGCCTCTGCCTCCTGAGTGCTGGGACTAAAGGTGTGCGCCACAACTCCTGGCAGCAGTCAGATTCTTACTCAGAGTCCCCAAGGGGTGGCAAGGACAATCTAGGCTCCCCAGCCCCTGTCAATCCACCATCAGACACCCTGGGCTTCAAATCAAGTTTAATAAATAAAATAGCGTTGGGCAAAGGCAGTCTCACATCACAGTGTCCTCGGTGGGCGAGGGACGGGCCAGTCCAGCCGCAAAGGCTCAAACAGCGCCGCTCTGCCAACACTGGGCGGAGCTGCCTGCCCAGGAACCCCACTCAGAAACTGTAAACAGCAACATAAATAAAATGAGGGAGGCTGAGGACAAGACGGACCCAGCCATCCTGCTAGGAGCCTCCAAAGAAATGAGATCCACAGGAGAGGCTGGTGGCAGGGTGGTGCTTCCAGAGCTGTGCCCCGAGATGCCCCAAGGAGAGGGGCAGGAAGGGAGCAGACCATCTGCTCCTCACCCGCCTGGGCTGAGGGAGACCCCACCATGGCGCAGGGTGAGGGGTGCAGGCAGGAGGCAGTTGGGGTATAAAGTGCGGCTTTTCCTGAAGTGGAGACGGCGAAAGGCCGAGAAAGGGCGGCCACAGGGCGAGGTATATGGCTCTGTGCCCCAAGGTCCCACGCTGAGCAGAGGCTGGCGGCCACAACCCCGCTGTGGTGGGGAAAGAGCTAGCCTGTGGAGGTGCCTGGGCAGAGGCTGCTGGTGAGGGGTGAGTCCTGCCCAAAGCCCCAGGCAGCACCGCCTCCCCAGCTTCTGCTGGCTGAGGGGCCAGTGGCTGGCTCCATGTTGGGACGGACCCTCTTTGAGCCCAGCTGCCAGGTTGACTCCATGGCACAGTGGCAGCCTGGGGCTGTGGTGGTGCTGGATGCTGAGGTCTGGGGTCTGTGTGGCCCTGGCCACTTCACTGAGTCCCATCATGTTCTGAAGCAGAGAAGGCATCACACAGGCCTGCGTGGGAGGGGGTCAGGAAGACTGACGGGCAGGCCTGGCAGTGCTGCCATGTCCATTCTGAGCACACACGCCCACAGATGACCGGGGATCAACAGGTCATCACATTGCACCTATGGGAAACCATTAGCAAAGGTCAGTGGCTAAGTAACCCAGGCCTCACCCATCCTGACCCACTGCCCCAACCCAAAACACAGCTCTGGTTTCTGCCTGGATAGACCAAGGCAGAGTTGGAAGAAGTCTGGCGCCTGCACCCACTTGCAGTTTTGTAGACCATGACTACAGACGCCATAGAGGAAGTACAAATAGGGCAGCTGCAGCCCACTGGAGGCAGTTGTGGCCCCAGGCATCCTTCTCTGTCCTCCAGCCTGCGGAAGCTGCTAAGGGTGATACTCACTGTGACAAGGGCTCCGAGCGCAGTGTGGAGGCTGGGCACGCTGGGTGGCCAGTTAGGAAGGGATTCACATCCCCGATGCCAATGAGTCCAAATTCAGTGACCGACAAGGCCATCTGTGCCGGAGCCATGGGCTCTGCAGTGTCCTCACCCAGATCCACAGGGCTGGATGCCAGGGGCAGCTCCTCAGGTAGAACAAGGCCCACAGCCAGCCTGGGGCTAATGCCCGGCTCTGGAACAGCAGCAGCAGCTGGGGCAGCCAGGTTGGTGGGCTGCTGGAGCAAGGGCATGGCAGGGGGCTCATCCGGCTGCTGGAACGGACATGGCTCTGGCTCTGAGGAAGGGGCATCATCCGAGACCACTCCAGGTTCTTCAAGTCCACCAGTTGCAACGTCCACACTCAAAGGCTCTAAGGAGAACAGTGGGACAGCGTGAGCAGAGGCTCAGCTCTTCCACAGCCCTACATGATGCTCTCAGATCTCACTTATGCAGGGACCCCTTACAAGAGGCCAGCCATGCCAATAGGCCCAGCCACAGACCACGAGGTCAGGAGCAGGTCATGTCCACAGCTTCAGAAACAGCCATCAGAGGGCCAGGAGATAAAACATCAGGGGTCTACTGGGAAGGGTGAACACTGGGCAGTTCTGCAAGCCCACAAGAACCATGAAAACACGATGTCAGACTACTGAAATGAAGCCTCTGCCAACAAACAGACTTAAGAGGAGAATCCTTGCTCATGTCTCCTACATGAATGCACTTCTGTCCCCTCCCAGTCACGGGGTAAACAGGGTTGGCATCTGGAGGTGGGACCAAGCAGGTCCACTGCTCACTGTGGAAACTAACTGGTGCAGGCCTTGGGTTCTCTGTCCCCACCACAGCCCCACCTCTGTGAACTTACCCATGGGTACCCCTGCCTCAGACTCCTGCCCGGGGCGCAGCTGGGCAGGGCCATCAGGGTCAAGACCGTCCAGGTCCTGTTCAGTATCCCTGTGGAAAGAGAGCCATGAGGAGAAGGAAGCCAGAGAAGGAGATCCCACTGGGAGGAGCTGACCCACACCCCACCACACCCACCCCGGCCAGATGGCTAGCATGATCACGCACGTGGTTCCAGAGGAGACGAACTTCCTCCGGCCTAACCGTGTCTGCTGGGCAAAATAGTCGTAGCGCTCAGACTTCTTCCACAGGTAGTAATACTCCACACACTCGCCCACCGACCGCGTGCGTACCTGTGTTGACCGTAGACATGCTTTGGCCTCACTGCATAGCTAGCTGCAGGTCACAAGGCGGCAAGAAAGGATCCCCCTAGGACTCTGTGAGACCTCACCTACTGTCTCCCGTCCCCACCAGTGCCCCATCAACTAGCCTGGGGCCTTCTTAACCTGACACCATGAGAACCTGCCTCCTGGACCTCAGACTCATGCAGGCAAGACATCGGTTCTGCTCCACATGAGCAGCAAGCTGAGCACAAGGGTGCCACAGACAGACACGGCCTCCAGCCAGAGGACACTGTAGTCTAGGATAGTGGCCCATGGGAGTTGGCTGCAACTGTGAACATGGACTTGAGCCATCCTGAAGACACAGCTGAGGCCGTGCAATGGGAGCCAGTGCTCATGGTCTGCACTGTCAACACCCAGGACATACTTTAGGCATGTTTACAAGGATGCTTCCAGGGCTGACATGAAGAAAAGAGTCCACACTGCATACGGGTGGGGTCCAGAAGCCAGCCAAGCACCCATATCTACATCCCTGTTAACTGAGAGAACTCAAGGTGACAGCCACATCATGTTCCCATCACCAGGGTGACTGTACCCCAAATCACAGCCAATATAACAGAATCCTTAAGATGTTTGTGGCCAGAGGTTTGGTCAAAACAAGTGACTAACACAGAAAACTGGTGCTGAGAGGAGACGCCACTGGGTGGACAGACCCGACCATGTGGTCCAGCGTCCGGGAGGGCCGTGAAAGAGTTTGCAGCTATGAGTAGCAGAGCTTCATGGCCATTCTGGTGGGAACCCAGAACAGACTGTAAAGAGGAACGCAGAGGGAGCCGTGAGCTTCGCAGATGGAAAGAGGCTGGCCTAAGACCACTCAGGTTACATTTTGGCAAAAGTTCTAGCTGCCTCCTGTCTGATTCCTGAACACTGTAGTGGGGCCGAACTCAAAAGTAACAGACACAGCTGGGTATAGTGGCAGAAACTATCTGTAGCTGACAAAACCATCCCCCTGCTAGAGCACGAGGCAAATCATAGACAGCTGCTGTGGACAGTCCAAAGCACCCCACATCCCCACACTTGGAATTAAAATGAAAATATGATATTTCTGTGGGGTTCTTGTTTTAAAGAAACCAAAATCCCAGAATTCTCACTACAAGAAACCATCTCAAAAAAGCAAAAAACAAAAAAAGAAGTAACACAGCTGCTCCATGAAAAATTTTTCAAAACTAAGATAGCCTGCTCACTGTGCAGTGCACCCTGTTAGATCGGCAGTGAGAGAACGAAGCAGAGAGAAGATGAGGTTGGGGGCTGGGGATGAGCAGACCTCAGGCAGGATCCCCGCTGCAGACCAGACAGACTTCCAGCACTGAGTCCCTGAGCTCCGACTGGAGTGGAAAAGGCACAGAACCCAGCACAGAAGCCCCAACTGTGAAAACCCAAACCCATTTCAAAGGACAGCGCTGGATTGAGGTCACTGGAGGGGCCCCTTCCTCAAAGCAAGTGTCCAAGGAAGCAACTCCCAGGTCCAGCCAGGGTGCATGGAGCTGAGCTGGCCCCAAGAGGCTGCGTGTGCCATGGGCAACACAGCTATAGTGGCAGGGCTGCCCAAGGCCACTGGAACCCATTTGAGCCCATTATGAGCAGGACTCGGAGCTGCAGCATGTGGACCCTGCTGTGCATGTCTTCCTTTGCTGTGCAAAAAGAACAGTAACGTATAGAAAGAACAGTAATATACACTGAGGACCATTTAGCTTTGCTTTGCTTTGTTTGAGGGTTTGTTTTACTTTGTCTTTTTTTTGTTTTTCAACACAGGGTTTCTCTGCGTGTTCTGGCTGTCCTGTAACTCACTCTGTAGACCAGGCTGGCCCTGAACTCAGAGATCCACCTGCCTCTGCCTCCGTGTGCTGGGATTAAAGGCGCTCACCATCGTCCCTGCCAATTTACTTTATGTGTATGAGTATTTGGCTGCACCACGTGTGTGCCTGGGGCATCTGGAAATCAGAAGAGGGCATCGGATCTCTGAGAACTGAAGTTGAAGACATTGTGAAACACCACGCAGTGCTAGGAATCCAATCAGGGTCCTCTGCAAGGGCAGCTAGTGCTCTTAACCACTGAGCCATCTCTCCAGTCTCTCCAGCCTATAACTTATATTTAGACTTCAGTATCAACTCCCAGAAGACACTTCCAGCTTCTGAACAGTCCAGGGACAGGTACGATGAGTTACAGGGAACTGCACACTCCCCAACAGGACCCCTCCAGGAAGCAGGGGAGGAATGCAACAAGTAAGTGAGCTGTGGTGTAGTCATGAGAGAGAGATTGTGACAGCGAATCTTGCCAACTTGACTGGATTTGCTGTTACCTAAGAGACATAGCTCAGCTTGCTGGAGAGTCTCCAGAAAGACACTGTTATATAGAGAACACACCCTGAATGTAAACAGCACCATCCCATAGGTAGGGGTCCTGAGTGAATAAAAAGGAAAAAAGCAAAAACCAGAGAATCTATGCTCAAGACAGGACACAGACACAGTGACAGGCTTCATCCATAGTGCACCTGGCAGGCTAAGGTATACATGGCAAATCACCCCATGGCCACCAGCTCCTTCTCTCAGGAGGCCCATACATCTGCAATCCCACAGCTTTGCCAAACTGAAACCTGAGGCACCCCACATCAATGTCCCCAATAGTATCAACACCCTCCCCAATGTCCTCTGACTCATAGACCCACCTCTGCCCAGGATACAGCACTTCAGAGACCCAGAGTCTGGACACCTGCCCAGGCCAGAGGGCAGGCTGTCTCTGGAGGGCAGGCCGTGGAGAGAGGGCAGACTTTACAGGCCCCTCATGCCCACTGCATCTTAAACAACACATGCACAGTCCGTCCCACAGTCCATCACCAGAGGAGCCCAGGCAGGCTCTACCAAGCCCCTGGATAAGCAGATGCACCCCTATTTTGAGAGTTCAGGGCTAAGCACTGCCTCTGGCCAGCTGTGGGCTCAGTTACACCAAGCAGCACCCCAGTGACACCCCAGGGGACAAGCCTAGAGCAGGGCTAGGCCTGCCAGCTTTAACAAAACCTGACAACCAGCAGGGATGAGGAAAGTGCAAAGAACTGAGGCCAGCATGAAATGTCGGCCTAAAGCAGGCCCAGTGACTGCAGCAGGGCACATTCCCACAAGGGACTCAGGTCTGTGGAAGGGAGGAGAGATTCAGCAGTCCAGCAAGCTCCACTGAGGATACAAAGGTTACAGGACCAAACAAGATGTGGGGTGGGAAGGAGCCAGCTCAGACACGGGGGCCTTGGTTCTCTGGGGATGGAAAGGGGGCCTGATGAATATGTCAAGAATAGAGGGAGCCATCAACAGGCAGGGCAGGCCTGGCAGGAGCAGAGTGTGCCTCACCCACCTTGTTGGCCTGAATCAGGTGGAAGTTCTTCCCATGAACACGAAAGCCATGTTCGAAGTTCCTGCACTCCTCTTCACTCCAGGCGCATAGCCCATCTGCAAACAGAGAGGAGTGCTCAGGCAGCTCAGGGGCAGCAGGGACAGGAGAGGAGCCCAGGGCTGTAGCTCACCTCGGATCACTTTTACGTTGAACCTCAGCCTGCGCAGTGCCTCCTCCACGTTGAAATTACACTTCACCAGCTCATACAGCGCCTGGGGCAGAGTGTGGTTTATCTTTCCCACCAGTCTACCAGAGTCAGGACAGAGCATATCTACACCACAGCCCCAGGACCACATGCTGCATCCACACCACAACCCAAGGACCACAGGCTGCATCCACACACCCACACTACAATCCCAGGACCACAGGCTGCACTCACACCACAGCCCCAAGACCACAGGCTGCACCCACAACCACAGTCCCAGGACCACAGGCTGCACCCACACACACACCCCACAGTCCCAGGACCACAGGCTGCACCCACACACCCACACTACAATCCCAGGACCACAGGCTGCACCCACACACCCACAGTACAACCCCAGAACCACAGGCTGCATCTACGCCACAGCCACAGAGCCACATGCTGTACCCACACAACTCCAAGATCACAGGCTGCACCCACAGCACAGTCCCAGGACCACAGGCTACACCCACACCATGGCCCCCAGATCTACAATGGTGTCTACACCTTACCCCTGACAGCTGTCAAAAGTGCCTGCACCAGTAGTGACATGAGACACTGACTCACTGTCGCTCACAGGTGGGTTCAATGTGAACTCCATACCACTGGCCACACTGCCTGGCCATGCCCAGGCTGCTGCCCACTGTGTTCCCTACCTGCTCACTGTCCTTCACCACCTCGCCCTCTGGAATCTGGGGGCCAGCCATCTCCTGCCACCTCCGCTTCACTGCCCTGTACAGGAAGTCCTCCACCTCCCGCTCTGGGAGCACGCTGGGGCTCCACAGCAGCTGGTCTTCATTCTCATAGACTGTGGGAAGAGGCCGAGAGTCAGGCGACAACGACCACCCACAATGGGGAGCCAGGGCAGGCACCTCAGCCCCTCCCAATGGGTAGCACCAACTCCTGGCACTTGCAGCTCAACATCACACATGGACCCACGCTGGCCACAGCACACACATTAAAGTCAGGAGGCAGTGTGGGGACAGCAAAGTCGGGGTGTGAAGCCAATGCACTGAACCTGCCAGCAGGTCACAGGTGCTCTGGAGGGGCTGTATCTCCTCTTAGGTTGTCACAAACACAGAGGACACAAAACAATCCTATCAGAGAAAGTGCCACTCAGCGTGCACATCTACAGACAGAGCTTCACCACACAGCGAACACACCAGAGACAAAGGGGAAAGCCACGGGGCATGAGCAGGGCAGAGGAACGGGGCATGAGCAGAGGAACGGGGCATGAGCAGAGG
>CAJQZJ010032834.1:2899115-2952213 GCA_907164525.1 Lophiomys imhausi
ATGAGCAGAGGAACGGGGCATGAGCAGAGGAACGGGGCATGAGCAGGGCAGAGGGTGATCCCACCCTTGAGGTTATTGGCGAGAGGGTCAGTTCAGAGTTAGTCTCTACACAGAATGTTCTAGACCAGCCTCAACTACAAGAGACCCTGTCTCAACAAAGGAAAATGAAACATACAAACAAAACAATGCAACACGCAGACCGACGTCTGTGAATAACAGGTGCATCTGTCATTTAAAAGTTCACACAAGCCCAGCATGGTGACATCTTTAATCCCAGCTTGACAAGGCCTCTGCCCCGTGAGCACGCACACGTGCAAGGCAGCATGGCAGAGAGACTCTCATGTCAACCCTGTGGCAGGCAGACTGCAGACCTGCACCGTGATCACCCCTGCTGCCATCCATCCTTTAGCTAAGCAATGCTTCCACTTAACGCCTGGCTAGGTGTGGGGCTGGAGATCCCAGGCTGAGCATTTGGCTGGGGTTCACCATGTAGGCCCCACCTCAGACAGAGGATGTGTCTTATGATGGGTCACCAGCTGAGCAGCATTTATAGGAGCCAAGCTGGGGAGACAGGTCCCTGGGGTGTGCCTGTGAAGGTTAAACCTAGCCCCAAATTGCCGCCTCACACTGCCTCCTGTCCACCATGAGGAACCTCCTCTGCCAGATGCTCCCCACGCCATATTCTTTTGCCTGGACACATGGAGCCCAACAACTAAGGATCAACCCTCTGAAACTGTGAACCAAAACAGATTATTTTGCGACCGTCCACACATGCACATGCACGCGCACAAACACACACACACACTCTCATGAGTAAAGTCTGAAATGAACCCTGCTGCTGCTTCTCCCGGCATTTGGCCGCAGCGATGGACTAATACTGTTGACCTGGCCCCGCCTCAGGACACTGCTCCACCAGTCTCTACGAGGCGCACAGGAGCTGTGTGGACGACACCACTCCAGCTCCAAGGAGCTCAGAAGCAACTACAAACAGTGAAATGTGCCAAGACGAGCAGAGCAAGGCCACAGCAGCTATCCAGAGAAGGCTTCTAGCGTCCCTGCCACCACCGCACATGCATGTTCGCAGTGACGGAAAGCATAGCAAGTGTTATTTGCAGCTTAGAGAGCACACTGGAACGCAGGCAAACCATGAGTGGCCTGTGGAAGACAGCCACTCATGTCAGGACTGCTCCAGAGGCAGACTCCCCTACAGCTGTGACCCCAGAAGTCAGTGCCCTTCACCACACCAGCCCAATCAGAGCACACCCTGGATATCTTACAACTCAATCTCTGCTAACCGAGCTGCCCGGCAGCTGGTTGGAGGGGCTCGTCCTCTACCAGGGCTGTCTCTTAGCATGGCATAAGCGAGGACAGGTTCCATGCTCACCCACAAGTACCGCAAGACGAGAAACAGACAGGAGATGGCTCAGCAGGTAAAGGAACTTGCCACCAAGCCTGACAACCTAAATCTTAGCCTGGGACCCACAAGGCAGAACAATCCTGTGGCTGTCCTCCAACCGCATGTGCACACATGCACACACACACACACACACACGCACACACATGCACAATGCATATATAGCATGTGTACACAAGAATCTAAAGAAAGAAGCTCGGCTGTCACCAGAGAATGACATAAAATATACACAACAGTCCACAGAGCATCAGCCAGGCACTGCACCGAGGATCAAGGCAGTTGACATCAGGAGGGCAAGCCACAAGCTGGGGACTAGCAGGGACAGAAGCACCCCAGGGTTGTGTCCCAAACACACAACCAACAGCTCCTACAACGCACAAGTGAGCACAGGGTTAGGTCCACAGCGCAGGTGCAAACAAGGCGGGAAGCACCTGCAACGCCTGCACACTGGGAAACTCTCCATCCAACTGGACACAATGTGACATTAGGCAAGAGATGAACGTGCAACTAAACGTGCAACTAAGGATATGTGGCAGTGACACACAAGCAGCACACACTACGTGGGCAGTCCACAGAGCAACCTGATGACCTCTGAGGTTGGGTGCACACCAGGTCTGGGCTCAGGGACTCAGTGGGGTGCGTGTAGGTGTGTGGCATAAGCATCTCTAGGTCCCACCCTGGGTGTCCTGAGCCTGCAGCTAGCTGGGCACACCCTGCATGGCCCACATCTCAGCACCCAGCACCTACAAGGTCCCTGGCCCCTGCTGCTGAGCACAAGAAGTCTAGACAGGAAGTGACTTCCCAGATCAAGGAACAATCAGGGGACACAGGAGCAGCAAGTGTATGGTTTATGGGGTAGGCCTGTTCAGGGAAAGGCGCTGCCAGTAGTGTTAGCAGAGACAGAGGGTGGTGGGAACCATGGGGCAAGGGCCACTACCCTGGGGCTGGGCTAAGGATGGTGAACTCCATCCACAGGCAGCAAGCCTGTGCCACCTACTTCTGTGGCCTCT
This sequence comes from Lophiomys imhausi, assembly GCA_907164525.1. NCBI lineage: Eukaryota > Metazoa > Chordata > Mammalia > Rodentia > Muridae > Lophiomys > Lophiomys imhausi. The sequence goes on from CAJQZJ010032834.1 coordinate 2,901,540, forward strand.
GGACAGGACCCCACAAGGCCTCCTGGACAACTTACTCTTGTCACAATGTCGGTTCAAGTGTAGAATGTTGAGATCAGCTTGGAACTGAGGCCCCACCATGATCTCCTGCAGAAGCAAGGGTCAGGGTCAGGAAGTGACCATCAGCAGACACAAAGCCAGAACCCCATAGGCAACACAGGCTTCCAGCAGAGGTTGTCACCCAGAGCTGTAGGTCTGTCTGCCAGTGGCCACTTCCACACTCTGGTAGACGAGACAGAACACCCACAGACCACTGCAGGACACTGGGCCACATCACCAGCTCAGTCATCCCCAGGGCAGCAGCAGCACAACCAGGTCCAGACACACAGGGAGCCCCACTCAACCCCAAAGCCACAGCAGGGCCATCCTGCCTCTGAGAGGCGGCTCAAAGTCCATGGGGTCCTGGAGGCACACAGGGTAACCTCGTGTGCAGCTCCGCACCTTCTTGCACTTGTTGGCAGGAAGAGCATCCTCCTCGGTGTCAGAGGAAGCAGAGGATCCTGGGCCATCATCACCAGCCAAGAACCGGGCTGCAGGGAGAGAGGCAGTGAGGGGCACCCATCAGGGTGCGTCTGGCCTTTCCAGGGGACCTCAATGGCAGCTCACCCTGCAGCCCCCACCCTGCACCATGACCACTCAGCTGCTACAAGCTGGCAGGCCTGGAGGGCACCTCTGACAGCCTGAAGCCACTGTCCCTGAACTGCGAGGCAGACTCACTACTGTCTCCCCCAATCCAAACCCACCTTGTGGCAGCTCATAGACCAGGATCCCAACCCCACCCTGGGCCACCATGGCATGTCCCCTGCAAAGCCCCTGAGCCTAGGCCATGTGTGTGTTCCTATGTGACACACAGTCATGATGGAGGAAGGGCCAGTGACACCTACACTCACTCTGGTTATGAAAGAGGTCTGAGGCCTCATGGGAGGTGACAGATGGGGTGAGGTCATCAGCGGAGGACTGTGTCTCTTCCTCTTCTTCCCCAGAAAGCAAGTCCTTGGCTATCTGCTCCTTTGAAAAGGACAGTAAACAAAGTGTGGCAGCTGTTTTACCAATACCCAACACCAACACAAAAGGCCAAGCCTGCCAGAGCAAAAGGGACAAAGATGGCCAGCTCAAGCCACCATCTGTGTTGAACTGAGGTGCAGACTCCACCTGCCCTCTGGGGCTCTAGCTCCTTTCCCAGCCACAGTCCCCAGGATGGCGTCCATCATCCAGACCAGAATGGCTGTTGGCCCAACCCAGGGCAGGGTTGCCATGGCAGAGAGCAACCCTGAGCCTGGCCTCTCACTTTCCAACTGAGTAGTTCCCCCACACTGGACCCGGCATCCCTCCTGCTTGCCTCCCACTTGGGGCAGCCAGATGCCTCCCTGGGGCCCTTGCAGAGAGACTCCCACTCACCTTGTCCAAGGTCATGTCCGGGAGGGCTGGGGCTGGGTCACCGCCCTCACTCTCCTGCTCAGAGATGGGGTCCGACGACTCGTACCCATACAATGCAAGCAGTTCATCGAGGGGCATTTCACTGCTCTGGGAAAGAGTATGGGGCCCATCAGAGGGCGAAGCTAGGGTTCTGCCAGAGTCCTGCTAACCTCTACAGCCAGAACCGCTCATTGCTCCTCAGCAAGTCCCCATGTGTCTCATCAAGACCACTGAGTAGCAGAGTAACACAAGAGGCTTAAGCATCACCAAAGCTTTGGGGAACAGAGCAGGCTCTGAGGCTGGGCCAGCAGGGCACGATGCAAACCACATATGCATGGGGCTGGACCACATGAAGCCCAAGGAGAGCAAGTAGACACACACTGGTGATCACCACACCTGCGAGATGAAGTCTTTGCCCAGCTCCTCCTCCGGCTTCTCAGGACATTGCGGGGTTTCGGCACACCCCTCTTGGAGGCTATAGTTCTGGGACAGGAGCTCAGCAAGGTTGAACTGATGATCTGCAGCGTCCATAGGTACCACTGTGGAAGAGTTCAGCGGATAGGCAGGGTGTGGGGTCTGAATAGGAGCAGGACGTGCACTGGGTGGGACTGAGTCCGGAAAGGTGTGTGGACTAGATGGGAGTAGGTCTGGAGGGCATAGAGACTGGGCAGGAGCACACCGGGCTAGAAGACGGGAGGCACCAGTCAGGTGACAGTGGAAGGCCATGGAGGGGTCCTAGGTCTGGCCCCACAGGCACAGCCTCAGCTCCCAATATACACATGGGGGCACACAGGCCACACCATGCAGGTCATTGTAGAAGTGCCAAGTTCTGCTATGTGCGGGTCCACATCCATATGATGTTTAGGGGGGCACAACCCTGTATCACTTCACCTTCATGGGCCCACAGCAGGTGACCAGCAGACCACTGGAGACCTTAAAGCCACCAGGTGAGAAGCCACCTCAGGGAGGCCCCACCTTGGTCACTCTGGATTAGCTGCTAGCCACCGTTCCAGAGCTGCAAGGATAGGGACTACCCTGACCACTGTGCACACCTCCAACTGACAGGGGACACTGAGCCTCCCTGGACTCTCTCTCACCCATGCCTGCTCAGTCAGGCCGAGAAAAGGTTCTGTCTGTGGAGATCTGGGGCCAAAGGGGGTGGTACCTGCTGTGGTCTGCAAGCTGGGCTCCCGAGGGCACAGGCTGTGTGCAAGGCAAGAGACCACCTGAGGACTCTGCCTCTCCAGCGAGGAGGCCTGCAACAGAGAGGCAGTGCTGGCTCAGGAACCAGAACCCACTGGCAGGCCTCAGGCAGCTACTGAGGCTCAGGTGAGAGCCTGGCCACTGGCAACCTTGAGGACTGCAGGAAAAGTCTCTGGGGACTGTCCAATCACAGCTCCAGTGTGGAGGGACCTTGAAGACATGGGGCTTGGTGACAGATACAGACACAAAAGGATACACTTGTAACACTCTTGACGGAAAAGGCCAGAACAAACAGGGAGTGGAACTGGACTCCAGGATCCCAGTGGCTGGGGAGAGGACGGTTCTAGAGATGAAAGCAGTGGCATGCCGGCCACTGCAAAGTGTCAGCACACTGAGGTTATGGCTGCAAAAGCAAGGATGCCGGGGCTGAGCCCGGGGCCATCCCCACACACCTGTGCACTCCCCCACCCCATGTATAATGGCTAAGGCTCCAGTGTCACTGCACGAGAATGAAATGAAGGGACAGAAGACATACACCTCTTCCATCCTGGGATACTGAGTTAGTTCAGCAGGGCTAAAACCATCTTGTTCCCACACTCCAGCAATGGACATCCCCTCAAGGAAGGAAACAGCCCCACTCATAGCAGTTGGGATGTGCACAGCACATGATCTCTTGGACACAGCCACGTTGACAGAGAAAAGACTGGTACCAGAGAAATGACAGCCATGTTCCCGGCCAAGATCCCCACACTGGAAGATGGAGACTCTCTGAAGTGGTCGAGCCAATGCCTCCTGAACTGCAGAAACTGACAAACTAATTCCAAAAGGAAACTCAAAGGACCCAGAAGAGCCACAACCACCCTGAAAACAGGGTGCTCCAACTTTCGGAAATGACCACATAGTCACAGACACCTCAGCAGGGCGGTGTGGGCCCACAGACAGGCACACAACTGGGACCTCTGAGACAAACTTCCTGATGGCCTGGACTCACGTTACCAAACAAACAGATCGACACTGCATGTGACAGAACTCACAGAATGGAGAGGGAACACTGGCAAAGCACACATCTGGAAAGTGTGCATGTGTAGAGACGTTCTCTGAGCGAAGATAATAGCAATCCAGCTAGCAAATGTTACACACACAGTGAGAAGATGCTGAGCTCCTATCAGCTCAGAACCCACAATCCACAAGTAGCCCAGAATAGGTGAGGGGCATCAGAGTCTGAGCACCAAGGGACAAGTGTGCAGCACAGGAAGCAATGGGGTGATGATGTACATTCCAATTGTTAATTAACCTGCTCCCAGAAGCCTGCTTGCTGTCCACCAAGTGAAGCTGTGCTACCTTTCTTGTTAACTATTGTCTCTGAGTGGTTAAATAAATGCTGAAGCCTGAGATTGGGCAAAGACAAAGGTAGGTGGGGCAAAGATTCATGGACTTCTAGGGCAGACAGAGTATCTTGGGCCAAGAGCAGGTAAGAGAATACATCCCATGAATTTAAAATGGAAGAAGATCCTGCCGCGTGGCCTGGAACATCAGCATAGCATGGAGAATAATAGCCAAACAGAGTAGAAGAAGCCTCCAAAGAGAAGAAGCAGAGAAGAAGCCAGAGGAGCAGGAAGGAGGGCACACGCCATGGGTTAGAGAAAAGAAGATCATTCCACGTGGCCTGGAACATCAGTATGGCGTGGAGGATAACAACCCCAAGGGATGTATGTATATATGGGGTCATATTTGGGGAACAGAATTATGAGCTAGCTTAGATGGACTAAGATTGCACAATCCAGGCCAAGGCTTGTAAAAATCCATCAGGTGTCTGTGTGCTCATTTATAATGGCAGGTTAAGGATTAATACCGCCAACCAATTAACCTTAATCTAAATATTACAAATAATTTAATTAATTATTTCTACAAGGAAGAACACTTACAGGCAAAGTACACAGGAGAGCCATTCACTCAGTCAGAAGTGGGAGGGCCACATCTACCAAAGCAACGCCGCAGAGTATCACGCAACTGCGAACAAGAGAGAGGCTCTCATGCAAGCAAAAGGCCACACAGTGTGGGAGTGCCATGATAGGAAATGTCCCCCATGGGTGAACCCAGAGACAGGAAGTGGTCTGTGCTGGCTGGGTGCTCGGAAGGGGATGAAGAGATTCCTCATGGGAACAGGGCTTCCTTTGGAGACTAGGGAATGCTGTCAAATGGATTGTGTCAGCAGTTACACAACTTAGAAAATACCAAAAGCCACTATATTGTACACGCTAAAGGAGAGAAAGCACAGGGTGTACCTCAGCAAAGCTGCTGCAAAAAAAGAAAAGAGAGAGAAGAATGTGGGGCTAGGGAGATGACTCAGTGGTTAAGAGCACTGGGTTCAATTCCCAGCACCCACAAGATGGCTCATATTCATGCAACTCCAGCTCCAAGAGATCCTGCGCCCTCTTCTGGCAAAACACTCAAACACAAAAAATAAAAATATATACATTTTTTTAATTTTCAAAAGTTAGAATGTTAAAGTTTGCCAAGTAGGGTGGCACACTCCTTTAGTCCCAGCACTAGGGGGCAGAGGCAGGCGGATCTCTATGAGTTCGAGGCCAGCCTGGTCTACAGAGTGAGTTCCAAGACAGCCAGGGCTACACAGAGAAACCCTGTCTCAAAAAAAGAAAAAAAAAAAAAAAGAATGTTAAAGTTTGAAACTCAGAACACTGTAGCACTAGGCCTCAGAGAAGGTCAGAGGTGAGGCACTCATCTGCCCCAGGAGAAACAAGAAAACTAAAGCCCAGAGAGGCCAAGTTACTTACTAACAACTCCCAGCAAGGGCTTCAAAAGCCCCCAGCCAGGTCCCTCCACTGCGGAGCACTGCAGTAGCACTGCACCTGGACATGCAGCAAGAGGGTGGCAGGAGGCACAGGGCTGCATCCTCCTGGGAAGACACCAGGAAACCCCCAAGGTTCTAGTTCAGGAGTGACCCCAGCCCAACCTGCTTTTGAGGGTGCCTCTCCAGATGAGCCAGAGTGCTAGAAGATGAGGGGGCCCACCTGAGACAGACTCAGGGCCTGGAGGCAGAGAAGAAACACAGCATTCGGGCATTCAGAAGGCATCTTACACTTTACTTTGTACCTGGCGTAGTGAGGCGAAGTGTCCTAATCTTGGATCGCAGGCTAAGAGCAGTGCCACGGGCTAATGTGAAGCCACAGGGAGGAAGTCCCAGTGTCCCTGGAACGTTACCTAGTCCTGTCTAGCTCCATATGGGTGGCTGGGGTCTCTGCCCAGGAACTGGCTCTCTGTCCCTGCAGTCAGGAACCCTAACTAAGAGGGGAGACACAAAAGGACACCAGAGTTGCATGATAGACTAGCAACAGTCCCATAGTATCATTACCCAGACAGAATAAGACTAACCTCCTGCTTCGGGTTGGGGTCTGGGGCACCTCAGTGGGGCGGACCTAAGCAGAAGTTCAGGCAGAGAGGAGCTGAGAACACAACAGTGAGAGACACAGCCAACCCAGGAGCTATGAAGCCCGCTCCTTGCCCATTGGGCCAGGTGCATCTCCAGGTGACCCTCAAGATCCCCAAGAGTGACTGACCAAGGCATACATACAGACACAGTCACGGACAACCAGGCACATCTTTAATGCCACTTTAAAGGGTGGGTTCCAAGGCCCTGTTTTCCCCAGGTTTGGAAAACTCAAAGGCCACCAAAGCCCCTCAGATCTTCGACTGTGGCAGGAGGAAGGTGGGAGGCTAGCCTAAGATGACCCAGGTAACAACAGGACAAACACATTAGAGGCTGATCCCCAAGGAAGAGTCAGAGGCAAGTGGGTCCCCCAGGAAGGCCCCTGAGAATAGAAGATGCAAGTGGGTTGGCCTGGACACCAATACCCTGACTTCTTAGATAGAAGCCTGGACATAGTGCAGGTGGTAGCCCACGGGCAGGTCTCCCAGTGAGACACAGGGGACCCAGGCTGAGACTATAAGGACAGGTTCCAGCTTTGGAGGCGGAGTCCCAGGATCCCACCTAGCATCTTTTGAAGGGCAGTCTCCATGCTGCGAGGAAGCCAAAGCCACAGAGACCTCATGTGTGTGTTGCAACCCACAACCCCCACCGGGTAGGAGTCTCAGCATTAACTCCAAGTCCTACAAACTGCAACCCACAAAGGGCCAAGTGAACCCCAAGAATTATGAGAGCTCAGAACAAGTGAATGTTGAGGAGTTAAGGTGCATTCTCAAGAGAAATGACCCACATCCACACCCTGGCAAGGGCCCCGTGCCCCTGGTATCCCAGCCTCACCCCTCCATTGTGGTAGCTAGAACATCGAGGGAGGGTTCAGCCTGTCTCCACCCACATGGAGCTAGGACTCAAACAAATGGGAGCTAAACCAAGGAACAGGAATGAAGAAAACAAGGTAGGGGCTGGGCAACTGGGGTCAAAGATGGCATCCTAGGGACCAGATGAGGTGGGACAACTTGCAGGCAACTCCATGGGAATTCAGAGTACTAGAAAGACACCAGGGGATGTGTGGTCTCATGAGGACTGCAAAGGACAGACACAGTGAAAAGATGGAGCTTACACTAAGAGCGGGATGACCCACCAGGGCTCCTACAGTCAAAGAGAGATGGCACCTTCCACTGGGTTCCACCTTCCACTGAGACACACACTAACCAAGCAGCTGACACTAAGGACTTCTAGATGACAGTGGCCACTTTTATAAGTTAAAAACATATGGATACCCCCGCCACACGAGAAGAAGATGCAGCAAGATCCCAATGGTTCTCTCAGTTATGGGGCGACACCACCACGTTCCCACTTGAGATGAGAAAATTGAGGCCACCCCTTCTGAGTCCTAGGCTCCAGGACAGCACGTAGGCACAGGTTGGGGAGTCTCCACCACCTAACTCACACAGGGCAGAACTGCCTCCCTGGGGCCAAAGAGCATCCACTCGGCCACCATGCCCAGAACGGGTATTGGTTGATCTGTCTTGTCTTCATAAGGTCTCAGTTTCCCCAAACGCACCCTCAAGAAGGAGCTAAGCCCAAAAGAACCCTCTGAGTCAACCAGCCACAAAGGTCCAACCGGACCCCCAGAGCCCGGCCCTGTGGCCCACGCGCGGGCCTGTTGCTGCCCAAGCAGCCCCAATCGCGCACCGTGCTGAGTTCCAGTCCCGGACTGGAGGGTTCGAGGAGCGTCGACAGGGGCTGGTCCCGGAGTTCAGCAGCCGCACCCCGAGGTGCAGGTCAGCTCTGGTCTGGGCGCCGCAGGCGCGCACCCGCCGCGGGGAGGCCCGCGCCCTGGCTCCTACAGCCAGACGAACTCCACGCGCGAAACTTTCCGCTCGCAGAGCGCCTGGGACTCCGCGCCGTGCTCATCCCCGGCGCTCCGGGCCGCGGTCCCCGCCTCGCGGTCCCAGGCACCACCGCCGCCCTCCGGCCCCCCGTCTGCGGCGCCTCCCGCCGCGCGGCCCCGGGTCTCGGCCCGGCACCCGGCCGCCCGCGCCTCGCGCCCCTCCCCCCGCCCGCGCATGCGCACCGTAGCCGAGGTGGGGGGCGTAGGGGGCCCACGGGGCTCACGCTCCGGCTGGGGGATGGTGGGGAGGCTCAAGGCGCGCGGGCCGAGAGAGCACGGGCAGGAGCCAGTCCGGCCAGGGTAGCGTGTGGGAGGGGCCGCTGCCCAGCCTCTCACTCACCTCCGCCATGGCCGAGCGTGCGCGCGGGAGGCGGTGGCCGCGCAGGTCCCCGGATGCGGTGCCGCGCGCTTATTGGCGGAGATGCAGGTAGGCGGGGTAGGGCGGGGCCGCGGGTGGCGCTTAGTAGGTGTGCTGGGGCGGAGCAGTGGTCTACAGCCTCCGCCCGGTGTGCCCCTTCCTCCCGGTTATCAGCCAACCAGCTGATTCCGGTGTGGAAGCCCTGGCACCAAGCGGGTCTGTCCACAGGTGGAGGAGATGGCGCAAAGGTGAGGGGAACAATCCACAGGTGAAGGAACAGTCGAAAAGTGAAGAGGTTTCACAGGTGAGGGGCCAGTCCAGCGGTGAGGGCCTTTGGTCCTGAAGTGAATTGGGATAATCTGGATGGTCCAGAAGTGATGGGGAATGGACTAGAGGTGAGAGGGGAATACGGATACTCCTGAAATGAAGGGAATAGTCTAGAGATGAGAGGGGACAATTCACAGGTGAGGGAGGATGGCTTAGAGGTGAGGGGGGGTGGTCCTGGGGTGAGGGGTTCAGGCCAGGGAGTGCAGAGAGCAGGAAGGTATGGTAGCCTCAGGAAAAGTGCGCAGACCTGGGTCTGCTGACGTCAGGAGGGTGCAGACAGAATGGAGACATACAGACCTGGGTTTGCAGAGATGGAGGCTTCTACACAAGTCACCGAATGACCCTTCCCACTGGGGATGGGAGCAACTGAGCTGGGGAGGTGAAGGCACCGCTAGGTAGGGTTCTAGTACAAAAGTTGCGCCCTGCCCCTGAGGATTGCCAACCCAAGACATGCCTGCGTGGTACACACACATATACTCAGGCACCTACACAGAAAATAAGAACTAAATCTACAATACAAAAAAAGGAAAGAAAAAAATCCACCGCAATGGAGAGATGGCTCAGTGGTTAAGATGCTCTTGCAGAGGATGCAGATTTGGTTCCCAGCACACATATGGCAGCTCACAACCATCTGTAACTTCAGAGGCTTTGTCAAATGTGGCTCGATCTTCCCTCCACGCCTGCGGCCTACACCCTCTGGCCCAGTGCTACGTGAACTTTTCCTAGGGAGGAGCCTCGGAAAAGCAACTATTCACTCTTACAGCTACTACAACAAAGGTGTGATTCCCCTGAAGCCAGTGAGTTTATTGGATTTACACAGAGTGAATGTGACCCCAAAGCAGCAGAACCACCAGAAAGTGGCACCCGGCACAGATAACTTCCCCATAGCTGCATTGATGGGGGTTCCCCTTTCAGACGTCCTTCCACTTTATGAACTCCAGCAACTCCTGAGGCCATAAGCAGACTGGGATCGATCACACACAACTGGGAGGGTGTTGTAGGAAGGAATGGTGTCTCAGATGAGATGACATTAATGGCACTCGACAGCCCGTTCTGTGACGGAGTACCAACCCGGATGTTGGGGGTGCTTTAACAGGTACGTCATGACTGCACTAATGAACAGCTGGGAAGGACAGCATTCCACGACACCCAGGCTTACCCCACTGGTGATCTTGGTGTGCTCTACCCATGATGTCTCAAAGTCCATTATGCCATACTCTGAAAGATTTTAAATAAACTGCAGGACTGCCTCTGTATGTCTACACCTCTACAGAATATCACAGCCAAGGTGGAAGATGTGTACATCTTTGCTCTGCAGAAGTCAGAGACAGAAGGGTCACTTGACCCCAAGAGTTCAAGGACAATCTGGTAGTATAGCAAGATGTTTTAGTTACTTTTAAATTGCCGTGACAAAATACCATGACCACAGCAACTTAAAGAAGAAAGCATTTAAACTGGGGTTTATAGTTTAGAGATGAGTCCATGACCATCATGGCAGGGGGGCAATAGGCAAGCAGACAAGGTACTGGAGCAGTAACTGAGAATTTACATCTGAACTACAAGCCCAAGGCAGACATGCATGAACACACACACAGAGACAGAGATAGGGAGAGAGAAAGACACAAACTAGGAATAGTGATACACCTCCTCCAACAAGGCCACACCTTCTAATCCTTTCCAAACAGTTCCATCAACTGGGGACCAAGTGTTCAAACATATGAGCCTGTGAGGGTCATATTCTTATTCAAACCACCACCACACAAGACATCTCAATAATAACAGTGCCACAAATGAGGTATAAAGGTCATAAATTAAATGTGGCGCATTGAGCTAAGTGGTGATGGCACATGCTTTTAATCCCAGCAATTGGGAGGCAGAGGCAGGTTTATCTCTGAGTTCAAGGCCAGCCTGGTCTACAGAGGTATTCCTAGGACAGCCAGGGATACACAGAGAAACCTTGTCTCAAAAAAAAAAAAATCCAGCATATTGTCCTAGCACTTGGAAGCCTGAAGTCAGGAGGGTCTCAAAAAGCGCTTCCATGGAAATGTATTTCCCAGGGCTGGGGAGATGGTTCAGTACTGTGCCTGCAAGTGTGCAGAGCTGAGTCTGGATCCCTGGCACCATATAGAAGCCAGATCCACATCTCTGTAGCTAGTCTTGGGGGTGTAGAGACAGGTCTATCCTAGAACACACTGGCAGACCAGTCTAGCTGGTGGCATGTGCTGGGTCAGGTTCAGTGTCTTTTAAAGGGCCACCCTCTGCTGCCAAGATTGTATCTTGCTACTGGATCCTCCAGTAGGGACATATATTGTATCTTGACTTGGGGCAAGGGTGGGAGAGCAAGCAAACAGCCTCCACCTCCTCAACTCAAACCCTTTTATAAAGTGCTAATCCCATGAGGGCTCTGCCTTCCTGACTCAGTCACCCTCTTAATGTAATAATAATCACAATATTAGGAATGAATTTTGGAGGGGACACTATCATTCAAGCCACAAGAAGCAGCAACTCCAATGGAAAAGATGCCCCCAAAACAAGAAGGTGCCTTGTCCTATGAGGATCTATGTCAATGTTACTCTCAGAACCGATGGCAGGATATCCCTCATCACAGGCTGTGACCCAGAGGCAACCCATGCACCCACAGCATTCTTCCACTGGTACAGGGTCCAATCACCAGCACGACATCCCACAACTACCTGCTGTCTCCCAATAGATCCTAGGACAGCTGTGCCTAGTCACTACCAGTCACAGCCTGGTCACCAGAAGCTCCCATTTGTGGAATCAGCCTTCTCCCCATCCTTCTGCAGGTCATACTCTCTAGAAAGCTGCCTTAACTAAGTTTGTTGTTGTTGTTTTTGTTGTTTTGGGTTTTGTTTGTTTTGGTGGTGGTGGTGATGGTGTTTCTTTTTTTTTTTTTTGAGAGAGAGAGAGAGAGAGAGAGTTTCTCCATGTAGTCCTGACTGTCCTGGAACTCACTCTGTAGACCAGGCTGGCCTTGAACTCACAGAGATCCGCCTGCCTCTGCCTCTCACCACCATTGCCCAGTGCCTTGGCTAGTTGTTGTGTCAATTTGACACAAGGTAGATTTATATGAGAGGAGAGAACCAAAGTTGAGATCAAACTTTACGCAAGCCTGTGGGGCATTTTCTTAATGACTGATGTGGGAGGGCACAGCCCATTGTGGGTGGGGGTCTACCCAAATGGTGGCATACACCTGGGCAGGTTGTCCTGGGTTCTATAAGAAAGCAGGCTAAGAAAGCCACAAGGAGCAAGCCAGTAAGCAGCATTCCTCCGTGGCCTCCGCATCAGCTCCTGCCTCCAGGTTCCTGCCCTGTTTGAGTTCCTGCCCTGACTTCCTTCAATGTTGAACTGTTATATGGAAGTCAAACCTCTCCTCCCCAACTTGCTTTAGGTTGTGGTGTTTCATCAAAGCAATAGTAACCCTGACTAAGACAGAAGCAAATATAGACAGAAACTCATGTTGGGGAGAGGACACCCATGTAAATGGAGGCAGTAGCAAGAGAACCACCGTGCAGTAAGCAAAGGCCTTGGCTCCAACAGTAAACCCTGCACAGCCCTTGGTGGCCTTCCAGCAGCTAACACTGCCCCAGGGAGAGTGTGACATGGAGAACCGCCTGCTTGGGGCAGGTGTTACCCATGACTAGAGTGAGGCCAGACATGGTGGCATACACCTTCTGTCCCTGCACTTGGAGACAGAGGCAGGAGGATCTCTGTGAGTTTGAGGCCAGCCTGGTCTACATAGTAAGTTCCAGAACAGCCATGGCTATATAGAGATAATCTGTCTCTAAAAAGCAGACAGAAAAAAGAACTAGGTTAAGCAGTTGGGTTCAAGGGGCACCCCCTCCAATGGTCACAGGACCTATACATGTTTTGTCCACTCATCCCTGATAATTTAGGTGGTTTGTGATTTTGTTCTAGCAATGACCTCCATAATTACAGTCACATGACTGGACTTCGCTATGTCCAGACCAGCTCCATCCAATGGAGAGAGAGAGAAATCACCTTAAAATCTCAGGAAAGAGAAACGCAAAGTTAAGTTTTGTGATTTATTTTATTTAATGCAACATATCTTTTAAGTATGATTTTTCTAACATTCAATTAATCACTGTAAAATTATTAATGAAAATTTGTGCAGTATTGAAGACTAAAACCAGGCTTTCCATGGTAGATAACTACCCCACCCCATCTACTGAAATATTTGCAATTTTGGCTTAGTACTATCTCTCCACTCCTATATATTTGTATTTACAGAATGTGTCAACTCTAGCCATCTGCATTTTATTTGCCTTATGGCCACCCTCATCCATTCCTATGACCCTCGACAAGATTATTGTGGACACTGACTTCATTACTTCTGTGCAGTCTGTTGTGAAAACCATGTTGGCAAGCCAGATGTGATGCAGGCCTACAATCCTAGGGATTACCAGGGCTTGGCATAGCCTACACCAACACTCGCTGCTGAGAACCAGATACTTAGTCCCTCACTAGGGGATTCTAGGCAGGGGCTTCCCCGCTCCCCCCCCCCCGCCCCCCATGTCCTCAGCTGTAGTGACAATTCTAGAATTTTGGTTTCCTTAAAAAACACAGAAATTGCCGGGCGTTGGTGGCGCACGCCTTTAATCCCAGCACTTGGGAGGCAGAGGCAGGTGGATCTTTGTGAGTTCGAGGCCAGCCTGGTCTACAAAGTGAGTCCAGGACACCCAAGGATACACAGAGAAACCCTGTCTCGAAAAACCAAAAAAAAAAAAAAAAACACAGAAATTGGGCTGGAGAGATGGCTCAGAGGTTAGGAGCACTGGCTGCTCTTCCAGAGGACTTGGGTTCAACTCCCAGCACCCACTTGGCAGCTCACAACTGTCTGTAACCCCTGTTCCAGAGGATCCAATACACTCACACAGATATACATGCAGTCAAAACATGGATATACATAAAATAAAAAGTTATTAAAAAACAGAAATATTATAAGAATATATTTTCATTTTATTCCCAGGTGTGGGGATATGGAGCTGCTTCGGACTGTCCACAGCAGCTGACTGTGATTTGCCTTGTGCCCTAACAGAGGCATGATTTTGCTAGCTGCAGATAGTTTCTGAGATTGTGTGACATTTGGAATTCTGGGAACTTTTCAGGGGGTATATAAATGGTAGGGCCCTGATAGGTGGGGTCGGTGGTTATTGGTTGTTTAGTGGGGTTGGTTGCAGTCTGCTAGTAGTTGTGCTCAAAGAAGAAACAAAAGAAAATAAATTAGATTCAGGGATCTCTCTCTCTCTCTCTCTCTCTCTCTCTCTCTCTCTCTCCCTCTCCCTCTCCCTCTCCCTCTCCCTCTCCCTCTCCCTCACTCCCCTCTATCCTTCTTTCTCTCCTATCTAGTGATAGGGGGGTAAAACCAGGGAATAAAGGGTGGGAAAAAGAAGAACCCACAAAGTAGCAAAGACCAGCTATACCCAGCCCCTCACTGGGGGATTCTAGGCAACAGCTCTACACCTGAACTGTGCTCCCATAGTTTTGTTGTTGTTGTTGTTTACTTATGTTAAGACAGGCTCTTGTCAAATTACCCCAGCTAGTCTTGAGCTTTCAATCTTCTTGCTATGGCCTCCTAAGTACCAGGACTATAGGAATGTTTGGGTTCCAGGTAGTTTTCTTAAATTATAAATTTAAGTATTTCTCATTCCATTATTTTACCTTTGTCCTTTGAGGGTATCATTTTTATGGATGTGGCATCTCCTTGTTCTTATCAAATCCATTGTGATCTCCCTGACCTTATTTCTCTTTACTGAGCTGGTTCTCCCAAGTCCTGCCTACCATGCCCCTTCTTGCTGTCTTTGGCACTATCTGGTCTCCTTAAATCTAGTTCAAATTGGACATGTCCTCCCCTCAGGCAGCCACAGCCACAGCCTTTACCTCACATTTCATCACCTTTGCTCTTCCTATAACTGGGAACTCTTCTGTCTCTTTTGCAACCACACATGCTCACACAACTGGTTTATTGATTTATTTAAATTCCTGTGGAGTTGGAGGAATAACTCCATGATTAAGAGCACTCACTGGCTGTGCTCTGTCTGTCTGCTTGGTTGGTTGGTTGGTTGGTTATTTGGGGTTTTTGAGACAGAGTCTTAACTGTGTAGTCCCGGCTGACTTGGAACTCATCCTGTAGCCCTGGCTGGCCTCAGACTCACAGAGATGCACCTACCTCTGCCTCCTGAGTGCTAAGACTACAGATGTGTGCCAACTACCCCCCTGCTACTGGCTGCTCTTGCAGAGAACCTGGGTTTGATTCCCAGCACCCAACCACATGGCAGCTCACAACCATCTGTAACTCCAGTTCCAGGGGCTCCAATCCCCACTTCTGTTCTTCAAGGGCATCAGGCACACACATGGTGCACAGACATACAGGCAGACAAAACAATCATGAAAGAAAAATAAGGATTTTTTGGTTTGGTTTGTTGTTTTAGGGTTTGTTTTGTTTTGTTTTTGAGACAAGGTTTCCCTGTGTAGCCCTGGCTGTCCTGGAACTCACTGTAGACCAGGCTGGCCTCAAAAAGTATATCTTTTTAAAAAATAATAATCTCTAAAAGACTCTGGTATGTCTGATGTTCTTTGTTTTACAATTTTCATTTCTTCTGTGGTGTCTCATATGGACTGTACTCTCAGTGTCTCAGTTCTGAACAGGTATGGAGTCTGAGGTGACTACTGTTGGGTTTATGTGACCCTGGCTCCCATCCCTCCTGCAATAGGAACTCCCCTCAGGACAGCCTGTGCTACTGGCCTTTGGTCTCCTCTACAGCTGGCCTAGCTAGTGGCTGCTCAGTAGACACCACAGCCAGCTCCAACGTCTGAGGGTCCAGTTTCACGCCTTCTTCACTCAGCTCTGCACCCCTCTTCCTCAGGTTCCCATCAATATACAGGTTCCTGCCTCCAGCCCTCACCCCAGTGCCTGATTCTGTGCTGTAGGTCCTTCTGTCTCCTGCCTCTTCATAGTTGACCATAAAGTCACAGTGAGCAACTGTCCCCATCCCCACAGCATGAGTGCTTTTTTCTCAGTAGATAGCCAGGGTGAATTGTTACATTATAGATAAAATACATTTTCAACTTTGAAACTTATTGGCCCAATATTGGTGGTGCACACTTCAATCCTAGTGCTCAGGAGACTCAAGCAGGCAGAACTCTATGAGTTTAAGGCCAGCATGGAATACATAATGAATTCCAGGTCAGCCAGGGCTACCCAGACCCTGTCTCAAAAAAAAAAAGCCAAAACTTTTTTTTTTTTTTTTGGTTTTTCGAGACAGGGTTTCTCTGTGTAGCCCTGGCTGTCCTGGACTCACTTTGTAGACCAGGCTGGCCTCGAACTCGCAAAGATCCGCCTGCCTCTGCCTCCCAAGTGCTGGGATTAAAGGCGTGCGCCACCACCGCCCGGCGCCAAAACTTTTTAAATTAAACATATCAAATGACACTCGAAAAAATGGAGAGAGATTGAGAGAAACAGATAGGGAGTGGTGGAGAGATGGAAGGAGATAGATGCATAGAAAAAAAACAGAGTCAAAGGAAGGGGGAATGGAACAAAGGGAAGGAGAGGGGAGCAAGAGAGGCATTTAATTATGAACAAGAACAGAATTATGTTTTTCAGTACAAGCTGAAGAAGAAACAAAAACCTATATACAGTCGGGCCACCCCAGTGAACATCGCACAAGTCTGTGTTGACAAGAGCATACCAGAAAGATCAAGTCCAGGGATACATGTAGCTCCCAGGATTCCTGGGCTGAGTAAGAACATTGAAATGTGAGGTGGCTTTGTAAAGAAGCACACACAATATTTGGGGTGACAATTGATTCCTACATCTTGTCTTATTTTGCTACCCCCAACACACACACACACGAAGGGTCATATTGTGTAGACCAGGCTGGCCTCGAACTCCCAGAGACCGTCCTGCCTCTGCCTCTCAAGTACTGGGATTGAAGGCATGCACCATCACTTCTTGTTTGGTTTTTAGCATTGCTGGCGTTGCTCGGCCTCTAGGAAAGACTATAATGAGATTTTCTTCGGACCACCAGTGGACAGAATAATGACACAGAGACTTCTATTTTTTTTTTTTTTTTGGTTTTTCGAGACAAGGTTTCTCTGTGTAGCCCTGGCTGTCCTAGACTCACTTTATAGACCAGGCTGGCCTCGAACTCACAAAGATCCGCCTGCCTCTGCCTCCCAAGTGCTGGGATTAAAGGCGTGCGCCACCACCGCCCGGCGAGACTTCTATTTATTGATGAAAGCTTTGGCCTTATAGCTTAGGCTTGTTCCCAACCAGCTCCTACAACTTAATTAACCCCGTCTATACTAGTTCACATTTGCCTTCAGGCCAGTTACTTCTCCTTAGTCCTGGGACATCCGATTTCCTCCCTTTCTGGCTGGATAATCTCTCCCATGCCTGATTCTTTCCCAGAGTCCCATCCCTGCCTGAATGTCCTATCTTTCCTCTCCTGTCTAACTATAGGCTGTCAGCCCTTTATTAAACCAATCAGAAGGTGAGGGAAGTGTCTTTACAAAACACTGAGACAGGTGATGCTTCATCAAAATAGCAGTACCACCCAGACCAGCGCTTCAGTCTAAAGCAGCCCAGGGCACAGGGGCAGGTCTGCCTAGCGTTTACCACTGTTTTTAAGCCACAGTCCTCTGGCCACTGCATGGCCATCCTCAGTGAGGCGCCATGTGCCCTTCTTACCCCTCAGGTCCCCACAGCACTGTGAGCAGGGTGCTGGGGACCATGCACCCAGGGACCGCAGCCAGGTTCACTCCTGGTGGGAGAGCTGGGTTGGGGAGGAAGGGCTTGTTCCCTGAAGTATCTGTTCTGTGAAGTTTGTTAAATATAAGGGAAGCTGAAATTCTTGTATCTTTAAAGAGAAAATCATATTTAACCCTTTGTGTCCTAGATTGACTTGCACACATAGCCTAGAGCTCAGTTTTAGTTTAACATTGTGAAAATATTAAAAGAATCTTGTAGCTTTAAAAAAAATAACAGTACCAAAGTTTGGACAGTATTCAGCTCTCTACTAGTAAAGAAATCAATATCTGAATAATAGTAAGACAACCTTTACACAGTACACAAAAAGATTATCCCAACATCTCCCCCTTTTAGTCCAATAAGTGGCTCTTTTTCTTTTTTTTTTTTTTAAAGATGTATTTATTATGTATACAGTGTTCTGTCCGCAGGTATATCTGCAAGCCAGAAGAGGGCACCAGATTTCATTATGGATGGTTGTGAGCCACCATGTGGTTGCTGGGAATTGAACTCATGCCCTCTGGAAGAGCAGCTAGTGCTCTTAACCGCTGAGCCATCTCTCCAGCCCAAATGGCTCTTTTTCTAACATCAGTAAACTATATACAATAAGAACAATATGATGCCAGACATGGTGGTGCACTCCTTTAATCCAAGCACTTGGGAGGCAGAGGCAGGTGGATCTCTGTAAGTTTGAGGCCAGCCTGGTCTACAAAGTGAGTCCAGGGCAGTCAGGGCTTTTACACAGAGAAACCCTGTCTTGAAACAATATGAGAACTATTAGGTGAGAATTACATTCACAATGTTCAGTCCATTTGTATTTGGCAACCTTGCAGAATGTACTCCACTATTTATCCTATCTTGGCAAGTCCAAAGTTCTGTACCTAAATCACTCTCTATCATAACTTGCATTTATCAACCTAAAACAACTTTTTGGACCTTAAAACATTTTCCTTAATCCCCCCAAAATTTAAACTTATATGTGAGACTATATCTAGTCTTCAACCCCATCAGAGACCTGATGAGTATAAATATTAACTGAGTAAACAGGAAATGTAGAGCAAGCAACTTACAAAACTATAGAAATGACAGAGACTCCTGGCTGCCTGGATAGTCACTCAACAGCATTCTGTAATGTCGGGGCATTCATCTTTGGCCTACAGGCCCAGAATATCTGACAGACTTTTTTTGTGAAGCAGGAAATATGAAGAACTGGCCTACCTCATCTTGGCAAAGTTTGGCAGTCAACTTCCCAGTGTCCTGCTTGTTCACAGTTTAGGCAGCATGTTGTCAGCAGTCAATGAAAGGGCAGTTTTCTGCTCAGTGACTAGCTTTACCACATTTGAAGCAAACTCCATATTGGAGGTTCTTAAGTGCCAATCATCTTCTTCAGGGGAGAATGGGGGTGGTTCCAGGAGCTGATGTGTCTCATTGTCATGAAAAGCCTTATATTATTAAAACATCTTAAATACCCTATTTCTGTGGATCTCTGAAGTGTTTGAAGACCATCTATCTAAAGTATAGCTGAATAGGCAAACATTGCTTGTTTCTAGCTATTTACTGTCTGCTTAACTTTGAAAACATCTACAGGAGGCTAAATGAAGCTTAATTTTTAGTTAACTAAACTAGTACATAACATCATCTCAAGTTTGATTGACTACTAACTTTCATTTCTTAATTATCCTAAACAGTTTATAATAGTTGCTTTAAAGGATTAGAACTTCACATTGCATTTTTAAATGAGTTGCCTAGGTACAATACTTTATAACAAGAATTGAAACATACATACAGTATGTTGTAACAAAAATAGTCTTACATTTGTATCAATATACAAAAATACATACCAATGTAAAATATTTGAGACTAGTAGTTGCTTTTCAGTTTAAAAGTAGATTCAACAATCTACCTTTTTTAATCCTATCATCCCTATATCTCCTTTTTTTTTTCCTTTTCATCCCCTCTCCCTATTTCCCTCCTAACACTAGATAAGAGAGAAAGAAGGATAGAGGAAATAAAAAGAGAGAGAAAGAGATCCCTGAATCCAACCTTTTACTTTGTTTTCTCCCTGACCATGACCAATAACAACTTGCAACCAGCCCCACTTAAATGACAACAAACGTCCTTCACTAACTGAATGACCAAAACTCACCCACCCCACCACTTGGGAATGGGGGTCGTTGTGTTCTTAAAATTCCTTCCTACTCTCTGGAGGTGATGTCTCTTTTGGGGACTCTAAAAAATTGGGATATTGGCCAAGTCCTAGGAGAACTAGCTATATCATTTGTTGTCCAGTCTGTGACATGGGAAAGTGCAGGGCTTAACTGAAGTCCTACTGTAATAGTTTGTGAGGTTGGATCATCTTAGCTGTTTTGAAGTTGTTCTGGATGCATATTTTTTAGGAAATCTGCCTACTGAGGCAGTCTGCAAGGCTGGACCACCTGGGATACTTATCTTCACTGGTGTCTGGTTGTTTTGTGCTGAAAACACATAAACTTTTAAAGGTAATAAACAATTCTGCATTAATACATATGGAATATGCAGTGTGCACAAATCAGCTGTGATTCTCTGCTCTTTGTTTGAGCAGGTGAAAGGCATCAAACTTTATAAGTCTGTCTGGACTATGTAACCAAACTGTAATATAAATCTTCATCTATGCCATATGAAAGGATGGCATACAATAAAAAGTCAAGAGGACTCTGTAGCCAAGATGTTTATTGGCTGTGCAAAGACATTCATGTCTCAGCCAATCTCAGAGCCATTCCCAAGTAGAAGAATCAGCATTTAAATGACTTGTTTTGCTCTTTTTGGTTTCTTCATTCATGTCTGCAGCCTAGGTTTTTAGGAAGTCTCCCTTGATCAAATTTAATCTTTAATTTTGATGGAATCCACAGTTTTTCATTTCCTGTTGAAACAAAGGCATAACCTCTTCCCCAATGCAACACATTTCCTATTTCCACTCTGAAGTTGACACATCTTGAAAATGTATGGATGGGCTGGTTTAATTCAGTGATCCTTTCTAAAATCCAGTGTTTTTCACCAGCTAAACTACCCATCTCATTGACATTTAAAAAATTTTAAGTCTAAATAAGACATTATTTAATCTATCTCTGGGAGATTTCATCTCCCCTTTCTGTGCTATGAATACCTCCTTTAAAGCATAGCTAGATCCTTTCACAGTTGGCTGACCTGTACAACCGTAAGATATGTACATCTGTAACATGTTCTATGCCATAATGTCTAAAAAATTGTTTCATTTTACTGGATAAATATGCTGTAGCATCATCAGCTTAAATCTGCAAAGGCATCTCTAACATAGCCATCACCTCTAATAAATGTGCAATTTCAAAATTAATCCTTTTAGAATTCAAGGCAAAAGGCCCATTGAAATCTGGATCAGAATCAATTGTACGATGTATTAAGCATGTACATACTTTAAATTTTCAAACTCTAAAAAAAATGAAATGCATAACTATTGTATGACATTGCTCTCAGGTGGCATCATAAAACTGAATCTGTATTCTTTTTTTTTTTTTCGAGACAGGGTTTCTCTGTGTATCTCTGGCTGTTCTGGACTCGCTTTGTAGACCAGGCTGGCCTCGAACTCACAGAGATCCGCCTGCCTCTGCCTCCCAAGTGCTGGGATTAAAGGCGTGTGCCACCACTGCCCGGCTGAATCTGTATTCTTAATTCAGAGTACCGACCTTCGTCTAGTAACTGAACCTTAATAATATTAATGCATCTAGACCTATTTCATTGCACCATATTTGAAGGCTTCATCTTTCCACCATTAAGCACTTGTTTTACATAAGTTAAATATGTGCCATAAGACATTATTGCTTCCTCCTCCTCCTCCTCCTCCTCCTCCTCCTCCTCCTCCTCCTCCACCTTTTTTGGTTTTTCGAGACAGGTTTCTTCACTCTGTAGACCAGGCTGAACTTGAGCTCACAGAGATCTGTCTCCCTTTGTCTCCCAAGTGCTGGGATTAAAGGTGAGCACCATCACACCTGGCCACCATTATTGCTTCTTTAAGTCTCTTTAAGTCTAGCACCTCTAGGGGCTGCCATCCAAATTCCTCAAGCCTTTATGGATTTCTCTCATCTGGAACTACCTTTTTGCTGTTGCTGTAGGTTTCAAATTGGATTCTTCTGAAGATTCTTTATTCAATTTAAAGAATCCTCTAATCTCTGTTTTATGGCCCTTAATCTAGTAGTAATCCATTCCTCAGTCCTTTCCTTATCTGCTTTATTGTATTTTTCTTTTTATTGGTTTTATTTTGTGAACTTCATATCATGCACCCTGTTCCCACTCATCTCCCACCTCCCCTGAGACCCACCCCCCACCCTCGCAACCTTTCCCAACAGAAAAAAAAATCTCATTGTGGAAGCATCACAGCACATCCCACAATATTCCCCCTTGTCCACACCTTTTTTTTAACATTTATTTATTTACTTATTATGTATACAGTATTTGCTCTACACATATTTCCCCGGGCAGATCTCAATGTAGATGGCTGTGAGCCACCATGTGGTTGCTGGGAATTGAACTCAGGACCTTGGGAAGAACAGCCAGTGCTCTTAACCTCTGAGCCACCTCTCCAGCCCCGTCCACACCTTTTTGCTTGCAAATATTCACTACAGTGACTTCTTGGTCTTGTACAAGGCCTCTGGCTTCTGCCACTTTGTCAATACTGGAACCTCACTGGGACTCATCTCACATACCCTGTTGTTGCCCTGTGTCATGGAGATCCTGTAGTTTTGGGTCTGTGGAATTGGCCTCTTCATGTACTCCAGAAGTTCATCCTCGGGATAGATGTTAGGGTGGGCCAATTCAAAGCCCTGATTCTGGGATTGCAACTGTCCAGGGCCAGCTCTACTGTGCTACCCATGTAAGGTGCAGGGCCTGCTCTCCAGAGTGTTGCAGCAGGTAAGGAGCTGAGCCAGCTCTCCTGTTCTCATGACTCCATCTGGGCCAACTCTCCCACCTGCTACCTGTGGCAAGGGCAAAATGGAGGGGAGAGAATCTTTCCCTCACCAACACCACAGCAAAGCAGACAAAAGGCAGGGCTGGCTCTCCCACACTCACATCCTTGGGTCCAGCTCACCTGCAACCCCCACATCCAGGGCCAGCTCTACTGTGCTGCCCAGGAGAGGTGCAGGGCCTGCTCTCCTGAGTGCTATACCTAGTGAAGGATGTGGTCAGCTTTCCTGTTCTCGTGACTCCAAAGATAGATCTCTCACCTGTTACAGGTGATGAGGGGTGAGGGAGAGGAGGGTATCTCTCCTTTGTCGGTGCCACCACAGGGAGACAAGTAGTAGGGCCAGCACTCCCAATCTTGCATCCTTGAGGCCAGGTCACTTGCAACTCCCAAAATGTGCAGGGTCTGCTCCCATGCTAGGAGCAGAATCAGCTCTTCTGCGCTCATGCCTCTAGGGTCAGTTCTCCCATTATGCCCAGGTGGGGGGTAGACTAGTTCTGCACAGCCCTCAGATATCAATATGTCCTAGTGGCAGGTCAGACCAGGGATGTCTACATAGCTTTTGGGTGGTAATAGACCCCTGCTGCTGCAAGGCCACAGACTCAAAAATGGCCCCTGTTGGCAACAGAGGCCAGTACCCCATCATGTTCCTATGTGATATCAGCAGCTACTCACATCAGGTTTTTCCTCACTACTCTCAGGCCTCCAGTTCTGCCTCTCTTTGTTGTGCCCACATCCTTCTGTTTCTCTTTCTCTTCCATTTCTCTACCACTTACTTGTTCCTCTTAGTGGTGTCTGGGGTCTCAGAGTGTCTGGGCTTGTCTCAGGAGTGGTCTCAGGAGTGTTATGCCCCACTTGTGCACTGCTCATTATGGCACCTGGCAGGGGTCATCTTCACTATGGTCTGACCACCAGGCCTGCATGGTCTCAGGCCTGTCCAGGCCCCATGGTACCAGTCTGGTGGTTGTCTTGGGCTCAGTCCTTGCCCAGCTCTCTGAAGTGGACATCTGCCTAGTATCCATGGTGCAAGGCAGAGTTCTTCTAGTCTCTGGCTTGCTTCCTGTCCTGGGAGTCCATCGGGTGCCTGCCTGGTACTGGACTGGTGATCATCACAGGCTAGCTCCCTGTCCAGGTCCCCTGGCACTGAACTGGTGGTGGTCTCAGGCTTGCTTTTTTTCAAGGAATGTTAAGCTACTATTTATTCAGATGTTCATAGGTCAGAACACTGAATATAGACATAACCTCCTTTCTCTCTGCTACCTACAGCAGCCACATCTACAAGGCAATCAGTTATTCTGATTTTTCTTAAAGAGGATATATAAAATTAACAAATGTATAATTATTTTTATGATGATAATCAAAACCAAATTATATGGGACCCAAGGGCCCTCTGCCATTGTATTCTATACCTTTTTTTTTCCTCAGTGTAGCCCTGACTGTTCTAGAAGTCACTGTGTAGACCAGGCTGACCTTGAACTCAGAGATTCACCTGCATCTGCCTCCCGATTGCTGGGACTAAAGGCATATGCCACCACTGCCTGGTATTCTCCTTTTAACACAGAAAATATTTTCTTTTTAATCTCTTTAATTCTCTCTGTCCTTTGGAGATTTCACTTTACTATTATCAAACTAATTATTTCTTTTTATGATTTTTTATACCCAGTTTATTTTCTCTTTTACCATTTTCAAACAATACATTACCATTTCAGAAGTTTGGACCTTCTCAATCACTCTGAGGCTCCAGGAAAATAATTTTTCTGCCTTTCTCTGTGTCTTCAGGCTCCTCAGGCCAGCATGTATCTAAGCAGCTGGTTCCACCCCCTTGGTTCAGTCTAGCAGGCTGATAAGTTGCTGGATTTTGGTCTGGGTCTGCTGTTTGCCCCACCATGAGAGCTGAGCCACATGCCTGCAGGCACCACTGGGGAGCCATGCCTACCCACCCTAGTTCTGGGCAGTTGCTGGGCCTGTGCTGTGGGAAGCACTCCTCAGGCTGCCATGGGCTCCTGTGGGCCACAGTGCAGGTGGTATGGACCTGCTGGCTCTGCCACAGCCTGGGAAATAGCTCACCTGCAGGGCTGCACACCAAGGCTCTGGTTCCCCACTTGCTACCCACTGCTCGCAGGCCTCTGCTCCTCTCTCTCTCTCTCTCTGGTTTTTCAAGACAGAGTTTCTCTGTGTAACAGTACTGGCTGTCCTGGAACTTGCTTTGTAGACCAGGGGGGCCTCAAACTTACAGAGATCCACCTGCCTCTGCTTCCTCCCAAGTGCTGGGATTAAAGGCATGCACCACCACCATTGTCTCTACTCTCTCTTAAAGGGACCTAGCCTCCCACCTGGGTAGCTCAGTCAGTAGAGCATGAGACTCTTAATCTCAGGGTTGTGGGTTTGTGCCCCACATTGGATGCTATTTATCACCAGACTTCTTTGGAAAACCAGCAGATGGATAAAGACATGGAGACTTATTTATGAAAGCTTAGGCCTTATCTTAGGCTAGTTCCCAACTAGTTTGTATAACCTAATTAACCATTTTATACTACTCTATGTTTGCCTTGTGCCCCGTTACCTCTTCTCAGTCCTGATAAGTCTGAATTCCTCTGTATCTGGCTGGTGAATCTGTGCCTCTTCTCACAGTTCCTATCTCTGCCCAGAAGTCCCCTCTTTCCTCTCCTGTCTAGCTATAGACCATCAGCTCTTTATTTAAACCAATCAGGTGACGGAAGTGTCTTTACAAAACACTGAGACAGGGAATGAGTAAATAAAAGTAACAATACTGCCGGGCGGTGGTGGTGCACGCCTTTAATCCCAGCACTCGGGAAGCAGAGGCAGGCAGATCTCTGTAAGTTCGAGGCCAGCCTGGTCTACAAAGCAAGTCCAGGACAGCCAGAGCTGTTACACAGAGAAACCCTGTCTCGAAAAACCAAAAAAAAAAAAGTAACAATACTAAAATCTGGACATTACTCAGCTCTCTGCTAGTATAGAAATCAACATTTCAATGATACAAAGAGAACCTTTACACGGTGCACAAAAAGATATCCCACCAAGAGATGTCACACAAGCCACCACTTCAAATCCCCACCGCTGCCCACTGATGCAGCCTAGCACTTCCTAGTCTGTTTCACCTGTTGCCAATCAAAATCACCAATTCCAAGGCTAAAAGGGACTCACAATCCACACCACCCCACTCTGCAGGCTCACACACACCACCCCACTCTGGAGGCTAAGACAGAAGGATCACCTGAGTTCAAGGTCAGTTCAAGTACTCTGGATTACATAGTAAGGTCTAGGCCAGGGTGAGAGACCTGTCTCAAAGAGCAGAAAACTGGCTGAGACCAGAACATTCCTGAGCAGGGAGAAGTTGAAATGGCTGGTGCTGTGCTTGCTCTCCTCCATAGTTGGGTGACATCTGCTTTGGTGACAGGGTGTCCCTGCAAAGACTGACATCCACCTCTAAATGGAAACTGTAGCTCACCAGGGCCCTCTCTAGGGAGGCAGGTTCACCCCAAGATAATACATTTTTCCCTGTCAAAATTCCCCACCCCTAATGCTGCACGTGGGAGCTGCCATGAGGCTGGTCTGGGTCAGCGGGGTGTTCTGAGGCCTGACTCCGAAGGAACTATTTTATTTTTTTTTCTAATGTCTCTTTCTTCCAGATGCTGCCCCAGAGCCTCAGCACACTTTTCAACTCCATCACTAACACTTTGAACTTCTTCCTCTCTGTCTAGGCTTCCCTGCCACCCATGACTGCTTTCTGCCAGGTGGCTGACCTCCACTCATCTCATCTCAACCTATCCCATGTGTGTGGCCTTTGTTCCTTCTCTTCTAATCCTCCTCACCTCCAGGCAGCTGCGACATGCCCACCTTGCCTGCCCTGGAGTTTTTCCTTTGACACTCTAATCAATTGTCCTCCAACTTACATTAAATTCTTTCATTAATTGGACTAAGAACCCCAAAGAAGGGACCCAGATTTCCCAGGTATCACATGACAGCTATGACGGCTCTACTGGGATTCCCTGAGTTTTCCTGGGACACCTATTTCCTGCCTTTTAGTTATTTAATTGGCAGGGAAAAAAATGAGCCTATTCCTGTACCCCTGTATGGGCACTGTTCGATGTGTCAGAGCTCCTGTGCCTCTGTCCTGGAATCTGTTGGACCCACCTGTGTGTTCAGGAGCCCCGTGGCATCTGTGAAGGAGGCGCTCAGCCACAGGCATCAGTCAGCCATGCAGTCTTGTACCTCAAAAGGCACGTTGGTTACTAAGCTTCACTCCCCTGCTGCCAGCAGTATGAAAAAGACCTCGCCTCCAACAATGTAGCTCTCCAGACTTTCCTGGCTCATTTGGAATGTTGGCGTTTTGATTCTTGTGCTAGGTCTGGGCAGTGGGTGCCCAGTCAGTCATATTCTTTAAGTTACCAAACAAGTTCATGTCCTCGGAGAACTCACAACCAAGACTGTCAGACTCCCAGGCTCAGCTCAGGATCTGACACCATCAGATTCTCAAGTATTCTCCTTGAGATTAAGTGAAGGACCCTAAGCTGGGGACCAACCATCATGGATCATGTTCAACACAGGATCTTCAAAGGAAAGGAGAATCGGAACCGAGCCTGGGAGACCCTGAGCTGCTTGCTCCGGAGGAAGGGAGGACGACCTTGAGCTAAGAGGGCCCCTGAGATGCTGGGGCAGTGGACTCTGCATGAGCTCCCTGGGTCTACCAGAAGGACCATCTCTAGTCCACTGAGCTGTAACCTCAGGATCCGCATCAGGGGCTCATCACAGACCTGCAAGGTGATGGACCCTGGTAGTGATTTGTTAGGAACTCAGCACCTGCTCAGTCCCTCTGCCCTGCATAACCAGCTGCCCACGTCTGAGGGACTGATGGACAGAAATTTGTTTCCCACAGCTCTGGAAGAAACCATGTGCTCAGGTCCTGACAAAGTCCATTCTGCTATGTGTCCCCTGCTTGTGCAGTGAAGTGCTCTGAGACGGTCAAGGGGCCAAGAATGCCCCCTCTCAGCCCCACTGCCTCCCAGTCCTCCCTCCAAACACCATGACCCTGTGACAGTTACAACAGTAAAACTGAGAACAATTGCAGGAACCCCCCTAAGAGGATGATCATCTTCTCATCGGGTCACTACAAGGACCAGCATGCCATGGGGCTGAGCTTCAGATTCTTGTGGGCACATGGGAAACAGCTGGATGGGAAAGTCTGGGGACACCCAGCGAGGGGCTGAGGCCCAGCCTCAGGGTCCCTCATGTCTGGGAGATAAACTTGGGAAATAAAAGGGCCGCACATCGCAGGTAGAATGGGAAAATATTGTTATTATTGTTCTGCCTGTCCTGCCCACCCCAGCCCAGGCCACGAAGCTCAGCGAATCACGCACACAAGCGAGGATGCACTTGGTGTTTACTGAGGGTGAGCTGGAGAGTAGGCCTGGCTGTCACACTTTCTTGGTGATGTATTTGGGGATGGCAAGCTCATAAATTCGAGGAGAAGCCTGGGCCACCAGAGAGGCCGGGGAGATGTAGTATGGGTTGTAGCCCTCATTGAGGTCCTTTCGAATTTTGGGCTGGGCCAGGGAGATGATCCGTGGACTAGCCACTGCTCTTTTGGTGACATCCAGGACCTCCCACTGAGGACTGCGGTCAGGAACACACTTTTCTGACAGGATCTTGGGTGCTAGAGGGCAGAAGAGAGGGACAGTGCCAGGCTCAGACTTCTCAGGCAAAGCTCCAAGCTGGGTATGTCCATCAGCAAATGAGTGATAGACTTACAGAGGTGAGCTGTGCCCACAGTGTCATTCAGAGTAAGTGGCATCCATATGCTCGAGTGTTACACAGCTACGGACAGGACTGAGGCTCTGAAACATCACAGCATGGGGGGTGGGGAGCTCAAGGATAGTGAGAGAAATGACAGGAAACATCCAGTGCAGGTGAATCCAAAGAAGGACGTGGACTCAGGGGTGCCAAAGACTGGGGAGGAGACCAAGTGACTGCTCATGAGGACAAGGCTTTCTTTTGTGGTGATAGAATGTTCTGAAACTGGATAGGGGATGATCAGACAGCATTGTGAAGGTATTGAAAAACCACCCTTTAAGAGGGTGAACTGTGAATAAATATTTCAGTTGGTCACAGTGCTCAGAAAGGAACCACGGGTGTCATGGAGAACATGGGCCTTCCTCCACCTGGACCTGGTGGCTGCAATGCACATGGGAAAGAGACTGGTCTGTGTCTGCCATACCTCTGGGGGAGGCATAGGGATGGGGTGGCAAGGCTGCAGAGCCTCCCCCTGTCTGTTTGGCTCAAGGCGAAGAAGGACAAGGCTGCCTGGGCCAACATTCTGACTGCACAGAGGTCCTGGGGAGAGAAGGTGGAACCCTGTGACAGAGTCACCATGGGAACACACTCTGGATGTGTCCATGAGAAACCTTCTAGAAAGGTTTAACAGAGCAAGGAGAGCCCACTCTGAATGTAGCAGCACCATCCTGGGGGATTGGTGACCCAGACTGAGAAAAAGGAGAAAGTGAGCTGAGTGCCAGCATGTAGTGACAATTTTGGAATTTTAGTTTCTTTTAAAAAAAACACAGAAGTACTGTAAGAATGTTTTTGTTTTAATCCCCGGTGTGGAGGTGTGGGGCTGCTTGGCTACAGCTGACTAGGATTTACCTCCTGCTCTGGTGGGGCTGTGGTTTTTCCAACTGCAGATAGTTTCTGTGATTGTGCAATGTTTGGAATTCTGGGAACATCTGAGAGGGTATATAAATGCTAGGGCCCCGAGAGGTGGGGAGGGTTATTGGTTGGTTGGTGGGTGGGTGGTGGTGGTGCTCAAAGAAGAAACAAGAAGAAATTAGAGATCCTGACATCATAGATCAAACTTGCCTCAAGGAACTCAACGCTCCTAATCAGCAGGAAGTAGTCTAATGATAACATCGCCCTCTTTCTAGCCCCTGATTTTATTCAGGGATGTCTTTCCTTTCCTCTCTTTCCTTTCTTCTCTGTTATCTAGTGTTAGGAGGTTGAAAGGGTGGAAGAAACAGGGTGGAGAAGAATGGAAGAAAGAAGAACCCACAAAGTAGACAAAGACCAGCTACACCAGCATCCTTGTCTCTGTTTCCTGACTGACAATATGCTGCAACCAGTCACCTCTCACTGCTGACACATGCCTGACCCACCAAGGACGGGCTTGTTCCCTCAGACTGGGAGCGAAAATCAACCCTTCCTCACGTGCTTTCTTCAGGTATTTTGTCACGCAAGAGGGAAAAACAGCTAATGAAAACCCTTTCCCTCAGAACCCAAGTGCCCTGGGCTGGGTCAGAACTCTAATAGCATAGGTCCCGGGATAGAAATGAACCAGCGCCTGGGACTTGGCGGTCCCAGGGCGGGAGGGCGGGGGTCAACCCTCTCTGGACTCAGGGCACTGAAGCTTTCATCTCTTTTTTTTAAAAAGATTTTATTATTTAATATATATGAGTGGTTTTGTCTGTATGCACTTCTGTGCACCACATGTGTGCCTGGTGCAGGCAGAGGCCAGACGATCCCCTGGAGCTGGAGTTACTGATGGTTGTGAGCTGCCCTGTGGGTGCTGGGAGGAATCGAACCAGGGTCCTCTGGTAGAGCAGCCAGTGCTCTCAACTGCCGAGCCTTCTCTTTAGCCCCAACATCTGGGTGTTTAAACTCTGAAGCACAGCATGACAGTGGAGAAGGGACCTCTCCCCCACCCCAACAGGACTGACAGGAGCAGAGCTGAGCAAGTGCTCCCACCCACAACCAAACACACCCCATCTGCCAGAGGCAGAGGGAGTGCCTGACAAACACAGGGCACCAAGAAGTGCTGGCCACAGTCCTTTGTGGCTGGACGGTCGTGTAGGATGGCGAAAAGTGAAGCTGCCCTCCCCCACAGCGTACACAGTGACACCTGAATGAGAGGCAGCACATGCACAAAGACACGTGTGCCCACCTATGTTCACACCACCCCAGATTCACCCCTCACTAACTGGTATTGAGAGAATGAACATAACAGAAAAACTCACAGGCAAATTTCAAAAAGACAGGGTGAAGCTGTGAGGAGTCACCCCAGGAAGTCTGACAAAGGATTAGTTACCATCTTCTAAAAAGAGCACCCCCAAAACCCAGGACAGAGATAGCTGGGAAAGACCGACCCCAAATGGTCAACCACCTGCCCTGCAGGTATCAGCCAAGGGCAACCCAGGGTCAGCAACTGTGCAAGCTACAGCTTCTCGAGTCCTGCACACAGTGGACAATTGGCAGCAACACCCAGGCATGCACTATGGTGACATGTGTGCAAAAAGAACATAGACTACGCCAGGGACTCCAGAGTCTGAGGTGGGCAGGGCAGGAATGACACCAGAGAGGGAGTGTACTGAGTACTGCTGTGTGCTGGAGGTGGGAGTCAAGGGGGGAGGTTGGTGAGCCACCAGCATACTACAAGCACAGACCACCGGGTTCTGGTCTGGTCAGTGTGGGGCAATGCTGGCAGGGTAGCCTGGAAGAGGCATGTGACCTCGCCCACATGCCTCTGCTCTGTGTGTCTGAAGTGTGTGCCCTTATGAAGTGTGTGACATTAGATGTTTCGGTGGTTTTTGTTGTTGTTGTTTCTTGTTGTTGTTTGTTGGTTTTTTCACTTTCCTCTTTCTGCTCTTTTGTATTTTCTTGACTAATGCACATCACTGTTGCCTCTGGTGAATGACTATTCAACTATTCAACAGAAGGCAATCAAACGACTGTTTCAGGCTGCCCTCCCAGCTCAGCCTGGCTGCCTGCTACCTGCCCTTAGCTTCCTCTCCTACACCCACTTTCTCTGCCAGTGCCATCTGCTATGAGCTCTGACAGTTTCCAGGATTCAGATAGCCAGTCTACAGTTGAGGGAGGGAAAACATGAGGAAGACACACACACCCGGCCCACCCCCACACCACAAGGGTGTCCACTCACTTGCCAGTTGAAGGAGACGGTTATAGTCTGAATTGTAAGGTTTGGGTTTTGGCATAGGGTCCCACTCTTCCAGCAGGACAGCTTGGGCCCTGGGCTTTGCCAGCCAAAGGATTCGAGGGGTGGGGACTGCCAACTGGGCTGCTCTGGACACCTGAGAAAGCTGCAAACAGGAATCAAGGGGAAAGAGTGAAGCCATCATGATTTCCCACAGTGGGTGGAGTGGCAACACCCTGACTCCCGGGGGAGAAAGTGGCTTTGCACTGTGTTCAACAAGGATAACAGCCTTAGTACATAAAGAGCCCTCCAGGCGCATCACAAAATGGCAATGCTCTCAGCTGACTCGGGAGAGGCAAACCATAAAGCAAAATGCCAGAAGTAATCCAGCACAGTGGTCCACTTTAAGGTGGCATTTGGGAGGCAGAGGCAGGCAGATCTCTGAATCTGAGGACAGCCTGGTCTACAGAGTGTAACCTTGTCTCAAAATGGATAAAATAAACATACAGAGGCCACGCTGTCCCTTTACAGTCTTGGACTTGGGAACAGCCTGGTGAAAATGTGGTAGCAGAGACGCCATGCACAAGAGCAGGAGAGCAAGTCAGCCCGCAGTGCTGAGGGATTCGTGTGACTCGAAGCGATCCTCACAGCTCTGGCATCAGCATAGCACACATGCAAAGCCAGCAGGCAGTGTGCTGAGTTCACCCGATCAATGTGGGGCATGAGTTCAGAAGCCTCCACATAAGCCAGCAGTTGCACAGTGAATGCTTAACAGAGTGAGGAAGGTGGGATGTTGGTCACCAGAGAAGAGGCGGCTAGAAAGAGCTTCTGAGATGCAAGGGGCAGGAACAAGAGGCTGCTGTGGTGGGACTATGGAGACACCATAGAGGGGCTGCTGAGGTAGAAGTGGAGAGGCCAAGGGACATATCTCCCTAAGGTATGTTCTTCCAAAAAAAAACATTTTAATAATTTGTATGTGTATGTGGGTGCTACTGTGCATCATATGTGTACAGTACCTTCAGAAGCCAGAAGAGGCTTCCAGATACCATGGAACTGGACTTACAGAAGGTTGTGCACCACCAGGGTGTGCTGTGGGTGGAGCCCGGTTCCTCCAGAAGAGGATTTAACTGCTGAGCTGTCTCTCCAGCTCCATTGTCCACCTTTGAAAAGCTGCTCTTCCCAGCCTGAGTCTTCCCCCACTGACCCTCTCACAAGTCTCCTCTCAACTTTGTTCCCTGGCAGACTCAGAGACAAGTCGATATGTATCGGCAATCTAGCAGGGCTTGTTGAGTTCTGCAAGATACAGTGCACACTGGAAGACAGTCCCAGTCCTGGTGAGTTCATTTCAGGACTGCATGATGGGTAGGAAGTGACAGGGGACCACAGAGAGACAAAGCCAACAGGAGGGTGAGGAGATGGGTAGATCTTGTGTATGTAGCACTAGTGTCAATGGGAAGCCTTCTGGGCAAAGCCTGGGCCTGGCTGAGGCTAGACCTTCATCTATTACAGGGGAGCATCTGGCAGAAAGATAGTTCCCAGTGGGGCCTCAACCCCAAGCCTAGAAACCTGGACTCTCCAGAGGGTCCTGGTAACCATGGAGACCTTAGTGGATTGCAGCCCTGACACACAGGAGTGGCCTGAATACAAGCCCACTGGGAAGGAGGTAGGCACATATCAGTGTGAGGGTGGGGACAAAAGGCAGTGGTGGGAAGAACCATATTATCAAGTGAAATTCAAGTTCAAAAGTCATGTTTGAAACAAGCAGGGAATTCCATATGGGCCACACTTTTGAATGTTAAGGAAATTATTTCTTTGTTTTTTAAACAAAGAATTTTTTTGAAGATTTGTTTCTTTATTATGTATGCAGTATTTGAGCTGCATGTATGCCCGCAGGCCAGAAGAGGACACCAGATCTTATTATGGATGGTTATTGAGCCAACATGTGGTTGCTGGGAATTGAACTCAGGACTCTGGAAGAGCAGCTAGTGCTCTTAACCTCTAAGCCATCTCTCCAGCCCTGAATTATTATTGCTTAATGTGGTTTTTGTTCTGCTTTTAGAATTTCCTTGGTCTATTAGAAATGTGTATGGGAGTGTTATAAGGTAGATAGTGTATTTCTAGGACTTTTTTGTGCTTTTGAAACAGGGTCTCATGTTGCTCAGGCTGGCCTTGAAGCCCTGATCCTCCTACATCTATTCCATGGGCTCCTTGGATGGCATATGTGTGCCACCACACCTGGCTGGACTTTGGTTTGGTTTGGGGTGTTTTATTGTTGGTTGGTTTGTTCATTTTCATTTCCTTTCTTTTTTTTTTTCTTCTTCTTCTTTTTTTTTTTTTTTTTGAAACGGTCTCTCCACATAGCCCTGACTGTCCTAGAACCCATTATATAGACCAGATTGGACTTGAACTCACAGATTCCTCCTCTCCTGCCTTTGCAGGGCTGAGATTAAAGGCAGACAGACACCACCCTGCTCAGCAGGTTCTTGGTTTTGGAATCAGGGTCTCTCTATGAAGCCCTGACTGACCTGGAATTTTCTATGTAGACCAGATGGGCCTCCAACTCATAGAAACTTGCCTTCCTCTTGCCTGGGATTCAAGGTATGCAGAACCATACTCGGCCTTCCACCTTGTTTTTGGAGATTGAACATGAAGGTCATTGATTCAGCTAGGCTGTCTGGCCAGGTGCCCCAGCTGGACTTTAAAATTATTATAAAAAGCACCACACAGAACAAGTCAACGTCCTTCTGGGCGCTGTCACTCTACCCCAGAGCCCAGACAGAGACCAGATGCTGTGAAGGCTGACAGCAAGAAGCGACGGGATCCCAGCTGGTCACACAGGGCAGGACTGGGTGACAAGGCTCAGAGGCCAGAAGGGGAGAACAGAATTTTCCATATGAACCCAGTGAGCCCACCCACCCCCACTCCCAACCACTTGGAGTATATGGCAAGCACCACCTACCTCAGACATATTAATGCTCCAGATGTTATTGCGAATTTTCGGAGTAGCCAGTTGCTTCAGCCGATTAGAAGCTTGGTACTCCAAAGTGGACCGAGGGATGGGCCAGATGGTCCTAAAAAGCACTTGGAGTTCAGCCATCATCACATCCCTTTGCAGGGCTGTGACTGACTGACTGTACGTGCATGGTCTTTCTCAGAACACTCCTGGGATGGGTGAGCCTGAGGACACCGGGGTAGAAAATGCCTCCCAGAGGAGATGCAGTTAAGGCTGAGACAGGCCTCGCCCAGGTGTCCAGCCCAGAGCATGGGGTACCCTCAAGTGCAATTTCTCTCTTCACCTTCCTGTGTGGCAAAGGGCCAGCTCCTGTCCCCATTAGGAGCCTAATGGGGATGAAGACAAAGATATAAAGTGTCCCATGGCTACTGCAAAAAGCTGGGGAGGTGACTACCCTGAGCTCAGAAATTAAACCAATCCTAGCTCTGCTCTGCCCAGGAACAGCCACAAGCATGCCCCTCCCGACCTAAGCTTCTTCAATTGCTGAAGCCAACCCTCTAGTTGACTGCCAGAGGCAGCGCACCCTGAAATCCACCCCAGTGCAAGGGACATCGTCACCCACAGGTGAGCATGACTCCAGTTTCCTCTTACTCAGATGACAACATGGTACCAACACAGAACAGGGCTGCACATAAACACGGGTATAAAAACTCAGGACCCCACTGTGGTGGTATGGGATCCACTTCAGCCATCAGTGACAGTATACTTTCCCCAGTGCATAGCAAAGGTCTGCCTGAGTGGCTCGCATGTCAGGCTTCAGAAAGCATAAGTGTCTTCCAGGTCCCAGCTCTGTAGCCTATAGTTATGACCACCAGTGACACATGAGGCCATGCTGATCCCCTGTGGGTGCTGTCCCCATGATCCCCGAGGCCAGACGCCATGGGACATTGGCTGGAGCTCTTGAGACTCAAGAGCTGGACATGCTCAGCTCTGAGGAGGCTCAGATAACACCGTTCCATCTTCCCTCCCTCACCTGTTATTGTAATATTCCAGGTAGAACTGCTTAGGCCTCGAAAGCTCCTCCACGCGGCGGGACACAGCTGAACGGAAATGGTGCAGTCACCACAGCTACACTGGGCCCCAGCAGAACCCACCCTCCACCCCCGGGTTCTACTCAGCACCCCCACAGGTCCAGGCAAGGGGCACAGACTAGAGAAATGGACAGACACTTTGCCAAAAAGTGTCCTCAGCCACTCTGCCATAGGCATAATACAACGAACAGCAGGTCAACGAGACTATGGCTGCTTCCTCCCCAGAGTGGAACACAAGAGGCTCAAAAACAGGGTTTTGGTCTGAAGTCGGTGCCAGCCTAGGATATTTCTAGGGTTGGAGGGAGGGGATGGATGAGTCCGAAGAGAGACCCTGCTTGGGTACACTCATCTACAGAGGAGTTCCATTGGAGGCCTTTATCTGAAAGAGTTAATACTCTCAAGGAAGATGGATCCCATTTAGGGAGGAAGATGGGATCTCTGTAAAACTAATACTAAAACCCTATCCAGATTTGCCTTGGAGACGGCCCTGAACCTCTCGCCTTGGAGTCCTACAGGATTCAAGCCACCCAGGGCGGTGGAGGAGGGCTGGGCTCCTGGGGTTGGGGGGAGACTGGGGAGGTGGCCACATTCTGAGGGGAGCTAACAGGCCCAGGCCAGGCAGAAAATTCCCTGGTTACCCAGAGAAATGGAACCTACCAGGAACTGTGATGGTCAAGGTGGTGTCCTCGATAAATCGCTCGGTCCAGTATACAGAAGGCCTGGAATACAGCCGAGCAGCTCAGGGCAGAGTGCCCTGGGCCTTGTGCCCTGCTAGGGAAGGGAAGCCTGGGGCCCTGGAACAACAGTCAGGAGGCTGGGGAACCAGAGAGGGCAGCCTGAGAAAATGGAAGGAGGACATGGAGGAGCAGAAGGTGGGGCTGGACTAGAGCAGCGAGCACCAGGGGAAACATATTATCAAGAACGAGGCCCATGTTCCAAGATGGGGCAGGTGAAAAGGCCAAGTGTGACTTGGAAAGCTGGGTCCCTCGGATGCACTGCCCAGCAGGCCTGGCACACAGCAGGAAGGTGGAGGCAGAACAGCTCGAGCACCAGGGAGCCCCCAATCCAAGAGCCCTCCACCCCCAGAACCTGCACCTGGAGAGAAGGCAACTCAGGTGTATCCCTGGAGCCTGGCATGTCCCTGACATGGGCAGGTGACACAGGAGGGGGAAACCCAAACTCACCAATACAGGCAGAACTGCAAGTTGGTCTTGCGTGGGGAAATCCAAGCAAAGCCCTTACAACAGCACCCCGTCCTGCGATGAGACAGGGTCCCAGGCCCTGCCTTTGCCTCTGGGTCCCCACTAGCTCCCAGATTCCTCACTCTCCTCTGAGTACCACCCAAGGATCCCACCTCTGGTGTCCTGCCTGATGCCTCCCCAACAGCCCATTAATTCTTTAGGTGTCCTGCCCAAGGTGACATGGGAAGAGGGTAATCAGTCAGTGATGGGGTCAAAAGAGGACAGCAGATTTGGGGTTCCCACTGCCTCGCCACCTCGTAGGCCCCTACCCTCACCTGTCTCTCAGGCATTGCCAGTTGGTCTTCGGCTTGGCTAGCTCCAGCAGCCTACGGCTCCTCCTTCTCCTACTCTTGGCTGTGGAGATGCTGGGAGTTGGCTCTGTGATGGACAGCTGGCTGCAAGAGAGTTTGGTGACAGGGTCTGCTTGCTGGGTCTGGGAACTTCAGAGTAGTCTGCTCCCCCATCAGGAGTCTTTGGTCTGCTCTGGGCCCCCAGAGCCTCATCACTCTCTGGGAAGG
Source organism: Lophiomys imhausi (assembly GCA_907164525.1). Classification (NCBI taxonomy): domain Eukaryota; kingdom Metazoa; phylum Chordata; class Mammalia; order Rodentia; family Muridae; genus Lophiomys; species Lophiomys imhausi. Next base: position 2,938,696 of record CAJQZJ010032834.1, read on the forward strand.
AGTTTGGCATCACCCAGGCCCCACATGGTCCAGAACTGAGCCCTGAGCCCATGGAACCGGAAGAAGCCAGCTCCCACCTCCTGAGGCTGTTGGGAGAATGGACAGGATGCTCACTTCTCTCACCAGTGTTTACAGAACAGCTGCTATATGCCAGGACCCAGAACAGAACAGAACTACCAACAGCATCCCCTGCCTCTGGGAATCTGGGAGCCTCTAAGGGAAAGGACAGTGAAGATGGCCAGGATAGACAGGTAGGTCAGGGTCAGCCTCCTTCCAACACCCACCTCATTTCAACCACTTCCACCTCCAAGTCTTGTCCAAGAGTATCATCCAGTTTGGGGGCCTCGGAGTGCTCTTCCCCAGCTACCTCCTCTGGGGGAACCTCTTCCTCTGGGTCTTCTAGGGCTACCTGTGGGGTGGCCTGGGAGGCCTGGAGCCAGTGGCTATCAAATGACACCTTCTGAACCTCCAAATTATCATTGCCCAGACTGCCATCATTCTGCTTTTGCTCTGACCCACCAGAAGTCTTGTCCTCTGGGTCAGGGTTGTTGAGCAAACTGGCCTGCTGTTCACCAAGTTCCCCCATGTGTTTGGCCCCTCTTAATCCTCTAACCTCACTCCCTCAACATCCAAACAGATCTGTTATTGCCACAGCAACAGGAGAATGCTCAGACATGGGTTCCGAGGCTCCCATTCCGGCCCAATGTAGGAGCTAGGCCTGAAGTGCACAGCTCAGGGCCCCACCCTATGTGTCTTTCTTTTGGAGTCAGGGACAAAAGGCCACATATCTCACTGTGTGGCCCACCCTGGCTTCAAACCCAGGCTTCTCCTGCCTCAGCCTCCTGGGTGAGGTGACCATCTGTGAAGGACTCCCGCGTGAACCCTGAGTTCAGATCTCACTGGAGACTCTGCCTCCTCCCATGGGTGGGTTTGTGGAATCTACAGAGATTTCTGGGCATGGAATTTTTTCCTTAAAAGAGCCACGAGAAAGAGACCACATCTCTGCTTCCTGGTTATGGCTGGGCCTGTCTTTAATGTCTGATGCTCAAACAGCCATTCTGTGACCACAGGGCCTGTTAGTCTGATGGCAGGTGACCAGATAAATGAATCATTAGTATTTTGAGCTTCCAAACCTAGCACCCTTGTAGGAGGCTCTGGATATCTACTTCCTCCTCTGGTACCTGACTCTCAGGTCCTTACAGCTCAGGGTACACTATGACTCATGTAGGCTCTGCCCTCAAGTTATATAAGAAGTTCCTGCCAAAGATGGCACCTTGCATCCTTACAATGAGATTGTGGCTGTGATGGAGGGTACTATCAACACATCCCCCATCTCCATCCTGGGCATGTGGGAAACTGAAGGCACAGAGGACCTTGGCCCCATCCCATGGCTGGAGAGCCATCATCCACACCTTCAAAATGCCTCCACAGGAGTAGGATTGAGCAGAGATCAAGGAGGGGTGTGGGAGACATAAGAGGCAATGTCTGTTCAAAGTTCACAGCCAACCCAGGGTGATACTCCAACCTCTGACATGTGTGCTGGATAACCTCAACCATCAATTTAATTTGGATCTTGGGCCATCTAAGAAACCAGTATGGCTGGTCTATAAGGGCATCTCCAGGAAGGATTAAGGGGAGACCTTCCCCCAGAATGAGCAATACTTTCCAGCATCCACTCAGCTATAGTAAGGTCTAAGGGGAAGGCAGTGTTGCCTGCTGGTCTTTGCTTCTTGCTGGCGAGTGTGTCTACTCTGTTGTTGCCTCCACTACCCCCTCCCTTCACTGAAATCAGAACCCAGCTCCTTCAGCTTTCCAGAGAGGACTGAAGACCAGCAGCTCTCCAGGAACCCTCCAGGCCATCAATGCCAGATTGGGAACACTGGGGCATCCTGCTTCATGAACTAGACAGTTGTCAGGTGCTCAGCCTCTACCTAGCACAGGCAGCCATTGCTATCCAGCCCATATCTTGTAAGCCATCTCATAAGTGCCCTTTGTAATACATGCTCATTCTTTGCTTCTGATGCCCTGGAGAGCCCTGGCTAACACACATAAGAGGCTGAGGAATTGGAGTCATTGCAGTCCCCGGGGACTACAGTGGGGAATGGAGGTACACTTTCTATCTTGGGGTTCCCAGGCAGGAAACAAGGTCCACCCTCTTGTTTCTCTGTTGCTGACACCCTGAGGAGGTACCACAGGCTCAGCCAGAGAAAACAAAGCTGCTTAAATGTTTCTACTCAAAACCTTTCTTCCTCTGAGAATTGTTTATATGACTCCAGGTACAGGTATATAGGATAGTTGTCCTGAGAGATGGGGACATGGCTCAGCAGTAGAGCACTTGCGGCTCTTGCAGAGGACTTGAGTTTGGTTCCCAGCACCCATATGGTTGCTAATGAGTGCCTGTAATTCTAGCTCCAGAGGATCTGACACTATCTTCTTGTGTCTTGCCAGGTGTCTTAGCTACTGTTTTATTGCTGTGAAGAGACATCATGACCAAGGCAACTCATAAAAGAAAGCATTTAGTTGAGGGCTTGCTTAGAGTGTCAGAAGTTGAGCCTATGACCACCATGGTGGAAAACATGGCAGCAGAGAGGCAGGCATGGTGCTGGAGCAGTAGCTGAGATCTTACATCTTATTTACAAGTGAGAGGCAAAGAAAAAGGGAGACTGGGTCAGGCATGGGCTTTTGAAACCTCAAAGCCCACCCCCAGTGACATACCTCCTCCAACAAGGTCACACCCCCTAATCACCCCAAAACAGTTTCACCAACTGGGGACTAAGCTCATCCAATACATGAGCCTATGAGGGCTTATTGGAGTGATGGTTTTGCGCACTGTGCAAAGGTTGTCATTGTATATTCAAATGCTGATTTCTATACCAGCAGAGAGCTGAGTACAGACTGTGGTATTGTTAACCATCAGCTGTCTCAGTGTTTTGTAAACATTGTTCTCCCTCATCTTCTGATTGGTTAAATAAAGAGTTGAATGGCCAATAGTTGAGGCAAGAGAGAGAGAGGCAGGACTTCTAGTAGAGACAAGGACTCTGGGAAAGAAAGAGGTGCAAAAAGAAGTCACCAGTCAGACACAGAGGAAGAAGTAAATGCCAGCACTAGAGACCAAAAGGCGGCAAACTATGTGGCAGAACATATATTAATATAAATAGGTTAATTGACGATAAGAGCTAGTTGGGGAGCAAGCCTAAGCTAAGGACAAAAGCTATTATTGAAGGGACCCCTCATTGAGATCCCTGAAGGACCCTCAGGCCCCAAAGAGGCATAACCTTGGGCCAGGCTGACTCCATGACAGGCTTTAGTTTCCTGTTAATATAGAACAGGCCTGGGCTCTCAGTTCTCAGAAATGAACTAGCAGTTACTAGAAAAAAATCACAGAAAATGAGTAGCCAATCAGAGACAGCCTAGCCATCTGACCTGAGGAAGATAAGATTGCTAAGGCTGCTTAAGTGCTGATTTTAAAAAACCCTCCATGTTTTATGATCAACTCATGATAACTAACTAGGCCAAAGGCTCGCACACTTTTTCCAAAGGTTGCCCTTGCTTTTTCAATTTGAATGCTCCAATCATGTTGAAAATTACCTAACCCACCCTGGAATTTCCCTGAATGCCTTTAAAGGAGCCTACGAGCTTACATTGTGGTTGCCATTTTGCCTAATTGGTGATCCCTGCATCCTAGAAGTTTCTGCAGAATAAACACTCTTTGTTTTTGTATATTATTTGAGTCTGGGATGACTTTTTCAAGTGCATTCCAGACCCTAACATTATAAATAAATATAAGTCTCCATGTCTTATAATGAGACTTATATTTAATTATGAATTCAGAGCTGAGGAGGGCATAAAAATTCCTTGTGATTTTAAGGGCTTTTCTCATTCAAACCATCACATTCCCCTTTCTGGCCTCCTTAAGTTTGTAGCCACATCATAATGAAATGCATTCAGTTCAACTTCAAAAGTCCCCATAGACTTTCACACTATCAACACTGTTTAAAATCCCAAGGTCTCAGAATGCTTCCTGAAATGGGCAAAAATTGGAAGCATTGTAAATCGACAGCCTAGCTCTGCCAAGACAGGATGGAAAGTCCTTCATAATTCCTGCTTTACAATTAATGTCTGTCACAGATATTGGGCCAAAAGGCTAAAGATAGATGCTCCAACATTATAGAGAGAAACTGGGGACTGTCCAAGCAGACAGTTGTCTGTCATTTCTTACTTTTGGAAGCTGTTTGCTCTGCACTTCCTGTTTCTTCAGATATATTTATCCTTCTCAAGTCTCTGATGTGGTTGAAAACTAGAAAGTCATAGTCTCACAGTTAAGTTTTAAGTTGTTTAGGAATTAAAAGGATGTTTTAATTCCTAAACAACTTAAGATGTTTAAGTCTAAAAAGATGTTTTTAAGTTGGTAATGCAAGTTAGGTTGGAAATTGAGTTAGGTGTAGAACTTTAAACTCATCCAGATAGATAGATAATAGAATATTCTTATTAGTTGCCAAATATATATGGACTGGATATTGGGAATGTATGTCACACCTTATAGTTTTCATAATTCTTTCCTAACTGTTCTTATTGTTTTATATTGTATACGTTATAAGAAAAAAAGGGGGGGGGACTGGAGAGATGGCTCAGAGGTTAAGAGCACTGGCTGCTCTTCCAGAGGTCCTGAGTTCAATTCCCAGCAACCACATGGTGGCTCATAACTATCTAGAATGAGGTCTGGTGCCCTCTTCTTGCCTGCAGGCATACATGCAGATAGAACACTGTATTTATAATAAATAAATAAATCTAAAAAAAAAGAAAAAAAGAGGTATTCACTTCGGCAGCACATATACTAAAAATGGGAACAATACAGAGAAGGAAAAAAAGAGCTTTTTATTGGACTAAAAGGGGGAGATGTTGGGGGAAAGATATAATAATAATAATAATAATAATAATAATAATAATCTAAAACAAAAAAATTCCAAAGTCTCTTCTGAGACTCATGGTAATCTCTTTAACTGTAACACCTGATAAAACCAAAAGGCAAATTATGTATTTCCAACATATGATGGCACAAAATATACATTACCATTCCAAAAGGGAGGAAAGGAGACATAGGAAACATTGGACCAAACCTCAGAAGGGCAAACTGCACATCTAGTATCTCTATGTCTGATGTCAAAGGACTTAGATGTCTGCAGCCTCCCAGCTCTGTTGACTCCAACACACTGCTCCTGGGCTGGTCCCACACCCTGTCTGCAGCTCTCCTTGACAAGTATCCCACAGCTCTGGCATCTCCAATATCTTGGGGTTTCCAAGGCAATCTGGGTTTCTCTTTCACAGCTTCACAAAATGGCCTCTCCAAACCTCCATGTGGGACTCCCTTCCCACATGCCTGGCCTCAGCAGCATTCCTTAACCTCAGAGGAAGATTCTGCAGCCCCTTCACTCCTGTATCCTCCTGACAAAGCCAGAGCCACATGGCTGATGCTGCCAAGTTCTCCAGTCTATTGGAGCTAGACCTCTACTTGTAGAGGAATTTTAATTCAGAATACAGCTGCTCTGGCAAGAGACCACATCCAAAGACATTCTAGGTCTGTGTGATCAGCTGGAATACAGACATGCCTTTAATCCCAGGAGACAGAGACAAACAGATCTCTGAACTCAAGGCCAGCTAGGGACAGAGCAAGTTCCATATACAGAAAAGCTTAGGTCCAATCATGGTGAAACAGGCCTTTAATCCCAGCACTCAGAAAACAGAGGTACGAAGATCTCTTGAGTTCTAGTCAGTTCTGTGCAGGCTGTTCGGTTGAATAAGGGAGTTGAGAGCAGAGATGAGGGAGAGAAGGAGGAGGTACTTTTACCAGGACAGGTTTACAGAGACTGGTTAAAGAGAGAACAAGCTAAATGCAGGTGAAGACAGAATGAGCCAGAGAATGAGAAGGATCCAGAAGATTAGAACAGATTGATAGAGTTAGTTTGAGGCCAAGCAGAGCAATTCAGTCAGAGGCCAAGAGAGAAGCTAGATTGAATAGTCAGCTTGGAGAGGAGTTTGAGCCAAAACAGTTGAGTTAGACCAGACAGACAGACTTCAGAAAGCACAAGAAAGGGTGAGTTTATTCAGCAGTAAGTCTCAGAGTCTGAAAACATTCTAGGCCTATTAGATTGTACAAAGGCTAGAAGCTTCCTGGACAAGGCCTAGGTTAGCAAACAGAGGCAATAAACCTACAACAATTACTTCAGGTGAATAAAAGTTACAATTACATTTGCATAACCTTTTCCTTTCACAGGTTGCAGGATTAGCTGGGTGGGGTCTTGCCCTGACAGCACCACTCCCTTTGTTGCATTCAGCACCAGGCTTTTCTTTAAATCTCGCGTCTCTTTAGCACAAGGCTTGGCTTCAGCATTGCATTCCCTGGTGCTCTTTTTCTCCTCAAACTGTGGATTTTGCATTTATTTTTATCTCACATGCTCTTTTTCATTGTAGATCTGCTTAAGAATAAGTATGTATATCACAGACAATATTAGGCTATCTTGAAACCTCCTCTGCCAACAACATTGATCCAAAACTCTTCAATTTAACCTCAGGCAGATTTTTAGGACAATGGCCGAAAGCAGTCACATTCTTTGCTACAATATCATAAGAATGGTCTCTAACCTAACCACTGATATTGTTCCCCTCTGAAAACTCTTGAGCTGGTCCCCCATTGTCCACATTGATCCTAGCATTACTGCCTTCCAAGCTCCTATTAGGATGGTCCATTAAGTCCTGCTCATAGTGTTCAACTGCTTTCCTAATCCAAAGTCCCAAAGTCCACGTTCCTCCAACAAACAGCATGGTCATCTTGTCCCAGCAGTATGCCACCCCCTGTACCAACTTCTTAGGTACTTTTCTATTGCTGAGAAGAGACACTATGACCAAGGCAACTTATAAAAGAAAACATTTAACTAGGGGCTTACAGTTTCAGAGGATGAGTCAATGACCATCATGGCAGGGAACTTGGCAGCAGGCAGACAGACATGGTGTGGGAGCAGTAGCTGAGAGCTTGCTTGCATCTGATCTGCAAGTTGGAGAAAGAGACTGAGCCTCTTATTGGCTTTGAAATCTCAAAGCCCACCTTTAGTGATACACCTCCTCCACCAATGCCACGCCTCTGAATCCTTCCTAAACAGTTCCACCAACTAGGGACCAATCAAGCTTATGGGGGCCATTCTCATTCAAACCGCCACAGCAAGTACCAGCACCCGTGGCGTAAACTCACACATACACATAAAAACAAAAATAAGGGGCTGGAGAGAGTGCTTGGTGGTTTAAAGCACTCACCGCTCTTCCAGAGGACTCAGAGAATGCTCAGTGGCTAAAAGCACTCACTGCTCTACCAGAGGACTCAGACTTGGTTCCCAGCACCCACATCAGGCTGCTCACAACTGCCTGTGAACTCCAGCTCTGATGGAATCTGACACCTGCCTTTCCACAGGCACCAGGCACACATGTGGTGCACATAAAAAACCCACACATATACACAAAAACAAGTCTTTAGAAACAAATTTTAAAATTAAAAAAAAAGACTGTCTCCTGTCTTATTTAGGGTTTCTGTTGCTGTGAAGAGGCACCATGAGCACAGCAACTCTTCTAAAGGAACACATTTAACTGGGGCTGGCTTACAGTTAAAGCAACGGAATCCATTGTCATCATTTGGAGAAGCATGACAGCATGCAGGCAGCCATGGTGCTGGAGAGGTAGCTGAGAGTTCTATGTCTTGATCTGCAAGCAGCAAGAGACTGTCCCACTTGAGCATATGAGACCTCAAACTCCACCCCCATAGTGACACACTTTCTCCAGCAAGGCCATACTTCCTAACAGTGCCATTCCTTATGGCCAAGCATTCAAACACATGAATTTATGGGGGCCATTCCTCTTCAAACCACCACATCTCCCCCCAAAAAAAGTATAAAAATCAAACATTTAGTGACCATGAATCATAAAAAAAAAAAGATCATTCATAATTTTTGGTACAATATGTAATTTTACCACTCACGAACAATAAAAGTAATTTTGAATGCTAATGAGATGATGCGCTCATCTGTTTTTGCATTAATATAGACTCTTGTTAAATGTTTGCTGCTGATTGATGTAAAACAGCTTCAAGCGTTCCAGCAGAAAAAGAGCCACAGGCATATTCGTTTGATACACAGTGAGGGATGTCAACACTAAGTCTTTGTTTTCCATAATTAAACCGTTCTGTTTCTAGGAGACCAGCACTGTGTACAATGCAAACACTGCGGTCACACACAGTAGGCCTCGCACTGAGGGATTTCGGCCACACTGGTCAGTGTGTGTGTGGTGGAGGCACCAGAACGCACACATCCGGAGTTATAGTGACGCTGTGTGCTGCTTCGCAGTCGATCATGGCAGAAACTCCTCGGGTTTGCTATGGTTTTGATTTTGAGTTACTTTTTTGGCTGTTTGTGCTTCGAAACCTCTAACTATTGTCCAGGTTTTCAAACCCTCCACGTTCAGTCGTGTGTGGAGCTGCAGCCCACAGTCTAAGAAACCCGACGCTTATCCCTGTTGGTTCAGGGAAACTAAGTCCAAGTGGGCTCCCTAGCTGACGTTAACGAAGGCCCAACCGTAGATCTGAGCAACCAAGCAACCAAGACCCAAGCCAGGCCTTTCCATGGAAGAGTTCCCTACCTTTGAGTGCACCACAGCAGGGATCCCACCTCCGCAGAACTAAGCCATGTACCTCCGCCTTGCAGCACACACTCAGGAAGAGCACGGCCTGAAGTCAGGGAGATGGCCTGATTTCAGGGACACTGTCCATGCAAAGACAGACGTGTGAGAGAAGGCGCTACCTACCCATCAAGCCAAATACGTTCACAGACAGTCAGGCCAGCCCAACTCTGAGAGTGGCCGTGCAGCTTAACCGTGTGGGAAGCCACACGCAAAGGCAGGGCACAGGGAGACAGTTCAGCAGACACACACCAGCCCATACAAAGATCACAGCGTCACCCAAATGCACGTCATCCTGACTTCAAACAACTCCTGCCATCCCCCCCACACACCCCAGTAGGAGCTGTAGCTGTCCCCATAATGCAGGGTCCTCTCCTCTGTGCCTCCACTGTTTCCTCCCTGTCCTTCCCCCCTCCCTTCATCCTCCCTTCAGTCCCCTCTCCTCCTCCGCTTTCCCCTTAGCCACCTCCTGAGTTCTCCCTCAGCCCCTTCCCCCTGTATATGGCCTGGCTTCTCCCTGCTCCGGGCTCCCCTTGACCCCATGGCTTCCCTATCCTGTCTCCTCTCAGCCCCTCCCCGTGTCTCTCCGTGCATTAGGACTTTCTTGTCTCTCTGCCCTACTTCCTTGCTCTTCTTTTCCGTTTGCTTTTGGTCCTCGGCGCTTCTCTGGTTCTCCATTTCAAAGTAAACACCGCGTCTCCCGCCGGAGTTGGGAGAGGTCTCGAGGCGGGAGGCTGAGCTCCCGGGTGGGCTCCAGCTCCGCAGAGCTTCAAGACGGGACCGTGGTGATGACCACCAGATGGCGGCCTACTCACGGCCACTGGTGTCCTCCGGTAGCAAGGAGGAGGCTCCCGGCTCAGAGCGCACATCTCCCCGCGGCTGGGCACCGTTTACAAATCAGAAAGAGGTGCTAAGTGAGCCGGCGTGGAAGTAAACTACCATTGAACAAAGCTTAGGGCCAAAGCAGCCTTCCTGGGACTATCGACTGCCTCTGAACCTTCTGTGGCTTCCACAGCAGACCCAGGATGTCTGTTTCCCAGGAGAAGGACATAGATTGAGGCGAGCAGAGTTGAAATCATCAATACAGTGGCGAAAACGCAGCCCCTTTCCCTTGGACTCTAACCCCTTCGAGTCCCCAGGGGCAAAGTCTCTGCTTGGTGCTAACAAAAAGTATGACCTCCCCAGCGTTCCTTTAACCAGGAGCAAGGAGGGGCAGGCCAGACTCCTAAAGGAAGTCTTTAGAAACCCCTGCTGTCCTCATCTCCCTGGCTTTGCTGGTTTGTTTGTTTTCTCTTTTCAGACAATCTTAAACTTTCCAGGGAAGCAGCACCCAGAGCCTGGCCACTAACACTAGCGTGGGCTCCGTGACTTCCCTGAGCACCCGAGGCTGCTCTGGAGCCCCAGCAGCACCCACGTGTTCTTCAGAGATCCCACAGAGTGATCACAGCAAGGAAATGCAGCACACACGACAGTGGGGGTGTCTGGCCCATGCTGCCTGGCTGGGGTCATCCACCAAATTCTGTTCCTGGCCCACAACATCCTTCCAGGGGTTCTGTTCTGGCAGCCAGGCAAGACTGTTTTCCATGTGCACTGAAGCTTCACCGTCCTCCGGAACCTGATTGCTTTCAAGGAGTTCAACAGGAGACCTTGCATTTGGGCCCCTCTGGTTGTATGTAAGTCCCGCTGGCTGCCCTGGGATATCTCAAACATGTACAGTCAGCTGATGCAGATTCAGGTTGGGCTGTAAGTTCAGTGCCAGAGTGCTTGCCTAGCACGCATAAGGTCCTAGGTTCAAACACTCCTCTCCCCCTGCCCCCCACCAGCAAGGCAGGGAGGAAAAGGACAGGCATAGACTCGGTCTCTCATGATTCTAAGGCTCAAAGTCCAAGACAGCCTCACTGAGCTAAAGCTGGGGTGTCACAAGGGCCAGGAATCTTTAAAAGTTGACAATGTCCTCGTAGATCTGAGAAGCCAATACACATGATGTTGAGCTAGGCTCAGTGAGCCAATACTGCAGCCAGTGCCATGGCCAGGGAAGCATGGGGCACAGGCAGACACTAGGCCATGAAGCCTTTGTGGGCAGCTGCAGTGTGGAAGGCCCATGATGTGGAGCAGAGGTCTGGGAAGAGCCATCTTCATGCTCAGGCAAGGATGGGTCACCAGAAAAGGCACCAAGACCACCAACAACACACCTGTGTTCTGGTAGCTGTTTTATCAGTCTTAATCCTATGTTTGCAAGTGTCTTGTGATCTTGCTTAGAGAAAGTCCTCCACACATATTATTCATTATTTCCCTAACTCTGTGAGCCCTGGGGGGTGGGGGGCTATTCTTTGTCCTGGGACTTTGCAATTCTTTCCCCTAGGTAGAATATCCCAGAACTTTCTCTAAGGGGGCAAAAAATGTAGGCTCTAGATATTCTGTCATTATTCTCAGGTTTCTATGTCTTCCCCCAGGGCTTTGGTCAGCATTCAGGAGTCAGAGGGGACCTGGAGTTGCCTCAACTCCCTCCAAGGCTGTGGGCAGAGGCTGCCACGAGCATCCACAGGCCCAGGCAACAGGAAGGCAGAACTGAGCTCTCCAGTGTGGTCCTCCATCCTGGCATTTCCCAGTACAATCTGGTTCCTATGGAGACGCCCAGGAGTGAAATCGGGCTTTGCTGGGCTGGGCTTCCCGCCATGTGCCAGGCTCTCTCCTGAAACTAAATTAAGTTGTCCTGGTGGAGGAGGTGGAAAGAGAGAATCTAAAATGAGCTGGGATGAGTCAGCACTGGGGGCCGGAGGAGGATGCAGCCAGTCCATCGAGGTCTCATTCAGTGAGGAGGGGGCCACATAGCAGCTCCGGCTAAGAGAGTTTTATTAATAGACATTAGGCTTTCTGTAACTCAGAGAGGTGTCCATTGCACCAAGTACCAGGAGCTCCCTGGTCCAGAGAGACACAAGGGACCCCAACAGGACCCAGGGTCCCCTAGGCCAGAGTCACCCTGAGTGCAGAAGACGAATTTGTGGGTGTGGCAGTGAGCAGCTATGGAGACCAAAGACTGCCACCTGCCCTTGTCCCCCTCACCAGCCGAGGGCCCTCCTGGTCCAGGCTGGCTGGTGGAGAGTGGGGCACTCCTACCAGGGACAAACCCAAAATGAGGACCAGTGAGGGTCCTTGATGACAGATCTGGCCACCATCTGGTCTGGGTGGGATTGTCCCACATTGGCCACTAGGGACTAGGTTCAGGAAAACTCATGGCTCACTCAGATTAAAACTCACTTCTTACTCACAGGGTGGAACCAATGGGAGCCAGCCCAGCTGCCAGTAAAAGGTAGGAGATAGGCCTTCCCATGAGCTCTCCTAGGTCATGGGGAACATTTAACCCCTCAGTGTCATGAGTGAGCTCTAGCTCCTTACGACCTCAGGCCCAGGCCAACTAACCCATGTCTCTGCCCTAAGAGGATGGTGGGGGCATGATGGATGGCTGATCTTCACTTGACTGACCAGAAAATGGCTAATTAAATTATTTAACAGTATTCAGATTATCATTAATTGGATGGCGGCAGTTAATCCTTAACCAGCCATTATAAATGAGCACATAGACATCACATGGATTTTAACAAGCCTTGGCCTGAAGTGAGCAATCTTGATCCATCTAAGCTAGCTCTTAATTCTATTTCTGAATAAAGCCCCATATAACATACATGTCCCCTGGGTTGTTATTCTCCATGCTAGGCCAATGATCCAGGCCATGTGAAGTGAAGTTCTTTCCCCTATCCCATGGCATGTGTCCTCCTTCCTGCTCTTTGCTGCTTGTCTTCCAGGCTTCTCCTACTTCATCTACTGGAGGCTTCTTCTTGGGGCTGCTTCTGGGTACTGGAGGTTTCTCTGCTTCATCTGCTTCTCTGCTTCAGAAACCCTCACACCTTAGTCCCGCCTACCTCTGTCTTTGCCCAATCTCAGGCCTCTGCATTTATTCAACCAATCGGAGAATGCTAGATCTCAGCATTGAAATCAGCCCTTATCAGACCTTGCCCAACATACCAGGGAAGACAGAGCCTCAGCTGAGGAAGTGCCTCCCTAAGACAGGCCTGTGGGCAAGTCTATGGGAGCATTTTCTTGGTTGATGTTAGAGGGTAGGTCACCAGGGGCAGTGTCACCCTAGGAAGATGATCCTGGGTGTACATCTCCAGTCTCCTACTTCAGTTCCTGACTCACTTCCCTTGATAATGGACTGTAACCTGTAGGTGAAATATACCTGCCTCCCCAAGCTGCTTTTCCTAATGGTGTTTTATATTGTCACTACTAAGCAAACTAAGTGAGAGGAGAATGGTGGGAGAAGAATGGTGGGAGGAAAATGGTGGGTGGAAGGTGGGAAAGAAGAAGATGGAGGATTGTGAGAGGACAAGACAGGATGATGAAAGAAAAATGGGACGAAGATTGAAGGTTGTGGGAAGACAATGGTGGAGGAGGATGGAGGGGGAAGCAAGGATGGTGTAGGATGGGGAGGATGTGGAGGATGGTGGAGATGTGGAGGATGATGCAGATGTGAAGGATGATGGAGGATATGGAGGATGATGGAGGATGGTAGAGTATGTGGAGAATGGTGGAGGATGGTGTAGGATGGGGAGGATGCGGAGGATGTGGAGGATGGTGGAGGATGTGGAGAATGGTGGAGGATGTGGAGGATGTGGAGGATGGTGGAGAATGGTGGAGGATGTGGAGGATGGTGGAGGATATGGCAGATGGTGGAGGATGTGGAGGATGGTGGAGGATATGGAGGATGGTGGAGGAGGTGGAGGATGGTAGAGGATGTGGAGGATG
>CAJQZJ010032834.1:2952613-3042741 GCA_907164525.1 Lophiomys imhausi
TGTGGAGGATGTGGAGGATGTGGAGGATGGTGGTGGAATACAGATTGGAAGATAGAGGTTAGATGTGGATAAGATTATGAGTTGGATTTGAAGTGTGTGACAGAATTAGTCATTGAACACCTTCCACATGGAGTGCAGTAGTTTACTGTTGTTTTGATAAAAATACCCTCACAAGGGGCTGGAGAGATGCCTGCCACCGTTTAGAGCACTGACTGCCCTTGCAGGGGACACAGGTTAAATTCCCAGCACCCACATTGTAGTTCACAATACACATAAAATAAAAAAATGGAGAAAACAGTAAAATACCCTAACAAAGCACATTAAAGAAAAAAGTGTTTATTTTACTCACCTTTCATGAAGTACAGTTCATCCTGGTGGCAGGAGCTCAAAGGAGCTGATCATGCTGTGTACCTGGTCTTTGCTATTTTGTGGTTCTTCTTTTTCCCACCCTTTATCCAGCCAGTTTCACCCCCTATCACCAGATAGAAGAGAAAGGATAGAGGCGAGAGAGAGAGAGAGAGAGAGAGAGAGAGAGAGAGAGAGAGAGCTCTGAATCTGATTTCTTTCTTCTTTGAGCACAACAACCCTTCTGAACAGCCAACAACCACCCACTCCTCCTCTGGGGGACCCTAGCATTTATGTACCCTCTGAAAACTTCCAAGATTTCCAAACATCACACGGTCGCAGAAAGTATCTGTACCTAGCAAAATCACACCTCTCCGAGAGCAAGAGGCAAATCATAGTCGATGGCTGCAGACAGTTCAAAGCAGCCCCATATCCCCATAGCCGGGATTAAAACAAAAGCATTCATTTATGTGTTTTTTAAAGAAACCAAAATTCCAGAATTCTCACTACAACATTGTATCCAGTCAGGAATCCGCGTGGTGAATGTTAGCACTCAGCTCACTTTCTCCCTTCCCACCTGACTCCTGCCCTCCACCAAGACAGGGTCTCACTACGTGCTTTGGCAGTCCTGGAACTCACTCTGTATACCAGGCTGTCCTTGAACTAACAAAGATTCTCCTGCCTCTGCTTCCCAAATGCTGGGATTAAAAGCTGTGCCACTGCATCTGGCTCACAGTTCCTCCCTTTTATTGAGCCCAGGATCCCAGCCCAGGAAAGGTGGGTCTTCCTACCCTGATTAAGCTAACCTAGATTAACACGTGACAAGCATAGCTAGAGGGAACCTACTAGATCATTATCCATTGTAAATGTGTATTTTCCCACTCAGCCTGAAGCTCTGAGAATAACAACTCTGAGACTCAAAATATATTTACAAAGACCTAGGCCATGTAGCTAGGCTTGTTCCCTGACTTGCTCATAACTTAAAATCCCATTTATACTAATCTACATTCTGCCACGTGGCTGGTTACCTTTGCCCAGCTTTCATGCATCTATCCTCCTCACATGTTCCCAGCTGAATCCCAAGCGCCTAGCTCTATCCCAGAATCCTTTCTGCATACTCTATGTCCCACCTTCTATTATGCCCTTTCCTATAGGCCATAGGTTTTTTAATTGACAAGTGATACATCCATACAATACACAAGATATTCTCTCTACAGTCCATTACTCCTCTTGGCTATTTGACACCTAAACTTACCACTTTTGAATCCTTATCACCTTGACACCCATGGCCCCTGAGGCTCGTGACCTCAATCCAATTTCAAAGGTGCCCCATAGTCTTTAACAGTTCTAACACTACTTGAAAGTCCAAGACATCCCTAATTGTGAGCTCCATAAAAACAGTTGCATAATGCTACTACACAATAGCACGCAGTATGCAGATCAGCCTGGCATCCAGCAGCATATAAGGAAGAGCTCGACATTGCTTGAATGCTCTGAGATGGGCGGAGCCCAGTTGAGACCTCAGCTCCATGAGATACAGGACATGCCTTGCTGAGGAGGCATGGCTAAGAAGCCAAACAAACAAGCTTCGGTCGACCCTGATTGCCACAAGAAGCCACTGGGACCACTAGATATTGTGAGAGAGCTCATGGGCCCGTGACACCCCAGGAAGAACTGCGAGATGACGCTCTACATAAACCAGAAAGCCCCATGTGGCTCGCTTTCTTGCCCTCATGGACAGAGAAGACAATACATGCTGGAGAAGTGTACAGCAAGGTATGCCACTCATCAGCCTTTAGGCCCCAACAGCCTGCAGCAAATCAGTCAGAACTTAGAGGCAGAGTCTGAGAGACTCTTGCTGCAAGTCAGCCTAAGAAGTGTGACAGAAAAGGCATAGGATAGAACCTACTGAGAGAAAAACTGGACACTGAAGACATCCGTCCACGGCCTCAAGATTGCCAGGAGATTGAGTGAGGCAGGTAGAGTTCAGAGGCCGTGGTGAGGAAAACTAGGCAGTGAAGCATATGTGGACTGAGGAGACTACAGAAGTGGGTCTCAGCCAATGGAGGAAGCCGACCTCAAGTTTAGGGGTTAAAACAAGCTAGCCTCATAAGCCAGGAACAATCTAGAGGTTGAAGCAGACCAACCATACAAATTGGCAAAGTTAGGTACAACAGATGCTAAGCTTGAAAGGGACTGCCTGCTGTGACTGCCAGACTGCTAAGATCAAGTTTTCCTGCATGGACCTGTGCTAGGAATATTAATATCCTTTTAAGAAAATTAAAATAGGGCTGGTTAGGTGTTCTTAGATATTAAGTGTTTATAGGTATTAGGTTTTAGGTATTAGGTTATAGAATATAGGTGTTTTATAGGTGTTTGTTAAGTACTAAAAAATATGTGTTTTTAAATAAAAATTTTCTGTTACAAAGTAGCAACAAGGTAATTTTATAGTTGGGGATCGCCACAACACGAGGAACTGTGCTGAAAGGTTGCAGCATTAGGAAGGTTGAGAACCATTGATCTAAAACCTTGTGAGCCAGGCCTCCACAGTCCTCATTTTCCCCAGCCTTGTGTTCTTCCAAACATCTGTCAACACAGCCCATTAGGCTCTGTTCACATTTGAGGGCTTTCCGAGGCCCAGCTTCTACTCTCCACATTCCTCCCACAAACTGTTCCCAAGGTCCAAGAACCACATAGTCAGGTATACCAAAGCAAAGACTGTTCCTGCTAATGTGACTGAATGCCCTGACAAAAGCAACTTAAAGGGGGGAAGGGTTTATTTTGCTTCACAGTTTAAGGGTGGTGCGGCCCATGATGGGGGCTGTCACGCAGGCAGGAGCATGAGGCAACTGTCCTATCCCATCTGTAGTCCGGAAGCAGAGAGATGAGTATTGGTGTCTGCTCTTGTTCTTTTTATTCAGTTCTGGGCCCCAAAACGAAGAAAAGTGCATGTTTTGCACTGTGCTAGTAGTTTTGTGTCAATCAGACACAAGCTAGGATTATCAGAGAGGAGGGAGCTTCAGTTGAGAAAATGCCTCCATAAGATAGGGTTGTAGGCAAGACTATAAGGCATTTTTCTTAATTACCGATTGATGGGGGAGGGCCAGCCCATTGTGGTGGCCCTGGGCTGGGGGTCCTGGGTTCTATAAGAAAGCAGGCTGAGCAAGTCATGAGGACCAAGCCAGTGAGCAGCACCCCTCCATGGCCTGTGCATCAGCTCCTGCCTCCAGGTTCCTACCCTGCTGGAGTGCCTGCCCTGACTTTCTTCAGTGACGGACTATGATGTGGAAGTGTAATTGCTTCGGTCATGGTGTTTCACACAGCAATAGTAACCTAAGACACTCCCAGTTAAGGCAGCTCTTCTCACCCCAGTTGACCCAGTCTACACAATCTCCCACAGGCAGGGCCAGAGGCAATTCTAATTCCCATCAAGTTGATGATTGATATCAACCATCAAAAGCATGTGCCGAGAGGATTCCATACATGTTTTGTTCATGTCTTCTTTTTTTTTAGGTTTTTTGAGACAGGGTTTCTCTGCGTATGC
Organism: Lophiomys imhausi; assembly: GCA_907164525.1. NCBI lineage: Eukaryota > Metazoa > Chordata > Mammalia > Rodentia > Muridae > Lophiomys > Lophiomys imhausi. Next base: position 2,956,503 of record CAJQZJ010032834.1, read on the forward strand.
ATGACTGACCTTTACTCACTCTTTAGACCAGACTGGCCTTGAAACTCACAGAGATCAGCCTGCCTCTGCCTCCAGAGTGCTGGGATTAAAGGTGTGCGTGTGTGCCACCATGCCCGGCTTGTTCATGTCTTTTTAACTAATAGACAGTCAACAGTACAGACCCAATAAACTGCTTTGTAATTGCAGCAAAATTCAGATAATATCAAATTAATTATGTTTATAAACCTTAGTTCTGTGTCCTCAACACTCCGGCAGTATTATGCAACCATAGCCCTTATTCTATGATTCTGTCCTCCCAAGAAGTCCTGACCCTGTATACAGTCACTCCATGTCCCCCCAACCTTTGGCATCCAACAATCCACTTCCTATCTCTGGAGTCCAACACTGTGTAACTTTTGTAACTGATTCTCACTTATCACAACACACTTAAGGTCCTTCCACGTTGTAATGTGTTCCGGAGTCCTGTTCACAGCTGAATAATATTCCAACATGGGACTGACAACCTTATGTGTCCATCATCCATTTACAGACACCCCAGTTCTTTCCACCTCTGGGTATGTGAACAAGGCAACTATGAACAAGTTTTGTGGGGTGGTGCTCTGTGATGATTTTCCTGTCTTTTGTGTGTACCTACATGCAGAGACAGTGGATCTGGGTTCACCTTTTTAAGGGAAACTGTATGTGTTTCCCTTAGAAAGGGAATCTAAGGGAATTTATATATCCCTTGGCCCCAGATTGCTCCAAGGCAGCTGTACCATGTCACACTCCCATTCCAAGAGTGTGATGGTTCAGTTATGAGTGTACTGGCTTTTTGAGTCTCTAGAGCAGTGGTTCTCAATTTTCCTAACACTGCGACCCTTTAATACAATTCCTCATGTTGTAGGGACCCCCAACCATACAATTATTTTGTTGCTACTTCGTAACTGTAATTTTGCTACCATTGTGAATCCTCATGTCAATATCTGATATGCAGGATATCGGATATGCAACCCCTGTGAAAGGGTCATTTGACCCCCAAGGGGATTGTGACCCTCAGGTAGAGAACCACTACATTAGAGAATATCTGTTTTTGGTTTTTTGAGACAGGGTTTCTCTGTGTAGCCCTGGCTGTCTTGGAACTCACTCTGTAGACCAGTCTGGCCTCAAACTCGAGATCTGACTGCCTCTGCCTCCCCAGTGCTAGGATTAAAGATGTGCATCCTGTAGGGGTTGATAGATTAATATAAGTTAGATTTAGTGATATCTAGGTTTCTGATACAGTCTCTTAATTCGGGGCATGAAGATCAACTTGGCTGTGAGCAATTAGCTTATCAGCTTATGGATGAAGTCACATGAAATGAGGGGAGTCTCTTTGGACTGAAAAACAAGGTTGAAGCCAGGTGAAACAAGCAAAGACTTTATGACCTGGCATTGTTTTCAACTGCTAAGTGGGCAGAGCCCAAATTAAGCTGAAGCAGGTGGAACAAGGAGTGATCCTATTTAAGGACAAGTGGATGAGCTCGGAGAGCTGCATGCTAAGGCCCCCCCCCCAATATGAGAGAGCTCCGAGACTCCTGCTGGAGAAAGTGCTGGTAAACCAATGGCCAGATCTCCTTGAGGCAGAAAGAAGCTGGTGAACAGAGAAAGCCTCAGCAAGACAGCAAAAGGCCAAGGACTAAACCCTGTGGCTCAGCTCTTGCCTAGAGGGGTTTGACCTGTCCGAACAGCGGCCTGAACGGAACTGTGGCCAGCTTTAAAGACTGAGGCAGAGCGGCAGAGTTGCTGATACGAAGGAAGTAAGTTGGCCTACAGACGCTGAGGTCTCCCAGAGAGAAGAAAGCCTCAAGCCTTATTTAAGGTGAGACTGCCATAGCCAATTTACCCTGACGAACCTGCGTCTGAGATATTCCAGAAAAAGGACTGCTAAGTGCATTAAAGAGTCTACCCCAGAGACTGTGTTCCTGATGACTGAGGACCTGCCCCAGAGACTGTATCCTTAGAAAAATAGTTATGATAGTTATCAATAGGTTTAGTGGTTAGGTCTTAGGGGTTGTAGGAATTTATAGGAATAGTAGTGAGTAAGTGTATTTGTTATAAGTGTATTTGTTAATAAATAAGTGTTTAATAATTTAAAAGTACAGTTACAGCACCCCGCCCAACTATATGTTCAGTTCTTGTTCATTTATCACATCTTATGGATTCTGGGCACTTGGCCCTTTGGAGATCAGAGAGCACACGTACCTTGTCTTGATGGCCATCACCCATGAATAAGAACACTGATATCCCCAGAGGCCTCTGTCCCTACTGTGGCTACCCTGGGTCTTGCCTGTCTTACCCTTCATGTTGTATGAGACCAAAAGAGGAACAATGTGTCTTGCAAGTTAATAGGAGACCAAAACAAAAAAAATCACACCTTGCAGGTTAAGGGTTCTGTTTGCAGTTAAAACAGTTAAGAATAAGTTCCTATGTTGAATCCTTGCCAATTAAGGTATCTGTTTGTGATTAAGAAGTTCCTGTTTGGGGCTGGAGAGGTGGCTCAGCGGTTAAGAGCACTGGCTGCTCTTCCAGAGGTCATGCCTTCATGAGTTCAATTCCCAGCAACCACATGGTGGCTCACAACCATCCATAATGAAATCTGGTGCCTTCTTCTGGCCTGCAGATATACCTGCAGACAGAACATTATATACATAATAAATCTTTAAAAAAAAAAAAAAAAAAAAAAAGAAGTTCCTGTTTGTCCTGTGTAGGTTAAGGTTTCTGTTTATAGTTAAAGAATAAGTCCCTGTTTATCTTGCATTAAATCCTTGCAAGTTAGGGTTTCTACTTATAATTAGGAATAAGTTCTTGTTTCCTAGATCTGATGTAAACTGCTTGTGACCCCTTTCACATGATGTATATATTTATTCTTGCTCCTTTTCATTGTATCTTTCTAACCATGTAAAACCACCAGCTTTCTTGCCCTTACCAACACCTTATCTCTCCTATAAAGGGGACTTCAAGAGCCCAGCAGGGACTGCTCTCACAAATCCTGACTTAGGAAAAAACAGCTGGCTAGCCAGTGCTGGGTATACCCCAAAACACAGCTTGCTTGAATTAGACAATTGTGGATTTGGTCTTTTCTCCCCGACATTCTCTGGTTTACAGTTGGGGCAGCAACATAGTCAATCCTCAGCTTCCTCATGGGTCTCAAAGGCCCTTCACGAAACTGGAAGCTGGAAGGTTGCAGCTGGGTCTTCTCTGGCCAAGTCTTTGTGTTTGGGAGTGGGTCTCGGTGGGTGCTTGGCACCTCAGGAGCCTGGCAACCTCGGTCTCTCCAACGTGCACTGCAAATTCTGCATTCCCCTCCTCAGACAGAGTCAGACCTTCCCCATCTCTGTCTTGCTCACAGACCTCTGCCTATGCAGGTGTGTGTGGGCTTCTAAAACATCAAAACTCATTACCTGGGCTAGCAAGATGGGTGAAGGCACTTGCAGCCAAGTCTGGCAACCTACATTTGATCCCAGGGACCCTTACGGTAGAAGGAAAGAACCGATACCCATGGGTTGACACACTAAATACACACACACACACATACATACATACATACATGCATACATACACACATACACACATACATACATACACACACATACATACATATTTTCTCTTAATTCGGGGCATGAAGATCAACTTGGCTGTGAGCAATTAGCTTATCAGCTTATGGATGAAGTCACGTGAAATGAGGGGAGTCTCTTTGGACTGAAAAACAAGGTTGAAGCCAGGTGAAACAAGGAAAGACTTTATGACCTGGAATTAAGAGACTGTATCAGAAACCTAGATATTCACTAAATCTAACTTATATTAATCTATCAACCCCTACATACATACATACATACATACATATTTTTTGAGACAGAGTCTCATTATATTTCCCTGGCTGGCTTACAACTTGCTGGGTAGACCAGGTTGGCCTCAAATTCATAGGGATCCACCTGCATCTTCCTCCTGAGTAAAATATTAATAGTGATATAATGATAAGTAAATTAACCTGAAACAAATAAAGCTGTTACCCAGAACAAAGTGCATTCCCAGGCCCGTCCCTGCCCAGAGCCCATCCTTCACTCCTCCATGCTACACACACCTCCCTCTCTTGTTGCCGCCCCCTCCAGGAAGTCCTCAGTCTTATCCTTGATGGTAACACAACCATGTCCTGACTAGAGCACTTGACTGAGTGGTTCAGGCACACAGGGACCATTGTCCCCATCCCTGAGGCTGGGCTCTTGTGGGCTGCTAGCTGGCCACTTGGCTGCCTAGGCCTCCCCTCGTCAGGGAGGCTGGTTCCCACAGTAAGTGGAGACTGAGTGAAAATGGACATGACCACTCCAAGGCATGGTTGAGGAGAAGGTTTTTATTGTAGATATGAGGGAGAAAATAGTCAGAGGCATCTGGAAGAGTCCAGGACAGAGAAAATAGCAGATTGAACATGACCAGCAGAATAGACCAGGCCAGTAAAAGGAGATGTGGAGGGGAGAGCAAGAGAGGAAGAGAAGAGAGAGGGGAGGGAGAGGGGACCAAGAGCCAAAAGCAGAGGATCAAAAGGAACCAAGAAAAGACTGAAGAGTGCACATGACTGAAATGGCAGGGTTTTTTGTTTGTTTGTTTGTTTTGTTTTTGTTTTTTTTTTTTTTTTTTTTTGGTTTTCGAGACATGGTTACTCTGTAACAGCTTAACTGTCCTGGACTCCTTTTGTAGACCAAGCTGGCCCTTAACTCACAGAGATCCACCTGCCTTTGCTTCCCAAATGCTGGGATTAAAGGCATGGTTTTTATAGGAATTACCACCACGCCCCCGGCTAATGGCAGGTTTTTATAGGAATCAGAAGCTAGGATGGACATGAAGCCCCTAGGCTGGAGAGGTTTGGGGGTGGGAGCAGAGAGGGGCCATGGGTACTGAGGGAGCCGGTGTGCACTTTGGTGTGCTAGTAGGCACCACAGTTAGCCATTTGTCCTGGGTTTCCTTGGGGCCTGATAGAGAGCAGAAGAGGATAACTGAATGCATCCAATTGTCACCTGGTCGTGGGGATCACAACACATCTGCCCAAGTTGAGAGAGGGCTGGGAATGTCATCTGAGACCCTATCCCAGGGACACGAGTCACCATGGGGGTCCCACCTTCTTGTAGAGACTCAAAAGCCAGATTTGAGTACCAACTAATGAACACTGAGCACCTTCTGTATGCAGAGAAGGTGTTGTTTGCTGTGTGCACCCAGTGTGCATTGAGCGCTTTCTGTATGCAGCTGATGTGCTGTTTGTTAGCTGGACCGTGTGGGCAACAGTTCACTTGTCTTAAGCTCATTCCCTCCTCAGGTTAAGAAAAATCCAGAGCTTGGAAAGGGACAAAAACATCACTCTTGCCTTCTCTTTATCACCCTACATAGGGCTCTCCTGTGGCGTGGATTGGCCTGGTGCAGCGTGTGAGTTCTAAGGCAGGGCAGTGTGGCTGATCACTGTGAGGCCTAAAGCCCTCCCCCATTTCAACCAAGACACCCCGCAAATTGAAAGACCGCCCCCCTCTCAGTTGTCAGGCCCATCCTCTCCCGGCAATGGGAAATGCTGACTCTCACCCCAGCACTCCAGTGAGCAGAACACAGTGTTGTGTATGTCAGTCTCTACCCCCCTCCCACATCACCATCAGGGTAGGATGCAAGGTGCTGGAGAGGAAACTGAGTCACAGAGAAGGGGCAACCTGCCAGAATGCAAACCAAGGCTGCACCGGAGAGCAGCCCTAAACCTGAGGCCTACCATCAGTGGCCCAGGCGGCAGGAGCTTATACCAGCCATTGTAAAGTGGGTAAACAGGTGGCCAGTTCACAAGTCACACCCCATAAACACCCAACTCCTCATTGATATGCAGCCCTTCCTCCCCTTCAACCCCAGGAGCTTGAAACGCAAAGTCAGCTGAGCTGGCTGAGGCTCCTCCCACCTAGGGCAGGGAGGGAGGAGGAGGGACCACCATCCACGGAGCCACTGCCTCAGACAACCTGCAATTACTACCTAATAAGATTGTGTTAATTACCATTGCAGAGCTGTGAGGACTGAGCCCTAGTTTACTCTACACACACACACAGGATGAGGGGTGTTTTCCAAACTTATCATGTGCTCAACTGGAACCCCACACAGTCAAGAGGAAAATAGAGGCTTGAGCAAGGACATAAAAGGAGGCCCCTCAAACAGCCACAGTACCCCATGCCAGTGAGTGGGCTTAGGGAGGGCAGGTGGGGCTCCAGAGATCATGGAAGGCTTGGGAACAGGGCCAGCAAGGGCATACAGGGCATCAGTGAGATGTTCCTGCTGCCCCCCCCCAGCCTTCCCTCCACACCCTTCCTGGGCTGAGGCAGGAGGCCTGTGCCCTTTTCACTTCCTCTCCAACTGTGCAAGTATCCACAGCCCAGGCCTCTGGAGCTGTGACCCTTGTCTGCTTCGTCCTGGACAGTGAGCCTCAGTGTTCTTGACAAAAATCATCAAGCTAGGGACAAAGGGGACTTCATTGCCTTTCCGAGCTGAAAGGGTGCCCAGCTATGGATGGTCAGGCACAGTTGGTTACCAACATGGTAACCAACCCTCACCCTCAGCTTATGCCAATTCCCTCTGAGGAGAGCACATCAGCTGTGAGGGGAATCCACTAAGAGTCTTCTGCCTGTGAGGACCTGGCTGCCCACTGCACCATCAAGGCTGGACATCCAGATGGAAGCCACACTGTCAGGGCGCATACTGACACTCACACCTGCCTCTGCCATTGCCACAGACCAAGGGGCCTGAGTGCCCTGGCTGTTGCCAAGCAGAGACAAGTTCTCCTGGGATTCCTGTCAACAGGCAATGCTGGACACTGTCTATGCTCCCTCGGGTGTCCTCCCAGGCAGCATGAGGCAGAGCAGGGACCAGGTTCAAAAGGGTCCTCAGCTTCAGGCAGAGATGATATTGGGAATGGCAATGCAGGATCTGTGTTTTGGCCCAGGGAAGCCACAGCCAGGCACAGACACAGGGTGAAGCATGGCCATATAGGGGCACACCCACATTACATATGGGCACAGGTAAACACACAAATGTACAAACTGAGACAGGGATGTGTTCAGAGCCACATAGGGTGTCAGAACACTTGCTTCCAAGAGATGATGTCAGCTCTGGAATGGCACACAGGTGGCCCAGGAGAAGCCCAGTTGCCCCAGCAACACATCCCAGGACCTGGGCTTCAGTGATACTGGTCATCTGGTCACTGGCAGAAGGGATTGTCGGGGACCCTAAGCCAGCAGGGGGTTTGGACAAGCAGCATGAGGCCTTGATGTGCCCTGGGAAGCAAGCTAAACTGGCCCTGGGCAGAGAGAGACACACGGGGATCACATCCTGGACACAGAGGGACACAGGGTACTTTCTGGGCAGAGACACAGGGTCCTGCCCTGGGGTCAGACATGGGGTTCTTGTCTGAGGATCAGAGAGGCCACAGAGCCTTGGGTGGAGCTGTGCCCCATCCTGGAAGTCTAGGCAACCTGTCAGTCTGTCAGTCCACAGCTCTGAGCCTTTAGTTAGTGAAGCCACCCACCCTGGGTTATGCTCTTTTCTCTCCTGTACCCATGGACACAGCCAGTCCAGCCCTTCCCACACGGTCACGGATTTCCCAATTTCTTTCTTCCATTGTTGCTACTCAAGCTCAGGTTGGCAGAAAGCCATAGGTGTCATAGTATGCTTCCCCTTAGCATAGGCCCCTCTCACCCACAGGACAGAGGTTAGGAGCTCACATTGACCAGAGTGGCCAGCAAGGTGATGAAAGGCAGTGGGACCTCCTCCCTCCAGTCTGCTGCCATCTAAGGCATCCTCACCCAGCACCCTGGGTGCCCTGTACATGTGTACATGGGGAATGGTGACTCCCAGGGGACAAGATGACCCTGTCCCAACTCTGCTGTCACATGCATCCCCACACAGTGACTCACTGCAGAGAAAACCCTGCTCCAGCTGACAGGCCCCAGAGGGCTTCCAGTAGGAAATGCGTACTGCCTAGGCAGCAGCCCCTAGACCTGTCTTGGGGTCTCACTAGGCCTGACAGGACCAGGCCAATTTCTGGTTTAGGCAACTGACAGAACCTGAAGAGTCCCCAAGTAGGTAAGACCTAGAAAGAAAATGGAGACAGCTCTCTGGGGTGCGCAGCTTGACTCCATTTCCAACCACGATCACATAGCCAGACTTTTAACAAGAGTCCACAAGCCTCCAGCACCTCATGGGATATTCACAGTGTCCACTCGGCAGGCTGTGCTGAGGATGGGCTGAGTTAGCGTAGACAGAGGCTGAGGACAGAGCTCAGCATTCGGACCTGTGAGTGGCCATCACAACAGGCTGGGGTCTCCCTCCCTCTTCTGTCTTCTGTCTAGTCCCAGACAGCAGAGTAGGAGTGTGAAAAAGTCCTCCTCACCCCAGGATCCCCCACCCTTCCCGCCATCCCCAGTGAAACTCTTGTTATTAAACACAAAGCAAGCAGACCTGCACCCCCGCACTCCCCAAACACCTTTACTGTACTAAAAACAGCATTATAAACAAACACATTTGGGGGAGGCATCTTAGAAACTCACATACAGTCAACTGCAAACATGAAGATATCAAACAGTGCAGGGTGTAGAAAATGGGAGACAGAAAACAGCAGGAGACCCTGGAACCCTCTGCCCACCACCCTGAACAAACCAGCCCAGGTCCTTGGGGTGCCCTAGTTCCAGAGACAGTGGGAACCAGGACCAGGGACAAGTCAACTCCAAAGTGCCAACAGTTCTGCCTCAAGGGTCCAAGCAATCAGCTCCCACACCTTTTTCTAGAGGGACATGGACTTTTGGAGTTTGAGGAGATTGCAAAACAGGAAGGGATGCAGAAGGAACTCACTGGTCCACCAGTGCCAAACAGGCAGTTCATTCTGTTCTGAGTCTGTGCAAAACACAGCAGCCACTCAGGAACCCATGTATCCCAATTCATGAGGGAAAGACACACACACACACACACACACACGCACACGCGCACACACACTCACACACGCACACTCACACAACAAGCGCACGCACTCACACACACGCACACTCACACGCGCACGCACGCGCACACACACACGCACACGCACGCACACGCACACTCACACACACATGCACACTCACGCGCACTCACACACGCACACTCACACGCACACACGCACACACGCACACACACGCACACACACGCACGCACACGCGCTGCCGAGACCCCTCCCGCCCACCTTAGCCACAGCCTATTTACACTCTGGAGCAAAGAGCATCTGGCCAAGAGCATCCTGGGAAGGTGGTTTGTAGCTTGCAGGATGGGGAGGGAGCCACTGGCTTGAGGCCAAAGTTCCCAGGTTACAGGTGGATCTGGTTGGTCACCAGGAGGTGGGGGAAACTTGTGCCAAAGAGCCATCAGCCAAGAGACACTGCCTCCCTCAGCTCCTGATGCACTCTGGCCTTCTAGTCTGCCCAGCTCCAGCCTGAAGGCCAAGCCCTCCTGTGGCTCTGGATCAAACCACAGCGCCAAAACTTGGGGAGGCTGGGCCTACCTGGAGCCAGCCCTGGCCAGGGGGGATAACCTCCCACACACTGGGGGGTACGTCGTGAATCGGTTCTCAGAGCGTCTGGGAAACCAGCGTATGGAGAAAACTACCCCATTGCAGCAAAGGAAAAAAATCAAGTTCCTCACTCAGGGAACTCAGCTCTGAGTTCCAAGTGCCTTAGGTGCCCGGGATCCTGGAACCAGTAAGAACCCCAGAACTCTAGGTGGATGGACCAAGCAGTATCACAGGGGCGAGGGGAGGGGTGCTGGTTAATAGAGCGGTGCTTTGCCCCTGCAACCCACCTTCTAAGAAAAGAACAATCCAGTAAGAGAGACCCAGGGAACTCACTGCAACAAGCCCCACCCACCCACCCTCCTCATCAGATCAGCTTGAAAGGCAGGAGCCAGTGACCTCACAGAAAGGGCAGCAGGGAGGTCAGTGGCAATTCCTCCTCCCCCAGGAGTGTGTCCCGCTTGAGGCTGCTACCCTTATTGACCACCTTGATTCTGAGGGCCAGCTTGCGCACGCTGGCTGGCCCCAGGCCGTCGAAGAAGAAGTCCTCATTGAAGATGGGGTGGCGGCTGTTTTTGATGATGGTGCTCCGCTGCTTTTGAAGCTTCCCGGGGACCAGGCACAGCCCCACGCAGCAGTTGATGCTCCGGGCATCACAGGGCCGGTCATACAGACCCTCCGCCGCCAGCAGGCGCACACGCAGGCGGGCCTGAGCTGCCTCGTACTCGGCTAGCAGCCTCACGCTGCCCCTGGTGCCCATCCGCACTGTGTGCTCTCCACGTGGTGCCTGGCCAGACTCAGGACCTGGCTCCGGAGTAGCCCTGCGGGTCAAGCGGCGACGGACACCTGGGCTGGTGTCTGGTGTGCTGTCATCGGCAGACAGGGAGCCATGGCGACCCACGGACTGTTTCAGCTGGCTCACTTTGGCCTGGCTGTCCTGGGCGAAGCCCTTGAGCAGCGACACAGAGCGAGAGAGCAGAGGGGACCCGAAGGGGGAGGACTCAGCAGAGGACCCCGTGTCACTTTCCCCGCCACTGAAATAGCGGCTAGGGCTCATCAGGGCCCCCCCAACCTCCCGGGATCCCCCATCACCCCCGTTGGCCTTGGCCCCTGCTCGCCGGCGCCCAGCACCGGGGGATCCCACCTGGGCCAGGGCCCCGTGCTCACTGTGGAAAAGGGACTCCTTGCGTCTAGTGTGGGGGCTCTCGGCCAGTGTGGCAAAGCCATAGGATGTCTGAGCCTTGGGCACAGAGGGTAGTGACATAGCACCCTGTGCCTGGGGGTCGGCGTTGGTGGCCTCCTCGGCTGTCCAATCCTCCGCACTCTCTATCTGAATCACATGTCGTGTGGCTGCCTTCAGCAGGCTCCTGCTCTCTGAAGCCAATTTGGCTGGTAGCCGGGGACTGCGAGGTGCTCGGCGGGGCCCTGGAGAGGCCAGGTTCTGCTCCGAGGTGGACGGGCCTAAGTCGGCCTGCCCCTCAGCCTCTGTGGGGCCTGAGGGCAGCTTGGGCGGGATGAAGAAGTCAGGGATCTTGTCCGGAGTCAGCACGTTGCTATAAAGAGGCCCCTTGGAGGCCTTGTCCCCAGCCTCGCCACCCACCCCGCGGCTGGCTCCGTTCTCCCCAGACCCCCGAAGTCGTTCCAAGAACCACATGTTGGTTTTTCTCATGAGGGCAGCAGGCAAGAGAGCAGGGCGTCTAGTAAAAGAAATAGGGGTGAGGGGTGAGGCTCAAAGGTCACCTGTCAGCGCTGTCAGAGGGTGGGGACCTGTGTTAAAAGGGGTCACCTGTTAGGATTATCAAGAGGTTGGCATTTGTTCCCAGGTGTCAAATGACTGTCAGGGCTGTCAGGGGTGGAGCTTGTACACAGGGGTCATCTGCCAGGGCCCCATGGGGTTGACACCTGGTTCAGGGGTCACCACCACCTGTCAGGGTCGAGGCCAGCGTAGTGTAGGGTCGTGCTGCGCGCTTGGGGCACCCTGAGCAAGGTTAGTCTCCCACGGGAGCTCGGCCCGGCCAGCATCCTGCGCACCAACCCACTCACCCATCTGAAGGGTTCCGGGGTCCACCTAGGAATCACAAGCCTGAGCTGTCCCGGCCCCGCCCCCAGCTGCCACCCACCTGTGGCTTCACTGAGCCGCTGCGCCTTGCGTTGGGGGAGGCGGTGGCAGCCAGGGGCCCGGCGCAGCAAGCTGACCGCACCCCCCCGGACTCCCTGGGCGCAGGGTCTGGGCACCGCGGAGCGCGCTGGGCTCACCTCCCGCGCGGGCTGCGGCGACTCCGGAACGCCGGACTCGGCCACGGTCGGGGGCAGCTGCGAGCGAGGAAGCAGCGCTGTGGCCGGCTCTGCGCTCGGCGCGGGAAACCGCCCACCAAGCCGTATTCCTCCGATTGCGGCCGCGCGCCCGCGTCCCCGCAGCCCGCGAGGGGCGGGGTCTCCCGGAACTGGCCGGGGGTGGAGCATCGGGGACCCGGGGGAGGAGGGAGGAAGGGGGGGGTCCTAATATAAACTAGGGCGGGGTCTGCATGCGGAGCGTGGCCTAGGACATAGCCTCCGCGGTTCAGACTAGGGGAGATGGGCGGGGCTCCTAGTAAACAGGGTGGAGCCTGAAGAAGGGGCGGAGCTGGCAGGAATGCCAAGACTGTGTTGTTTGGCCTGGGGGCAGGATTGGTAGCAATGGGCCACCTGCCTGGTACAGGGTGGGTGGGGCATGGCCTCCTGGTATAGGGAGAGAGTTTTGTGAGGATTTGGGGAACCTACTGGGACAAGTCAGGGGCGAGTACAACTGCGTGAGGCAAATCTTGGGCTCTGGGCGGGGTCCCCTGATACCAACTTGTAAAGCCTGTGGTCCTGGGTAGGACCCTTAGTACTGATCTGGGCCTCAGGGTGCTAGACTGAGTGGAATACATTGTGCATGGGAAGCTGAGGGGCGGGACTTGTGGCACCGGACCCAGCTGAGTCAGACTGTACCACTTCCGGTCCGGACTCCTCCCTTCAGCTCTGGGGAGCACCACCTTCACTAGCCAGCTGCTTTCCAAGCAATAATAATAATGATTGGAATTAGGAACTGAGTCTCAATCAGCCTCTGAATGACCTTCTCCATCTCGGGTTTCCATAGCCACCCAGCAGGGGGTCATGCTCAGCTTTTGTTGAGGTAACAGTTTCTTTCTAGGAGAGCCCACCCAGAGGGAGGCCTAGTCACTGCTAACTGGGTTTCCACAGCCCAGCGTCAGGTCCTGAGGGGATGCACCTTCCATGGGCCTACATTTATCTGGTACCCACCCATGGTCAAATGACTTGGATTTTGGGGACAGTCTGATGGCCATCCTGGTGCCTACTGAGACAAGTAGCCATGGATCAACACACAGGGTAGGTGTGTGACTCTCCATGACAAAATTATAGCTAGTTGGGAGTGGTGACCTTTAATTCCAGCATTTGGGGAACAGAGGCAGGCAAATTTCTGTGAGGCTAGCCTGATTTACATATTAAGTTCCAGGGCAGTTAAGGCTACATAGTGAGGCCCTGTCTCAAATAAACACCACCAACAACAAAAATTGTAACAGGAAATCTAGAAGGGAATGGAATAAACTGTCATTGGTCAGGGCAGATGAAAAGGCCTAGCAGGGAAAGGCCAACACTCAAACTAAGAGTTGCTACAAGATCAGAGCTCCCAGGAACCAGGCTGCCTGGAGGTTGCTGAGCTGGAGCATGAGTCCTGTGGCCATCCACACTTCCCTCTGTGTGATGCCAGGCAAGCCTCCTAACCTCCCTGAGCCTCTGTAAGTGAGCAAGTATCTTAGCTAAGGGTCCTGACTCAAGCAGTAAAGGATGCTGGCTCCCACAGCTGAGGGTAGCTGCTGCCTCCTGTACCCTGTTACACTTGGGAGCCTTAGAAACGAAGGCCCATGGGGAAAGGTATCTGGAAGTGGGTCTCCACACCCACCCTGTTAGCCCCCATGGACCCCACCCCTCAGGGAGAGAGCCTTGGCCCTTCTAGGTGGCAGATGGCAAACAGGAGCCTCTTGGTCAACAAAGCTGTCTGCCGCTTTCCAAGCTAAGCAGAGTCACTGGCAGAGGCAAACATGGCCAACCCCCTCCTATCCAGGACTCTGGCTCAGTTCATGCTGCAGAGAGCTCCAGGATTAGGTGGTATTGATCCAGCTTCTTCCTGCAGTTCTGTGTCATGCTACCTCCTGCTGTGTGACCTTAGCCCCTAGGCCAGTGGGAGGGGCATTTCTCAGAGGTCTGTGTGGCATTCTGCTCTTATCTGAGGCTGAAGAGATGGCTCAGTGCTTAGGAGAACTTGCTGTCATAGAGGATCCAGGTTCAGTTTCTAGTACCCACACGGTGTGCAGACACAGACACAGATAAAACACTCATACACAAACATACAATGCAATACTGTAGAATTAAGACTCACAGCCCAAGACCCAGAGCCAACCTTGTGCCCACACAGCTCCAGCAAGGACACAATAGTCTCAGAACAGTGGGCTGTGGTCATAGGGGCCTGACTGCTGCCGTGCTTGACAGTCCCACAGGGAGCTAGGCCTCCTGTCTCTGTGTAAGGGACTTATGGGCACATCAGAGGAAAATGAAGAATTCAAACTCAGAACTCTCCTACATCCATCCCAAGATCCCTTGATGGTGTAAAAGGTAGGGCTGCAGGTGGAACCCCTAGGGGCACGCATGTGGGGTTCTTGGTCCCTGCTCATATCACATATGGGCACCCTAGAATCTCCTGTCTCGGGGATCAGGAAAACGGTGAGCCTCCCAGTTCTCCCATCCTCACCACAGCTCACCATGGATAAGCAAGTCACCTGCTCTCCCAGCATCCATCTGCTAACCCGCATAGTAAGATCTGGAGTCCCTAACTCAAATGTGTCCAGAGGGGCACCAGACACAAGGACTTCAGAGGATGGGCACTGGACCTTGGGAAGGCCTAATATATGAATGGATTCATGAGTGAATGAAGCTCATTTAGACACCCCCCCACCCAGGTTCCAGAATCTGACTACACTGCCTCTTCCTGGTCCTCAGACATCCTGTCCTACCAATGGGCACTTCCTGCCAGAGTGGTTCTTTTCACTGGAAACCAAGTTTAAGACCTCATGCTTAAGAAGCCCAGCAGCTTTCTGGTACCCAGCTGCGCCTCAGCCCTGTCCTCCAGCAGGTCCCTGGGCATGCCAGCTTCACATATGTCTACATATGCTCTCACTCTGCCTAGAATGCTGTCCCCTCCATCTGGGGATCTCTAGCAATCCCACAGTGAAGCTCCCCAGATTTCTTGGGGGTCCTTGAGCTCCAGAACTCTTCCTTTTTCAGGTGTTATTTATCTGGGAAATACACAGTGGTGACTTGCTGATCAATCTCTGGGATAGTCTTGCATCCCTGCTGCCACCAGAAGTCCCAGTGGATGGGAAGTGATCAAAGGACTGTGGTGGGATGAGTGGGTGAGCTGGTATGTGGGTAGATGAGGAAGTGGGAAGGGTGGGTAGGGTGTGGATGGGGCTGAAGGTGGGGTAGGTAAATGGATAGGTGAGTGGCTGGATGAGAAGACAAACATATGGATGGGTGATTGAATAGATGGGTGGGTGGGTAGATGGACAGGTGGGTTGGAAGGTGGATAAACTGGTGGTTGAATAGGTGGGTAGGTGGGTGGGTAGGTGAGTGGATGGGCTGAGTGGGTGGATAGATACATGGATGGGCATATGAATGGGTAGATGAATTAATAGGTTGACAGGTAGATGTATGTATGTATGTATGGGCATATGAATGGGTGGGTAGGAAGACAAGTGTATAGACACATAAGTTAATAGGTGGATGGGTGGGGGATGGAAAGATGGATGGTGGGGATGGGGCTCTTAGCCTCTCTTCTATATTTGGAGAAAAAGGGTATCAAAGTGACCTGTAATCCTGCCTTTAATGGTGTCTCATGTTTCGGGCAGATGGAAGCTTTTACTCCCATGCCCTCCCTGGCATGTACTCCAGAACCACACAGAGGAACCCAGTCCTCTCCAGGGGCCCCTGTGTGCAGGAGCCATTCATTCAGGTGGGGCCCCTAGGAGGTAACCCACAGGGTTTCCAAGAAAGGGGCTGGGGAAACATGGAACAGAGAGAGGCCTGCTTTATCTTGGAGTAAAATCAGAGCCTTATTGGGGCCCAGGGCATGGGGTGCTGTGGGGAGGTCAGACCCCTGGCAGGTCCACACACACACAGCAAGCTCACGCTCAATGCTGTGTTTAATTACAGTAGAAGATCCAGGCAGGTGACAGCTAGGAAGTGCTGAGCGGATGCCCTACCTTAGTGAGGTTCCTCTGCCTCTTACTCACCTGGATGCCCTACCATTCCAGGTGAGCCCCAAGGCTGCTCCCCTATCAGGGATCTGAGACCCAAAAGCACCTTAATCCTCTCCCCCAAAAGCAGCAGTGCATCTGGGTCCTCAGAGCCCAGCCAGGGCAGGAAACTACACCTGCCCACACAGAGCTGTACACTTTACTTTGTGGACACAGCCTGATGTCTCTACTCCCACTGGGTTTGGAGGCATGGGGCCTGCATTTGGATGTCTCTGTTAAAGGCGACTCGGTCTGTCTTTGGTTTATACAGCCTCACCCAAGTTCAGGGTGGTGGCTCAGGTGGGAACCAGGGGCGTGGACCCTGATTGTCTAACTGGCCCAGCCAACTGAGCACAGCTGGGAAAAGACAGCTTCCTGAGGCTCATGCGGAAGGAGAGATGTTAGCCATTCTGGTTCTGGTGGTTTCAGGGTCCGAGAGAAAGGCTGAGCCCTCAAGGCCATGGCAAGAGCATCTGGGAGTAGGAACTGAGCGGAAGACAATATCACCTGTGGGCAGAAAGGGATGAAGTCAGGGTAACCATGACAACAGCCACTTCGGTGTCCACCAAACAGAAAGGGCCTGTGCACCCAGAGGTACCCCAAGCTGCAGCCGTGTGCCCTGGGGCAACATCTTAAACTCTCTGTGCCTGTCTCAGAATGGTGTGGTCTAAGAATGTGCACTGATACCATTACGAGCCTGAGTGTTTGCTTCTAGGTTCACAAACTCCTTTGAGGCTAGAACAGAACCTCTGTCTGGCCCAGCATGGTACAGATATCTGAGAGGCTCATGGGACTACATCCTCCATGTACACAGAGCAGTTCTGCCTGCAGCCCTGGCCCCCAAGCAGGAGGGGGCCAGAAGGGGACATGAAGGAGACGTTGTCATGGGGACAGAACAGCTTGACCTGGCCAGCAGCTCTGGGAAAATTCCATAGTGTCCCCCTACTTCTCCCCCAACTCAGCCCGCACATCCAGCTGCTGCCTCCTGCCCTCCCCTACCACAGCCACCTACCTCCTCCTGCTCTGCCCAGGGACCCCCACCCCAGGTCACCAGATCTCCTTTCCCTCCCCCTCAGTCAGCCCTCCATCCCCTCGACACCAACAGCCCAAGGCTAAGCCAAGCCCACCCTCCACCAGACAAGAAACCTGGCCACACAGTACACTGTGGGGCCAGCCAGATGCAGGCAACTTCAATCACCAGCCCTTGGAGGCCCTTGAAATGTGATGCTTCTAGAGGCTGGGCTTGCTTTGGGATGATAAAAATGTTCTGCGATTAGCTGTTGCAATGGCCACACAACACAGTGATGCTCAGAATGGGTAATTTCATGACTGTGGATCATGACTTAAACACGGGAACGCCATAAAGGTCAGATGTAGCTGGCTACTACCTGGCTCATGGCTCCCGAGAGACCACTTCCCGCAGGTGCAGCTCGCTCTCTGCAGCCACGATGGGCAGCCCGTTCTTCAGGTGATAGTCTATGAGGTGGCTGATGCTCTCAAACAACACGTCTTTCGTCCGCACCTGTAAGCCAGAGACTTCAGCACTCATCCCTGAATGCATCCCACGGGCCATGTCCTACCTGCTGGGTAGGAGCTTGTCAGAGGAGAGGACTCCACCCCAGAGCCAGCTTAAGACTCCGGAACCATAGGTCTGGTATGTAAGGCACACCCGTGATCCCAAGGCTCAGATCCCAGGGGCTGAGGCAGGAGGATTTTGAGTTTAAGGTCAGCCTCATAGACTCTGTCTCAAAACAACAATAAAAGTAGAAAAACTCAGCTTGGGAGAAGTCTCTGTCAGTATAGTGCCTGCCGTGCAATGGGGACCTAACTTTGGATCCCCAACTCCCACGTGAAAGCTGCTTGCATCTGTAACTGCAGCACTGAAAGGGAGGAGATGGACGGATCCCTTGGAGCTTGCTCACCAGTCAGTCTGGCAAAGTGTCTGAGCTCCAGTGAGAGCCCATGCCTCGAAAGATGAGGTGGAGCTATGTGCCCTTTAACCCCAGCATTCAGGAGGCAAGGGCTAACCTGGCCTACAAGTTCCAGGATAACCATTGCTACATAATGAGACCCTGTCTCAAAAAAGAAAGGTAGGAAGCTACAGAAGATGACACATGTGCATGCATGCACACAGGACAAGGAAGAAGACAGCGAGGGAAAGGCCCATGAACACAAAGACAGAGAGATGGTATTGATGTGTCCACAGGCCAAAGTCAGCAAGAATCACCCAGGCTCCAGCAAAGGCCTGAGACAGAGGCCTCCTCCTCAGGACAAGCCCTGCCTTCTTTTAAGCTGTATCATTAGTGGTCATGTGCTTCAGAACCCCAGGAAACCAAGACACCCCTGAAATCTCACAAGGGTCCAGCTAGACAGTAAAGTAGCTATGGCTTTCATGGTTGAAAAGGCTCCAAACCCCAATCCTTTCTCACCAGGATCCTAGAAAAAGCCTCTAGTTTTCCAGAAAGTGGAAGGACTTCTGAAATTCTAGAATGCTTCAGAAGGAACCGTTTGAGGGTCCTCATGTCACAAGGAACATCCAGGCCAGAGGAACAGGGAGGAAGAAACCCAAATTCAGCCATGCTGCAGATCAAGAGGCAGTCGGTTTAAATAGATGATAGATAGATAGATAGATAGATAGATAGATAGATAGATAGATAGATAGATAGATAGTAGATAGATAGATAGATAGGCAGGCAGACTGACAAATAGGGGCTTCAGAGATGGCTTAGAGGTTAAGAGCACTGGCTACTCTTGCAAAGGACAGGGGTTCAATTCCCAGCACCCACATGGGGGTTCATAACTCTGTAACTCCAGTCCTCTGAGATCCTCTACTGCCCTCTGAGAATGCTGCACACAGATGGTCCACACCCATACACATAAAATAATAATAAATTTGAAAAAAGGAAAATAAACAGAGTCAGGTGTAGTGGTGCATGCCTTTAATTCCAGCACTTGGAAGGCAGAGGCAGGCAGATCTCTGAGTTTGAAGCCAGGCTGATGGTCTACAGAGGGAGTCTCATGCCAGACAAGGCTACATAGTGAGAATTTGACTCAAAAAAAAAGGGGGGGATAGGGAGAACAATTGATTCTGAGTAGGCTGTGACTTGATAATTTACTTGGAGATCCAGACAAGCACATCCCAACCGCCATACTGCATTGTGGGGAGCAGGTACCCACCATGAGTGGGAACTCAGAGGCTGGGAGTTGGAGTGCTGTGAACCTCAAAATGCATTACAAAGTAGGAATTCCTTTAAGATTTTTTATTATTGTTTTGAGACAATGTTCTCACCCTGAAGTTCCAGGCTGGCCTCAAACTTACAGCAATCCTCCTGCCTCTAAGTGCTGGGATGACAGGTATGAGTCACCACACTTGGACTCAACATTGTTTTTTAACTGAGAAATGTTTTGTAGTTCTCTAGAAGCTAATGAAAAGAAGCTGCCCCGTCCATAGTAAGGATTCTGTTCTCTAAAAATAAAAAATGGCCCCAAACCTGAATCCCAGGGGCCCTCCCCTCCCTCCTTCCCTAAGTGCCAGCTTACCACGCCCTCTGGGTCCACCAGCAGCAGGTGCTTGGGCTGCCCCAAATGCATGCCCGTGAGCACATACTGCCCGGGGTTGGTGATGCTGTCTCTCACAAGGAAGTCCCCATCGGTGCGAAGCAGCTTCTCAGCAGCCCGACGGCTCATGCGTCCATGATACCAGGGCTCCTGCCTCAGTTGCTCCTCTGTGGGTGCGATGGGGGCCCTGCGGGTAGGGGGGCTGGGCCACTGGTCCTCCAAAGGGAGTGGGGCTGCCGTGATGCCAGCTGCCACCGAGCACTCGTGCAACTTCAGGGCATCCTCAAAGGGTCCTGTGGGCCAACCCCGGCCTAGGCTTACCGGCTGACCCATCGTCAAGGCTGCTTATAGGGGAAGCTGAAGCACACCAGTCTTCCCTTTCCCCCAGTGCTGACCCAGATCCCATCTCCCCCCACTGCACTGACCTCTACCCCCATGTATGTCTCATTGGAGACCACATCTTATGCCATTGGCTGATTGTCGGTAACAGCAGGTTGTGTCACATCCCTACCCCTATGGGGCTATCACTGTTCTGGGTCAGGGGACCTCTCCCAGCCTCAGGACCCTCCAGAGACAGGGAGGAGGCAGACAGTGACACAAATTGGCCCCCAAGTGCCTGACACCATCTCAGCTGCCAAGTGCTAACGGAGAACCCACCTCCCTATGGAAGTCAGGCACTTCCAGCACTGTGTACAGCACACAGCAGGCATGGCCGTAGGCGCTACCTCAAGTCATAGCTGCAGTGATAAGGAATATGATGGCAGTGGCCTGGGGTGGCAGCAGCTCAGTGAAGTCCTGCGGTGCAAGCAGGAGGGCCCAAGTGTGATCCTAGCACCCATGTAAAAAGCTGGCACAATGGCATGTCCTGGTAACTCCAGCACTGAAGAAGTGGGGACAGGAAGATCCCCTGGCCTCCCTGGGCAGCCAGCCTCGCCTAAACTGGTAAATCCCAGGCCACTGAAAGACCCTGGCTCAAAACAACGGGGTGATTAGCACTGAGCAACAGCAGCCAAGGCTGCCTTCTGGCCTCCACATGCTGCACACATATACCAAAGAAATGAAGGGTAATGAGAAGTCAACCCTGCAAAGATCTGGAGGAAGACATTCCGAGCCATCTGGGAGGCCCTGGGAGACTCGGCACCCCACAGTGCCCAAGGAAGGGGAAAAGAGAGGGTGTTACAAAGCCTTCTGGGAGGACAGATCAGCCTGGGTCCCCAGACTGAGTCATCTTGGGGGAGGCTCAACCACCGCAGCATTTCTCCCTCATCAGGATGGGGTTCTCTAGTGAATGACCCGCCCCACCCCCAGAGGAAAAAGGTGAACCAGCTCTCCCACACTCACATGAGACCCTTGAGTTGAGATTAAGATGGCCTGTGATCTCCTAGCCAACTAGGCGGGAACTGACAGGCCCCACTGACAGGTCAGGCTGCCCACAGAAGGGGCCTCAGGCTCACCCATCAGACTAGCTTAGGCATGGCACAGGAAGTTTGTCTACCCTTTGGATTCCCGAGGACCTCCCGTCATGCAGTCCCAGGTCAGATGGGGATGGGCCACGCACGCATGTCAAACAGGTCCTTCTTAGGGCTGTTCTCAAGTGGTAGAAGTGCCTCAGAGGTGTCCTCAGGCTCCATGGCGTCCAGGCCCTGGGTGTTGACATATAAGTGCTCTTCATAGTCGTGTGGCCCTCGAGCATCTGCCTGCACGTAGCCATCTCCAGGTGGGGCTAGAAAGGGTGGAGGGTGGCAGGTCAGGCAGAAACTCAGAGGACTTGGGGAGGAGAGTGAGGACAGTGAGCCAAACAAGACCCTGAAGAAGGCAGGAGTGTGGGCATACCACCTGTTGTCACTCCACTGGGGCCAAACCAAGTAAAGAGCCACACAGTGCTCCAATTGGGGACAGAGACTGGCCAAATATGCAAGTCTGGGCCAGAGCCCAGAAATGCCACAAGAGGGCAGCTCTCACCGGGTGTGATGGCTCACACCTTTAATCCTAGCAGAGGCAGGGGAATGTCTTTGAGTTCTAGGCCAGCCTGGTCTACAAAGTGAGTCCAGGACAGCCAGGGTTTGTTACACAGAGAAACCCTGTCTCCAAAAGAGAGAGGGGGGGGGGGGCAGCTGTCTGGCTAAGAGGCAGGGAGGGAAAGCTCCAGGCTCCAAAGAGCCAATTGCTCACACTGACCTTGTGCTTAAATAGTAGCAGCTGTGGCTTTGATGATCCTGCCATTGTGTGACCTGCCACACAGCTGGGCTGTTACCACTCTCTGCTCCTATTTTAAAACAAGCGGCCTCCTATCTTCTTCTTCTTCTTCTTCTTCTTCTTCTTCTTCTTCTTCCTCTCTCTCTCTCTCTCTCCCCACCCCCACCCTGTGTATGTGTCCCCCTCAAGTGTGTCCATGCAAGTGGAGGCTGGAGGTCAACAAGGGGTGTCTTCCTCAATCATCCTCCATCTAATTTCTTGAGACAAGGTCTCTCACTGAACCAGAAACTCTGATTAAGCTAGAATGGTTGGCCAACAACCCCCAGAGATCCTTCAGCCTGTCTCCCCAGTGATGGAACTCTAGACATGGACCACCTCAATCAGCTTTTAGCTCGGTGACAAGGATCACATTTGGATCTTTGTGCCGTTTTTTCTTCTTTGTACTTATTTCTGGAATGGCTTTCAGTCTCCCTATGGCTGTTTATACCCTGCCAGGTTCTACACAATGTCTCCTCCCACCCAGGGGCGGCAAGGACGCTCTGTCCCCTTGGCCTCATCCCTCAGGGTCACCAGGGGTTATTTCGACCTTATGAACAGCCTGACTTTCATCTCTCCCATCTGAGCTCAGCTGGGCAGGTTTTTCACAGTCCAAGGATATTCCAGCAACTTCTCAGAACCCCGGGCAGGATGCGAGGATCGGGCAGTACTACCTGTGACCAAGCCCTCCTGGGGAAGTGTGAACCCTGCCTTATCATCAGCCCTGCTGTAACACTGAGGACACCATGGCTCTGCCCTCCAAGAACCCAGACATGTCACTTAGTCTCTGTAAAATGGGGAGGGAAAGAGCTTAATCATAAAATACCTATGGGAACTAAATGTGAACCCGGGAGTTGGCAGGAAATGACATGCTCAAGGCCATAGGGTTGCAGAACGAGACCCCATCTCAAAGGGGTTTTTTGTTTTGTTTTGTTCTAAGAAAAAAATAACCACTTATTTGTGAGTGGCAGTGCTCACCTATCATCCTAAAACTCAGTAGGATCAAGCAGGAGGATTGAGAGTTCAAGGTCAGCCAGGCATGGTAGCGCACACCTTTAATCCCAGCACTGGGGAGGCAGAGGAAGGTGGATCTCTGTGAGTTCAAGGCCAGCCTCGGCTACAGAGTGAGTTCTGGGACAACTAGGGTTCTGTTACACAGGTAAATCCTGGCTCGAAAAAAACATTAAAAAAAAAAAAGAGTTCAAGGTCATCCTCAGCTAAATAACGAATTCAATCAAGGCCAGCCTACCTGAGATGCTGTCCCAAAAAATAAAAATAAAAATAGATAAATCTGACTAAGAGTGAGAGAGACCGAGCAGAGCTGAGACCTGTGTGAACACTGACCAGCAGAAAAGTGGGTGCTGAGGGAGGACCCAGCCAAGGCGCAGCAGCACCGGGCAGGAAAGCTATGGAGGCAAGTTCCCAGGGGCCCCATCCACCCGGGAGTGAGCGCACAGTCCTCGCCCCAGAGAGAAGCCGCATTGCTTTTGTACAGTCATGAAAAGATCAAGAGGCCTGTGGGATGCAAGTATGCCAAGACGCCACAAAGGATCGTCACTCAGACAAAAGTCAAGTGCGGGCGCCGGCCGACCCGGTGTGTGCTCCCATCTGGAGACACAGGGAAGTAACTCAAATGAGAGAAGTTGAGTGGACCCCCAGCTGCAATAACCTCATCGTGCGAGGCACTGAAGATGGTAAGGTCAGGGTAGAGTTGGGAACACACAGCCTAGCCTGCATGGTGTAATTACATGTAGAGTGGTTCCTTGGGAATGGAATATTTGGGGGATGGGGGGTGCCAGACTCTGTGAGGCCAGCACAACCTACCTGCTCCAGAGGGACCCATGTCCCAAGGCAAGCCACGGGCATCTCTCCGTGCAGGTGACAGTCCCTGCAAGAGGAGTGTGGTGACCCTGATATGTGCCAGGCCCACATACATATATGCCCGTCCAGCGCCCCACTCCCCACCCACCCCAATGGCACTTCCATATCCCTTCTGGCCCCACAGGATAGTGAAGGCTGACCTGTCCAAGGCCCCCAAGTGTTGCCAGGGAACAGGGCTGTGTGACAGCCAGTCTGGAGTCCACCAGCCCGCCCAGGGGTGGCTCCTTCCCTGGAATGCTGTTGTAGTAATTGTGGTCTGCAGCCTCCTCATCTCCCCAGGCCGATTCCTCCAGTCCAGTCAGCCTGGGGCACAGAACAAGGCATCTAGGTGAGGGCACTTGGCCCTCCCTTCCCAACTCTCCACTTCCACCTATCAGCCCCGCCTTCCCCAGGTAACACCGGCGACAGTGACCATGATCTACGACATGAGAGGACGTGCCTAGTCCAGAAGACTGGCACAAACACCAACAGCTGTTTGTACCAGGCCCAATGTCAGAAAGCAGCAGGCAGCACCCCAAATGTAAGACATCCCACCCTCACCTTTCGGGGGGCACTATGGCCTTGGGGGGACTGTGCAGGTATTGCTTGAAGCGGAGCTCGAAGGCTTGGCCTACAGTGCTGATGACACTCTGGGCAAGACCCTCACAGCATTCCAAGATGTGGCAGGCTGGGGAGGTCACAGCGTCGGTATGCCTGTGACCCCCCGGCAAAACCCCACTCCAGGCCCAGGGCGGCCCTGAGCTCCCCTTCACCTCACCTCTCTGGTTGATGGGGTCCTTGGCCACATAGGCCACATAATCAGTCATGTCCTGGAGAGATGTGTGGGAGATGTTAACAGGGTTCAGCTCCCCAGAGGGGCAGAGGGTCCAGCATGTGGGGTCTGGGAAGGCTGCAGAGGACACAGGGCACAGAGGTCCACCCATCCCATCTTACCGTGTCACCGCCCGAAGCAAAGGAGATAGACTGCATATGATGGTTGGCAATGATCTATGAGGACAGGGAGACAGGCGTGGTCACGTGTGGTCACTGATAGCCCTGGCAGGTGAGCCACAGCCACAGGAGAGATGCATGTGTTGGGGACATGGGAGGGAGATGTGTCTATCCCTCTCTCTTTGACCATTGTCTGTCTAACATAGCTAAGGCCTGAGAGTCCTGCCTGGATGGTGAGCCCTCATGAGGACTGGACAGGGCCTAAGGAGAGGACCAGAAGGCCAGGTCTTGGTGTCACATGATTGTGTACCCACCTAAGTGTAGACGTGGCAACACCCTCACAAACAGCTTATCCTAGGCTCAGGTCTCCAAATATAGACCAGCGTTCATTTGCATTCATATACATGGTCCCACCCCATCCGTTGCCTGTCACTCAGGTTCCTAAAGTTGTATAGGGCTTGATTTCCTCAGAATTGAAACATTCCCTCCTAGCAGGAGGAGTAACAGGCAGGGGAGATCACAGTGCCAGTAGGCCGGTGACCCTCCAGCACATCCCCACTCCAGGCCCAGGACCCTGAGCTCCCCTCACCTCTTCTCTCTGGCTGATTGGGTCCTTGGCCACATAGGCCACATAATCAGGGAGAAGGAAGGAGTGGGGAGGAGGCAGGAGGTGTAGGGAGCAGAGGGGAGGAGGGAGGAGAAAGGCTCCTAAGACTCAAAATAACAAAGCTCACAAGTCTCAGAAAGCTGACACTGGAGCCTTAATGACATCTTCCACAGGAGCCTCTATGACTCTTCAACAGGACCCTGTGCTCAGGATGAGGTGGAACAAGCAACGTCCCTTCCACTAGCTAGGAAACTTGGGCATCAGATTGAGGCCTCTGCTCCAGGCTCTGGTCCCCTCCCCACTGCCCTCATTCACCCTGTCCTAGGCCTGTGTCAAGAGCAGTCTCCCTTCTCCATGAGCACCAGCAGCACCTTTGGGAGCCCTTTCCATGTCGTAGGCTCCCACTCTGCGTGGGGCAGAGTCCTCCCCAATCAACCTTCCAGATGCCCCGACTCACTAACCAGCTGAATTCTGGAGCTGGAGGGGGAACACCAACTCCCAGCTAGGCCACTCGAAAAAGACACCCCCCCCCCATGCCCAGAGCACCACATCCAACATTCTACAACTGAACCCCAGCCCACAAGCACATTTCTTTGGCATCAGCCATGTCCGATGGGAGGCCAGTCTTGTCTCATATGTCTCTGATGTGAGATACCATGTGTAGTTCCATACACCCTCCCGCACCACAACATGTGCCTACCTATGCCAGCACTTCCAGGAGGGTCAGAGACACAGAGGCACTGAAGGACCCCTCACTGCAGTGCTTTGGTTGGGGCCACTGTGTATAGCTGAAGCCTCGCCTTGCTAGCTGATACAATTCCAACTCAGACTTCCCTGAATCCCAGATCAACCAGGGCAAAGTGAGAATTTGTGCCCAAGCTGAGAGACCCAGGCCTGCCCCAGGTTAGGATTAGAGTAAAAGTTAGGGGTTTGGGTTGGTTGCAATTGGGGTTACTGTTAGAAGAGCAGTTAAGGCCAAACATGGTGGTCAATGCCTTTAATCCCAGTAGAGGCAAGTGGATCTCTATGATTTCCAGGCCAGGCAGGGCTACACGGTCAGACTTTGCCTCCAAACAAAGAAGTGGGGTTGAGGTGGAGGTTGGAGTTAAGAGTTAGGGTAACCAGAATTGAGAGTCGGGCTTGGGATCCGAGTGGTTAGAGTATGGGGTAAGGACTGTTGTTGAGAGTCAAGGTCTTCCTGCAGCTATCTCAGCTGTCTGTTCTCCACCACGAATCCCTCAGCAGGGCCTGCCCACTCTGCCTCTCAGATCTGTCCTTATTGCAGTCCCTTCCCTGTGAGGCCTGGCCCTGGCACTGTCCCCTCAGTTCCCAGCAGAGACTGCATTGCCATTGTCACTACTCTAGGGACAGACCCCAAACTCCTCCCCCAGGTTCATATCCTTTCCCATAGGAGATGCCTCTCCTCAAGGGCCAGTCTAGAATCCCTCTCCTCCCCACATCCAGGGGGAGCCCACTTCCAAGTCCTTGGAAGGAGTTGGAGTCCTGATAGTGTAGGGTGCTGAGAATAATCGCCGACTGCTACCCACTCCAGCCCAGGTATCCAGACTGGTGGCACTGCCCTGCATAAACGCACCAAGCAAGCCAGTCAGATCCTGGCTCCTGGGGACTTCGTTCCCAAAGTGACCCCCACATCCTGACTCCACCTCAGTGGACACGAGATATTTCTGGGCATCTTAAGGATTCTGCAGATTACAGGAGAGGCTTGCCGGGTGGGTGTGGCTGAGGGCTTTGAGGTTGGGCCGAGCTGGGGGGATGAAGGGTTTGTGGACAGGTGTAGCTGAGGGCAAGGTCCAGGGGTTGGTTCACTAGCAGGTGGGGCCGAGGGTGGGTCCAGGCGGTGGATGTGAGGGCGGGGCTGTGGATAGAGGGGACTTAAGTATAGAACTGAAGCCTGGCGGTGGTGGTGCACACCTTTAATCCCAGCACTCCAAAGGCAGAGGCAGGTAGACCTCAAGTTCAAGATCAGCCTGGTCTACAGAGTGAGTTCCAGGACAGCCAGGGCTACTCAAAGAAGGGAATGAGAATGCTATATCGCTGTGCTGTGGGCACAGTAAAGGATTGTGGGGCTGTGGATGGAGGAGCCAAGATTAGGACGTGAGCAGGGTAGAAGATGGCAAGGTTGTGGGTTGGGCAAAGGAGGGGGTGTGGGTGAGGATACCAGAGCTGCTGCAGGGTGCTATGCAGGGTGGTGTGCCAGGGTAGGGGGCAGTGGCTCCCACCTGGCGGGTGGCGGGAACAGACAGGTTGAGGCCATCCACGGAGATGTTGACTGAGATGCTCATGCCGGCGAAGCGCAGGTTGCTCTTCCCCAAGATGGAGACCAGCGCCTTGTTGGGGGCCTGGGAGGGTACAGTGAGCCACCCGCATCAGATGCCTGGGACCAGAAGGGCTCCAGGTGGCCACAGTGTTCCCTTCAGCCTCCCAAGGCACACACCAGCTCTGTAGGGCCACAGCCCGCACCCACCTTCCTCTTCCAGGACCCACGGACACCTGGCACAGCCTCATGGAGCCGGTTGATGGCTTCCCTGTGAGAGAATGAGACCCTACTTAAGAAACAGCAGGGCGAGGGCTAAGTGAAAAGCTGTGGGATACCAGGCATGATTATCCCTTTGCTCAGGAGGCAAAGGCAGGAAGGTCATGATTCGAAGCTAGCCTGAGGTACATAGCAAGCTAGAGGCCAGCCAAGGCTTCATGAGGTCAGTGATGCAATGGGCTGGGGGCAGAGATAGGACAAAGGCCTGTTGGAAGTGAAGAGTACTGAGTGCCCAGTGTCCGGTGTGGGCAAAGGGACATCACCATGGTCCATCCACCCACTCAGCCCTGACTAGGAACAAGGGTCTGACATACACAGATGGTGAGGACACGGTGAACAAGTGAAATATTGTGGTTAGTGTTGTCGACTTAACAAAATCCAGAATTAAATTAACAAAATCTAGGAGTATTTTGAAGTCCACTGTGGGTGGCACCACCCCTAGGCAGGGGACCCTGGACTTTGGTGCACAAACAAACTGAGCATAAACGTGAATACATTGATCCATCTCTCTGCTCACTGCTAAGAATTGATCCCCTCAGGCAGATTTTAGTTTATTATTTTATTGTTTAATTTTTTATATTTTATTTATTATATATAATTATATATAGTGTTCTGTCTGTTTGGTTGCTGGGAATTGAACTCAGGACCTTTGAAAGAGCAGAGAGTGCTCTTAACCTCTGAGCCATCTCTCCAGCCCCTTATTGTTTATTATTATGAGCAGATTCCTTAAGCTTCTGCCATTGTGAATTCCCTGTGATGCATTGATGAGAGGAATAAACCCTGTCTCCCTTGAATTGCTTTTGTCACAGTTTTATCACAGTGGTGCAAAGAGTGACTAAGACAAAGACACAGAAGGCCACACTGTGGAACTCCATGCTAAGAAATGCCCAGAGACAGAAAGTGGATTTGTAGGTGCTGGTTGGGGTGGAAGGTGGATAGCTAACTGTTCATGAGAATGGGGCTTCCTTTTAGGGTGCTGGAATGTTCTAGAAGTAGACGGGTGGCTAGAAAACATGATGCAGAGGTATGTTAAAGCAAGACTTGAAGTGGACAGTTGTGGGGTGGGTATTGGGGGCAACAAATCGATTGGTTTTGTTTGCTTCTTGGGGCAGTCTCATTCTATAGCCTAGGCTAGCCTGGTCATGGCAAACCTCCTGCCTCTGTCTCCCAAGTGCTGGGATTCCAGGTGTGAGCCAACACACCTGGCTTTGCGTCGTGGTTTTTAAGTTCACAGCAAATGGGATAAATGAAGTCCTTCCTATTACCCTCCTGAAATCATACCCCACTGTAGGGCAGGCTGAAGGGAAACCAAGTCTGGGGAGTGCCCCAGGCACAGCAATCAGGGACAGAGACTGTCTCACCTCCAACCCACCATTCCACACTCAAGAAGCCCCAGGATGGACGGGCCAACTGAGACCTGTGCTCCCAGCCCCGTCCTGAGGCCTCACCTTGTCACCTGCGTTCGGGTATTGAAATCCAGCGAGCGCATGGATCGGAGCACCTCAATGCAGCCCATGTACTGGGGAGAGAGAGTGTGGTCAGTCAGCAGGCGGAGTCCAGCCCAGGAGCTGGTTCCCTGCAGACAACTCTATTGTCTCTCCAGGTATCCAGGGCTCTTGTCCCTCCCTGACAGCTACAACCACTGCCCCAGGATGTCTTGGAGGTACCCCACCCAGCCCCAATCCCGAAGCAGGCTCAATTTCAATGTCCAGGCTCTGATGTTAGATGGTGGCATGCATTTTCACTGAGTCCAGTCACCACCACGTGGTTGGCAGATGATCCAGACAGGGACCATCTGGCTAGCAAAGATGCAAACATCAGCCATCCGCCTTCCATAGAAACCTCAAAGGGCAGACCTATAGTTTAGTTAGTAAGAGCACACTCGCTCAGCATGCATTAAGCCCTGAGCTGCATCCCATAAATCCAGCATGGTAGCACACACCTGTCATCTGAGTACCAGGGTGGAGGAGGAGGCAGGGGGATCAGGAGGTGAAGGCCACCTTCAGCAACATAGGAAGTCTGAGGCCAACTTGGGGTACAGAGACCCTGTCTCAAAAGAAAAAGAAACTCTTGTAGACTAGCCAAAACATCACCATGGAAAGAGGCACACAGTCTGAGAAACATAGAGAAGCAAAGCGGAACCTTCAGCATATCCACCCCACCTAGCTTCCACACTGGAAGGGAATTCAGCATGGGGGTGCACACCTGTCATCCCCGCACTCAGGACAGAAGGGAGAAATCTAGCTAGAAGAGGAAGCGACCAGAAATGACTGCCATCTCCTTCCAGCCCCATCCTGGCAGCATCCTCGGGCATGTGTACCTGAGGCTCCATGTACACATGGGCACCAGACACCCTGGAGCTGGTAGCTGCAAACAGTCAGGAGCCATCAAGCCCTGGGAGCTGGGAACCAAGAGCAGGAAGGACTCCTAACTATCAGCCAAGGCATCTCCCCAGCCTGTCTCTGATTTATGTTTCTTAATTTATTTTGAGGTCCTGCTTGTTGCAGAGGCTAGCCCCAAACTCCTGGGCTTGAGAGATTCTACAGCTTCCCCATCTCCCAAATGCTGGGACATTGTATGTACCACCACACCAAGCTTATTTTGTAATTTTATGCTATCTGTTTATTTAGGTTGTTTGGGGAGCAGAGACTCACGTAACCCTGGCTGGCCTCAAATGCACTATATAATCAGATACAGCCTTATACTCTTGATTCTCTGGCCTCCACCTTCCACGTACTAGGATTGCAACCATGTGCCACCATCACCAGCTCTCAGTTAAAATAAAATAAAAAGATCAATGTATCAATGTTTTCATCCCTTGACTCCATTTCTAGAATTTTATTCTACAGCCCACCAGCTCTGTGCCACATAGGCAGGTTCCTCATGGGTGGGAAGAGGATCCCAGCTGAGGCATCTACTGTTCCACCCAGCACAGGGCTCTGCCTTCCTCTTGCAACTACTACCTCAGTTTCTCCTAAGGGGTACCAGCCCTGATGGTGCTGGAACAGGACCCCCTACTACCAGCAGGAATAAATTCTGCTGTAACAGAGGGCAGGCCCTGTGACAGCTGAATTCACTAAAAGCAAATAAATAGCTTTGCAGCCCAACTAGTGAACAGAGATCTGCTGGTGCTCTCTGGAGTTTACATTACACCAGCTGCTCTCTGCTTTGGAGAAGCTGAACAAACATGGCACATGGGAGAAAATGGCCTGCAGTTGTAAAGAGACAAGTTATTTTTATGAATTTATATGAAATGATTTCTAAATCCTGCTGGGTGACATGTGGGAAGAGGGAGTCATCGTGAGAACATTCGTGTGACTCAACATGAAGGGACACGTGGTGCCATGTTCACACACAGCTTGCATTTGCAGGTTCGTGGACTCGGTAGTGCCTCCAGACAGAAGGCTGGGATGGCACTGACATTCTAAAGTGACAATACATCGCCCCTCGTGGACCATGTGATAACTTCGACAATACGATATCTGCAAAGGGAACAGGGTCTCGGAAGCACAAAGACGTTGGATGCATCCCTGGCAGTTATCTAAAGTGAGGTGACTGTCCAGGGTGCAAGGCTGGGAGCTGGATGAAGTGACCTGTGTCCCAGCCGAGCTGGCTGCTCATCATGTGAAAGGGTACAAAGAGAGCACTCAGGCCTCGCCCAGCACAGAATCATTGCCCAAGAAAAATGAAGCCCTTTCTCCAGGACCACAGCCACCAGTAGAGGAGCTGCGAGTCAAGGACAGCCAAGACCGGGAGGACAAAGAGCATTCTACAGGGACAAAATGACAATTCCCACAAGGACAGGACTTAGAACACCACAAATGCTTACATCCACATTCTAGAGGCCAAGACCATGCCCAGGCCTGCGGGGGCCGAGCTACCTCTCCCAGGCATCTGTGTGGCCACCGCCCTTTGAGTCCTTTGGTCTGTGGCCACACCACTCGCTCTGCCTCAACAGCCTCCTTCCCTGTGTCTTCCCGTGGTATTTCTAAGGACAGCAGTCACCAGATTTGGCACTTAGCTAGCCTTCCCTGGCCCAAGCCCATCTCTACTGACTACAACTGCTGAGCCCAAGTGTGGCTGCATTCTGGAGCACCAGGTGGGCATGAATTTGAAAGGGACATCTCTCACCCCCAAGTGGCCTTCTTCCACTTCATTGGGCTTCTGTGCTCAAAAAACATCCCGGTGAGTGTGGTGACACTGGTCCCAGGATAAACCAAGATAGTCAGGGTTTAGCCTGAGCTCATCTCCAGGGTCCCTTCTGCTGTGGGCATAGGGACCCAATGTGGGGAGATCATCAGTCCACTGGCTACAGAGACATGAGAGAGCACAGGGTGGGTGCTGGATCCTACAGGCAGAGCCTATGCTCCAGATCTTGCCAACATTGATGAAGCAACCTCGGTCCCAATCCTACATGCCTCAGTTTCCTAGGTAAAAGTGAGGATATTGAACCCTCTCTCAGGGGCAAGAGTCCTGCTCAGACTGATTGTTGTGGCTCTCACCCTGTGTGACCGAGTTGCTCCTTGCTTTGACTGTCAACCAGGAGGCCTGGCTCCCCATATTCACATTGTTAAAACTCAAGTTGGGGAGCAGGCAGGTGAAAGTGTCTTTTACCCTGTCCATTTCTAACATGAACACCATTCTGCATAACCACTGGTTACCCGGGTCCAAGCCATTGTCAGCTCTCCTCACATGTCTCAGTTCCCCTTGAATCTCTGTAGCCCCCTTTGTGCCCCATGATGTCGATCTAACAATACCCCTGAAAAGATCCGTTGGGACCCCCAAGTTCCATCTTATACTATGTAGGCCCTCCACTATAGGCCTGCCACTATTACTAGAAAATTCCAGATTTGCTCCCTGTCACAGGGCCTTTGCACTGGCTGTGTCCTGCCAGAACTGTCTCTGTTGTTTTCTGCCAGCAGTTTCCACAATTTCAGGTCTCACTGCTTGAGGATCATCTCCACACCACTATGACTGGACTCCCACTGACATCCCACTATTTTGTCTATTTCATGACATCCCAGCCCCATCAGGACCTGCAGTCTTTCCATGGGCTGTCTTCTTGTATATTTATTGTCTATCTCTCCCACTGCAACTGAAGCCTTTGCAAGCAAGGGACTAGAGATTTCCCACGTCCTCCACAAGGATGGTACTCCACAGTGGCTGCCCCAAAGACCACACAGCTTACACCCCAACATCCAGAGCCCCAACAATGACAGTATCTGAACTCTCAGCATGTATCCACCAGACAGGACAGGGATACAGAAGGACTGGGTGTGCAGCAGCCGACTTCAGCATCAGTGCTGTGCTCCCACACAGTGTCATGCCGGAACCCAGAGAAATATCAGATCATCAGGTCACAGGAGAAAGTGGACACATGTCAGACCCAGAATGTGAACACTGTCTACAGAGGACACCCAGACCCTGCATGTGCACGGACCTGGGCACAGCCCAGAGGATTCAGTGTCAAGGTTGGGTGCATGAGGGTTATCTGTTATCTGGAATACTGCAACAAACTACCAGGAGGAACAGAACACAGCAGGCATTGGTTAGCACTCCCTGCTGGAGGCCGTCTATGTGGAAAGCTCTATCCCTCTGAGGTTCCACAGAGGGTCCCCTTCCTCTCCGAGCATCGAGGGGCTCTACAGTGGCCCTCGGCTCGTGGCTTATCTCTTATTCCAGCCTCTACCTCTTCTCTTAGCTATTCTGCTTTGTCTTGTAACAGGGTCTCACATAGCCCAAGCTGGCCTCAAACTCACCTCTAGCCAAGGCTGACCTTGAATTCCTGACCCCCTCCCTCCACCTCCTGAGTACTGTGGGATGACAGGTGTGGGCCACCGCACAGGGCCCCGTTTGTGTCTAAGCTTGGCTTTTATGCCTCGGTCATTGCAAGGGGACCCACCCTGCCCTAGTACAACCTCACCTGAATTCATCGCACCTACAGCAAACCTACTTGCAGCCGGTCTTTGCTCCTTTGTGGGTTCTTCTTTTCCCGCCCTTATCCCCTTGGCTTCACCCCTATCACTAGATAGGAAAGAAAGAAGAATAGAGGGGAGAGATCCTTGAAACTAATTTCTTTCTTCTTGTTTCTTCTTTGACCACAGCTACTAACAAACTGCAACCAGCAACCACCAACCTTGCCTATCGGAACCCTAGCATTTATGCACCCACTGAAAACAATTCCAAACAGCACACAATTCCAGAAACCATCTGCAGCTGGCAAAACCATCCCCCTGCTAGAGCACGAGGCAAACCATAGTCAGCTGCTGTGGACACTCCAAAGAAGCCCCACACCCCAAAACTTGGGATTAAAATAAAAGCACATTCTTATATTTCTCTGTGTGTGTGTGTGTGTGTGTGTGTGTGTGTGTGTGTGTGTGTGTGTGTTTTAAGATTTATTTATTTGCCGGATGTGGTGGTGCACGCCTTTAATCCCAGCACTTGGGAGGCAGAGGCAGACAGATCTCTGTGAGTTCAAGGCCAGCCTGGTCTACAGAGTGAGTTCCAGGACATCCAGAGATACACAGAGAAACCCTGTCTCAAAAAAAAAAAAAAAAAAAGAAAAAAAGAAAAGAAATCCTGTCTCGAAAAAAAAAGAAAGAAATCAAAATTCCAAAATTGTTACTACACCTACTTCCTTTTTGTTTGTTTACTTTTGTCTTTCTTTTTGTGTGTTTGTTTATAGGCAGATTTGGAACTTGCTATGTACCTCAGGCTGGCCTCAAAATCATACAGAGCCTCCATCCTCAGCTTCCCACATGCAGGGATTAAAGGCGTTCACCACCGTTCTTATCTTCTTTTCCTTTTGAGATGGGTCTGGCTATGTAGCCCAGGCTGGCCTAAATTCCGGTGAAGCCTCCTGCTTCAGCTTCCTGAATGCTGGGACTACAGCTGTGCTCCACTGAAGTCACCCGAAAATAAGGTCCTATTTGTAGAACCCTAAGGCAAAAAATACTGGAGAACCCTACCCAGCCCAGGGAAGGAGGAAGTGACATGGTGGCCCGTGGTGGGGAAAACAAGGACACACTGAAAGATACAAACACCAATCTCAGCATCCTGGACCAGGGCATCCAACAAACAGCATTCTGGGATCACTTATCACCAGACTAGGGTGTCTAAGGTGAGCATCACACACCAGCGTTCTTGGAAGTGACTAATCAAACTGCACACACAGCGATAGATGCTTGGATCTGGGGGTGGGATAAAATGTCCCCATGACAGGTGGACACATGGGAGACCATCCCCCACACCTCATCCCTTGCAAAGGTCACAATAAACACCTGGGTGGGGCCTGGGCTGGCGCTCAGTGGATACAAAGCTCGCCTATTATGAATAACCCTTTGAGGTCTATCCCCAGCATCATACAGACAGGGTGTGGTGTTGGTGCACGGACTGTCACTCCAGCACTTTCGACGTGGAGGCAGGAGGATCAGGAATTCAAGGTCACCTTCAGCTACAAAATGACTTCCAGGCCAACCTGAGCTACAAGAGACCCTGTTTCAAAAACAAAACAAAGAATAAAGATCCGGGAATGCTGGCACAAGTCTAACACCCCAATATTTGGGGAAGTTGATGAGGCAGGATTATGTCCCGCATCTCTAAAAACCTTCCCCAACCCCTGCCAAAATAAAAGAAATAAACATAGCCAGGTCCTTCGTTTCATCGGCTCTGCTGTGGAATCTGGAACCCTGAGCCCTGAGTTCCTCGCCTCATCCAAAGTCTTTACGAGTCCCCACTATATCGCTGTAGAGTTACTTTCTCCGATGCTCCGGGGGTGATGGGAGCCTTGGCTTCCTGGCCCTCACCTTGTGGACGCTCCCACCAAACAGCAAAGGGGGGGCTAGCCTGCGCATGCGTGTGTCCCCCTCGCCACCTGCGCCCTCTCTCCGCCCCTCCCCATGTGACGCCGTGGGAACCCGGACCCCAGCGCCTGCGGGTGGGGGCGGCCGTGAGGCGCGCGCACTGGAGATGGGGTTCCTGGGTAGTGGGGAGAGCTCACTTGGCTCTCGGAGACCAAACTGTAGGTGGGGGCGGCCCCGACCCCAGCGCGCCGGGGCACTCACCCGAACGATGTACGAGACCCCGGGCCCCAGGACCCTGACGTCGGGGTGAAGCCAGCCGTGCGCTGGCTTGTGGATGAAGCCGCCCTTGCGCGCCCATTCATCGGCGACGTCAGGAGTCCCCCGCGGGCCCCGCGTCCCGGAGCCCCGGCAGCGGCCGAGCGCCGGCAGCGGACAGGGCGCGGCGCAGCGCGGTTCGCAGGCGCCCAGCACGGCGGCCAGCGCGGGGACCCCGGACTCGGGCTGCGCCTCTGTCGCCTCCACCGCGCGCGCCGCCGCCGGACCGCGACCCAGAAAGCCTCCGGACGCCGCGAATTTCCACTGCGGCATGCGCGGCAGTAGCGCGCAAAAGGTGGTGGGCGCCTCGGGCTCGGGGGCCGCGCGGCCACTCGGACCCTGCGTCATGGCCGCGGCCGCCGAGGAGCCCCGGCTGAGCCTGGCGCTGAGCCGCGCGCTCCTCCCCACCGGGTGATGTCACCGCTCCGCGCAGCGCGCAGCCGCGGGGGGCTGCGCTCCTGGGACCCCGGCCCTCCGCTGGCAGCGCCGCACCCTACCCCGCACGGCCTGCCGGGGCTCCTGGAAGGGCTGTCCAGTCAAGCTCTGACCCGTGGGGAAACTGAGGCCAGTGGTCGTGGGGAGGGGCGCGATCCTCCAGCCTCGAAGTATCTTCTTCGCTCCTGCTCCAGCAGCATCTTATCTTGTGCTTCTTTTCTTCTAAATGGAGAAACTGAGGCCTGGGGTCACAGGTGCGGGGAGTGATCCTTCAACCCCGAGGTCTCCCTTCACCACTGCTCTAGCAACATCCTGCCCATTATTTCTAAATTGGGATACTGAGGCCTGGCTTTGTAGAGACATAACAAGACAGCATCCTCCAAGTCCCCCCAAGCCACTGTTCTAGCCGGACCTTGTTTGCTTTACTCAGTAGAGAAACTGAAGCCAGGGCAGGACAGTAGCTCAGTGGAAAACTGAGGGCTAGGGTAGGGAGAAGGCATAATAAGGGAATGGGGATCTGGGGTGGTAAAGACAGGATGAGACAGTCCTGGTCCTTGACACTATTCCAGTTATATCTTCCCCAACTTTACTTCTAAATAGGGCCTGGGGCAGGGCAGAGGCTGGGGTCGAGGACCAGAGAACCTCAAACTCAGAGGGGTTCCCCCAGCCTGGAGCTTGCCTTACTTTATAATTTAGTGGGGAAACTGAGTCCTGGGGCAGGACCAAGGCTTAAAGGGAAACTGAGGCCTAGAGGTGAAGCCAAGTACCCAGGTCACCGCGGCTATGGTTGCGTATGGAAATGTCTGAGAGTGAACATAGGCCGCTTCTGCTGGCTCTGGCCTGTTTCCTAGTCTGTAAGCCAAGGACACCTATCGGTTCTTGGGGTTCCTATTGGAACCTGAGGATCAGAACTCTCAGGCCTGCCAAGCAGTCCCATCCCAGGCTCAAGGGGATGATGTCCTTTACTCAGACCCCAAGGGGGTTCCTTATCACCATCACCCTGCCTATGTGTCCCTTCCCCACCCCCTAACCCACTCAGTCTCTGCCCAAGATGGTCCTGCCAGAAAACAAAGAGAAAAGAGTTGGGCGGGGCTGGTGCGGAGGTGGGGCAAGGCCAGCAAGATCGATGATGAAACTAGATCACTGCCTGCGAAGGGGGTGGGGGCGTGTGCAAGGAGGTGGGGGTGGCGCTTAGAATCATCAACTCAGACACACTAAGAAGCTGAACCAAGTCGCCTTTGGTGCTGTCTGCTGGAGGAGGGATGCTGCTGGGCTGAAGTCTGGGAAGGGGCTGTGGGCTGTAGCTGTGTGTGTGTGTGTGTGTGTGTGTGTGTGTGTGTGTGTGTGTGTGTGGAGCACGCCATTCTGGGTCTGAGTACATATCCATCATCTGAGTGCACATCCTCATCTGAATGGGGAGGTTGTAGGGATGCCTCTACTCTTTAATCTGCGGTACAAATGACAGTAAGCAGTACTGTAATACTTCAAACTCATACACGTCCTTCAAAGCCCAGCTTCACAGTACCCCTTCCCAAGAACCTAAATGGTCCCACAATCCAAACCCAGGCTCTTTCTCTGGCCTCCTGCTGCCAGAGTCCCCCATTTGCCTCTTCTGAACTGAAGGAGGTTTGCAGAGTTGTTTAATGTTTCTCGTGGTGTGACCAGAAGTGCTAAATAAACCACCATGCACAATGCTCACAGCTGTTGATTAAGGAATGATGTACTGGCAAGCAACTCTAGAGGCTGGGGTGAGAAGGGTGGAGGCATCGGGCCATCTCCAGGAGAATTCTCCAGACTCATCTGCAGAAACAGCCTGGACACTGAATTCTAGGACATTCAGCTCCCCGTCCAGCCAGGGAAAGGGAGACTTCTTCCTGGCCTGGCCTGACCCGGGAAAAGAAACTGGGGCCCTGGAAGGAGGCTCAACAGGCCCCAGGGACAGAAAGATCAGGTGGCCTCAAATGACCTCGGACTTCAGAAGGGGAGGGAGGCACCTCCTCTGCCCCATTCTGAGGAAACTAGACCCTGGAAGGGCCCCAGCTGTCTGTGCCCTGCACCCATCAGCATTTGGTGTCCCCTCCCATGGTAGATGCCCGCTTTGAGTGACGGATGCCCATGGTGTATGATGGGGCCCGGGCCCGGTTCACAGTGACGTGTTCTGGATTGTGGGTACCAGGACCAGGTATCTCCTCGAGGGGCCGAGGGATTCTGGGTCTCCCCAGTATGCTGAAGGCCGGCCTACGCTGCCGGTAAGTGTTTGGGTCAGGACTCTCATACTGCCCCGGGCCTGGAGTCTCCAAGAGATCTCGAGGGAGGCGTGCAGGGGGCGTGCGGCCCACAACTGTGTAGCTGGGGCTGCTAGGTTTGATAAAGATCTGTGATCCCCAGAGGGATGGCATGGTGTAGGCATTGGGGGCAGGAGCCGAGGTGTCCGGGGGCTTCTGTCGGAGACGAGAGCCCAGGGTGAAAGCTGGGGCGTTCCTCTGGCGTACGGGGGCTGCCTTCTCTGGGCTGTAGGCTCCAGGGCCTGGTGTCACCTCCAGACCTGGAGAGTGAATAATCATAAGTACAAGATGGAGGCCTCACCTAACCAAAGATGTGCACCAGAGCTCACAAAGACTCCCACTTCCCCTTCCTCCAACTCCACCACAGCCCACCCATTCCCTCCTGCTTCTGCTTCCCACACTCACTCTGGGCAGTGCCTTCTATCCCTCCATGGCCCACAATCCCCCCCCCATCATCCTCTCTGAAGACCTGGGCACCCTAAGACGGAGCCCTAGGTGAGCCTGCGACCACCATGAAGTTCAGGAGGGCAAAAATGTCTAAAATGCTTCTTTCCTACATCTGGCTCAGCGTCACAGTCGCTGAAAAGCTGCAGTGGAAGAGTGAGAGAAGGCTGACCAATGGAGCACCAGGGAGATGGATGGGGTGGGAGGTGAATGAGAAAATGGTGGGATGGAGGGATGGATGGACGTAGAATGGATGGATGGGCGAGTGAATGGGAAGATGGACTTGTGGATGGATGGAGTGAAAATGGATGAGTGGCTGGGTAGGTGGGTGGGTGGATAGATACATTGATAACACGGACAGAGAATAAAATCAGGTGTCTTGAGAAATCCTCTGGGACCATGAAGGGAGTTAACAAGAGGGGCCAGAGCCAAGTCTCCCTGCCCCTAGGCAGTGGTCACCATGTTCTGCCACCTCAGCTTAAGGCCTGTGGGACTGGAGTAGTGACCCTTCGTCTGAAACTCAGATTTTATCACTGCA
The DNA here is from genome assembly GCA_907164525.1 of Lophiomys imhausi. Lineage (NCBI taxonomy): Eukaryota > Metazoa > Chordata > Mammalia > Rodentia > Muridae > Lophiomys > Lophiomys imhausi. Next base: position 2,995,975 of record CAJQZJ010032834.1, read on the forward strand.
AACACAGAAGTTCTCAGAGCCCCAGTGGTGCAGGAGAGGAGGGTCCCCAAGATCATAAGAGGCCATTTCCCACCACACATGTTCCATACTCACCTCGAATCTTGCCCCGGCCCTGTATGGAGTAGGCAGGGGGACAACTACGACCAAACCGAGTAACCTTTGGGTCCAAGAAGTAGACAGGTCCTGGGCTGGAATCTTGAAAAGGTGCTGAGGAAAGGGGCCAGAGTCCTGAAGATGCCCTGAGGTAAGGCCTCCCCACACCCAGCTCCTGGGATCCTGAGGTGTATCTCAACCTGGGAGCCACAGCCTGGGAAGGCTGGGGTTCCTGAAAGGGGTGAAGCAGAGGGACTGTGAGGAGCACCCCAATCCGAGCAGGACCTCGGCTCATAAGGAGACACATTGAGTCACCCTTGAGATGGCCAGCCTGCCTGACCCACATTTTCACATCAACATGGAAGGAAGAGGTAGGTCACTGATGTCACTCACTGCTGGTCACCACTGTTACAGTTGTATGTTCGGAAATGAAACTTGGGCCCTCACAAATAGTGATCTTGAGGGGCTAGACAGACAACTCAGCAGTTAAGAGCACTAAGTGCTCTTCCAGAAGACCTGGGTTCAAGTCCTACCACCCACATGACAGCTCACAGCTGTAACTCCAAGATCTGACACCCTCACACAGACATACATGCAGGCAAAACACTAATGCACTAAAATAAGTAAATAAATCGTTTAAAAAAAATAGTAGTCTTGAGTTCTCCTCCTGAGCATGCCCCCAGCCCCTCACTGGGGGAGCCTAGGCAGGGGCCCCACCCATGATCCTTCTGCCTCAGTTTTGAGTGGCCGGAATGACAGGTCTGCACCTCCACGTCTGGTCTGATCACTAATTGTCCGACTTTAGGCACACTAGCACACGCATGGTGAGCATGAGTTCAATGACCACGGCAAGTGTTGGTGGGTCCATGCTGAGCCCTGCAGGTGAGTGATAAACCTCACCAAGTCTTCTCAAAGCCTCAGTGAGTCCCAGGATGAGCATAGGTACCACCTAGGCATGGGCTTCTGTGCGTAGCCACACAGGCAGGCTTTGCGCACACCGTAGCCTTCACCACCACCACCTCTGTGGTGGCCACCAATGTTAAATGATGGCCCTCAGAAACACCCCATCCCCACTCTGGCTGACAGGAATTTGTTTTCAGCTCTCCTAGCTCAGAACTATTGGAATGACTCCTAAGATAAGAGGGGGTGGGGTCACAGTCACCACCAAGTGCTGGACTGGACACAGGAAGATGCTTGTCCCTTCCGCCCCGCAGCCCATGTGGCAAGCAGGATGGTCAACACTCAGCCTGCATGGGCAAACCTCCCTGCCCATTTTCCTATGCAGTCAAGTGATAAGAAAACCCAGCTTGCTCATCAGGACATGTCCCACCTGACCTGCAGGCTGCACCTGGTGTTCCCTTCTCCTGGAACCTCCTTCACCAAATATGTTTTCAATATGTTTTAGTTTGTCTTGTTAAGGGGGATGGACAAGGTCTCTCTATTATGTATCTGTGGCTGTTTCACTCTGTAGACCAGGCTGGCCTTGAGTTCAGATATTCACCTGCCTCTGCCTTTCGTGTGCTGGAATTCGAAGTGTGTGCCACCACACTTCATTTAAAGGTTTATTTTTGATTGTTTTTTTTTTTCTTGTTTTTTTCCAAGACAAGGTCTCTCTGTGTAGCCCTGGCTGTCCTGAAACCCACTCTGTAGAACAGGCTGACCTCAAACTCACAGAGATCTGCCTGCCTCTGCCTCCTGAGTGCTAGAATTAAAGGTGTGCACCACTGCCCAACAAAGACTTTATTTGTAATTTTAAATTATATGTACTTATAGGGGAGGATTTATGTACTGTAGGTGCAGGGCCTACAGAGGCCAGAAGACAGCATCAGATTCTCTTGAAACTGGAGTTACAGGAGCCTGTGAGCCACACTATGCAAGAGCCACAATAACTCTTAAGGGCTGAACCGTCTCTCCAGCCCCATCCCACCAAAATCTTACTTACCTTACAAAGCCCGGATCCCACTGTCCGCCCTAGGCCTTCACCTGTCCCAGCTTGGTTAGAGGCTCAGTGGATCCTCCAGCCTCTGTCTCATGGCCTCTATGTATTTACAGTAGTTCCTGACCCAGCCAGCCTCCATCCAGCCCACTGGGGCCTCAGTTCAGCTTTAGGGCCAAATGCTAAGACTGAAAGGTGGTGTGATCAAGCAGCATCGCTGAGCACTCGAAGCTTGCTGTGGGGCTTAGATGCCACACACTGCAGAATGTCAGGGGACACAGACACCCCGGGCCTACTCACCTGCACCTCCTCCTGCCACTAAAGACCACCCTGCACTCAGGACAGCGGGTGCACTCATGCACTTTATTCGAGTGCTTTCTGAACACCAAGCAGGACTACAGCTTTCTTCTTCTTTTTTGAAATCAAGCCCAAAAGGCCTTACACATTGTAGGCAAGTGCTCTACCCACTGAGATACATCCTGTACCCTAGCACCCAATACTTGTTGACCTATCAAAATCTTGATATCTGGCCAAATGTGGTGACGTACATCTGCAATCTCAGAATTTGGAGGGGGAGGGGGTGGACAGACACAAGATGGTCAGGAGTTCAAAGTTGAAAGCAACTTGCCTGGTGTGGCTCAGCAAGTGGTAGGGAGACCAGCCCTGCCTGCCCTGCCTTGCTCCCCCCCCACCCCGAGGCTTACTTCAAAGAGACTCTGGAGGCTTGGGGAGATGCCCTGCACCCCTCAGCTGGACTTACCTTCACTGGGCCTTCGAGCAAGCGAGTAGGCGGGACTGGTTGCCTTGGTGCAGTCATGATTGACATAGCCAATGGTGGACGGAAGAACATACAAGCCAGGTCCAGAGCCTGAAGCCCAAAGACCAGATCAGGGTTGATGCTTTGAACCCCAAGAGGCTAGATAAAGAGTCCCACCTTGGACCCCAGCCACCTCCATGGCAAAGGAGAGAGAAAGGGCATGGAGGACTGGATGTCACCTGCATTGTGAGCTAATCATAAGTCACAGGGGCTGTAGGAACTTGGGAAACAGACCAAGGAAGATAGGCTAACACAGGAAGGGAAGAGGCCGGGAGCAAAGACCACTGGTGGTGAAACTGAGGAACAGAGCAATTGTCTCACTGGGGGTTACTAAAGCTAAAGGCATAGACACTGTAACAGATGGGGAAACTGAGGCTTGGAACGGAGAGGCTACCATGAGTGGAGAAACAGACCAGAGCAGAGAGACCATTGCAAGAGAAGAAACTGGGGCCAGGGTATATAGACCACCACAGCTAGGGAAACTTAGACCAGGGCCAAAGAAACCATCAAGGGAAGGAAACTGAACCCAGAGCAGAGAGATCACACCACACCACAGGTTGTGTGGGTAAATGGGGAAACTGAGTCCAGGACAGAGAGATTATTCTGGAGGAGAAACTGAGGCCAGTCATAGAGAAACACCACCTCAGAGGTGGGGAGACGGCATGTGGTATAGATCTGACCCACTGTCCATCGCAGGATGGGAAACTGAGGCACAGGCTGCTGCTTAAATCTTACACAAATGCTCCCCCCACTGAGCATCCAGCCTTGGCCCCTTCAAATACCCCTAAACTCTGTAGTCCCCCACATGCACCCTTCCTCTAACTTCCTCCCTGGGGTTCACCCATACTGTGCTCAACCTGTCCCCCTGCAGGGGACATATGGGCCTGCCTGCAGACACTGCCTCTACTGAACTCTAGAACATCCCAGGAGCCCCAGCAAGGGGTCAGGAGGAGCCCTCCCCCACCAGGCCAGCACGAACCATTCTCCAGGGTGGCCATTCCACAGGACTTCCTCAGCCCGGTCGTCTCCTGAATGTGGCCCTCAGCCACCCGCTGGGCCAGGGGCACTGTAGCCAGCCTAGCTGCTGGGTCGCAACTGAGGGTCCCCATGGTGAACAGGGCTTGGTGTGGGCTCCTGCACCCTGCTACTCTGGTGCCACAAACCAAGCACTGTCCTCAATCCTCACAGCTCAGCAAGTGTTGGCAGAAACCTGGCCTCCCCACACCCTCGCCACTGCACAGACAGCCCCTTGTCCCTAACCAAGAATCTCAGGGCCTGGCCAGGGCCAGGCTGCTCGACCGGACGCTGGCCTGGAAGTGGAGCTGAGATCATGTGTCAGCCAGGTGGCTGGATGGTCCAGGAAAGACTCCAGTGTCAGCCGAACAGGTCCCTGGGGAGTCGGCTGAGCTGGGCCACAGGGCCAGAGCAGGCCCCAGGGAGCCAGGACTGCAAACAGGACACCCACAGCAGCATGGATGAAGGGCACAGAGCCCCATTTCCACAGAGTCCTGGGTTGTGTACAGCATGTCCCCAACTCAGCCAGGTGCTCATTGGTACCTGCCTTCCTTCCTTCATCAGCAAGCACGAACTGAGCCCCTGATGTATCCCAGACTCTGTTTAGAGTAGTATGAACAAAGCAGGAATAGACTGGAAAAGGACAGGTGTTCTTGGGGGTGAGGAGAGAAGCTAATCAATAAATTTAATAGACAGATTTTTCTGGAATGACCCATGCTGAGAAAGAAGACCATGTCAGGATAAGAGACCAGCTCTGCAATGGCCCCGAGGCAGAGTCAAGGACAGAGCAGGCCAAGATAATCCTATGCTTTTACCTTTGCTGAAGGCTACCACTATGGCCCCACCAGTGATTTCTTGGAAGGTTATTGGAATGAAATTCAGGAGATATTTCTTCCTGTTTGTTTCTATGGTCTTAGGCATTTTTTAAATGTAGTGACTTAGGAGTTTTGCTTTGTATTGTTCTGTTTTGTTTGCCACAAGGACTCACAGTGTAACCTAGGTTGGTCTTGAACTTCTGATCCTCTGGTCTCAGCTTCCTGAAGTAAATATGTAAGGGCTTCTGAGATGAAGACTCTTCAAAGGAGCATACGGAGTCAGGCTCAAGCCTTGTACCTGTGGGAGACACCTGGGAGCACACATGGTCATGGTCAACAGGCGTACCTCGGGAGGAGGGCAGAAGGGTAACCAATGAAAAAACAGCCTGATGCATAATTAAGAGAGAGCAGATATAATAAGAAGGCTGGGAACTCAGAAGAGAGGCTTTTTGCTTGGCCTTCTTTCTAAACGCTGCTCAGCTGCTCATTGCTGCCTAACTTTGAAAGACTCTAGCTGCTGAGTCTTGCTGAAGATTGTGGCCTCGGTGGGCAGAACCCAGGAAGGTCAAAAAAAAAAAAAAAAAAGCCGCAGAAAGTGGCACCTGCCATGGAGACAGAACCCTGCTGAAGGGCGTGGCTGAAAAAAGCCTGAGACCTGCCAGAGACCTCAGGGCCAAGTGGGTGGGCACCAACTGCTGGCAGCACAGCAGTGTAGATGGAAAAGGCCCGACCCCAAGTGGAGATGTGCCAGAAGCCTGTGACTAGGCCAGCAGACAAAGGTGAGGAAACCGTGGCCTCGGGTGGGACCAGCCCTGAGGCAGCAAGCTCAGACTAGCAGAAGGGGAATGGCATAGGACCTGCACAGAGAAGGTTCATAAGAACCAGGCAGGCTGAGGAGAGCCATGGCAGGCTGGCCCTGAAGGCCAGTGGGAAGCAGCAGCTCTAGGAGCCGACAGACAGAGGAGGCTGGCCCCAAGCAGAAGTGAGGCTGCCAGGGTAACACCAGAGCCAGATGACCACTGAGTGCTGATTGCGGTGTTCCTGCAGACTGCTGACCAGTTGCCTCTGAGGACCTGGGACATCTTGGTATCCTTTCTAAAGTGTTAGGGTTGGTTGGTTGGTAGGTGTTTATAGATATTAATAGTGATGAGTTACATTTACAGGGCGAGGATTAATAATATTCAGGTGGTGACAGAGCATCACATCCTTCTTCCATCACAGATGGAGGAAATGGAGGCTCACATGATCAAGATTCCCAGAATCCCCCCAGTACACATCAGCAGGCCTGAGTCCTGGCCAATCCAACAAATTCCACATCAGCCATTTTGGATTCTAGCCCCAGCTTGGGTCTCTGAGTCCTGTGGGTCCCTGAAGCATTAGATGGGATCCAGGAGTCTCAGAGGGGCCCACAAGCCTGACATGCATGTCCTTGTCCTCTTGGCCTACTTTACTCAGCTCCAACCCTGGTCACACAGGATGAGGTGGTTGGTTCTGGAGCCCTCAAGATGTTTCAACCCCAGGTCCACCCACAGTAAGGATTCCTCAGCCAGCCAACCAGTTGTAGTGACTCTCAGCTCACTCCTCAGGTCACCTGGGCCTTCAGCCTGACAGCTCCTCTCATGCAATACTCTGCTTCAGACCACAGCAGTCTGGGCAGCAAGGAACAAGAAGGACCTGCCTGTCCTGAGATCACTAGGCTGGAAACCTAGACATAGGACCTGCACAGAGAAGGCTCATAAGAACCAGGCAGGTTGATGAGAGCCACAGCAAATACACTGGTGTCTTTGTACAATGTCAGAAACACACACCAGGCAGGCATCTGATCATAGGTTGGTGTGGAACCATGACGCCACACTGTCCATCACTTTATCGGACCCTTATGGGATCCAGGTGAAGGAGCTACACCTTTCCTTGGTTGGATGTGTCTGGTGAATTCTTGGTCCTGTTTTGCCTGAGGTGATTTCCATATGTCCATGTGTCCCCCGCAGTCTCGACTCACATCAATAAACACAGAGTGGCTCCCTTTCTCCTACCAGAAATATGTCATGTCAGCCATGTATCACCCACATAGATGGTGCAGCTTCTGGGTCCACCCAGGGGCTGTGGTCATTCTTTCCCTCAGAACGAAATCAAAGGCTGCTGGTAAAAGGATGGTGATGGAGTCACCTAGAGCAATGCACAGTCTGGGAAAAAAAGATTACTGCATTATACAATGCAGAGTAACTTAGGGTAAGGCGCAGCTTGAACAGAGTCCCATTCTACCTCCCTTACAACCAGAGCCCCCCATCAGCCAGAATCAATCAGAAAGGCAGGAAGATACAACCAACCTCTGCCAACAATCAGCCACAGACCCAGAGGCAGACAGAAAGAGGGGACCAGGCCAGAGAAGTTCTCTGAACCTCATCCAAGGCCATTTCCTGGGCCCAGGCCACCATATAGTGTGGTGGGGTTAGTGATAGCATTTAATAGCACAGGGATCTTGGAATAGCAAAAGTCTGGACTTTAAGGTAAAAGATTTACATCCAACGTGGCATGTCCTTGGGAACCTGCCAAGGATGGATGACGTTTTTTTTTTTTTTTTTAAAGATTTATTCATTATGTATACAGTGCTCTGTCTGCAGGTATATCTGCAGGCCAGAAGAGGGCACCAGATCCCACCATGGATGGTTGTGAGCCACCATGTGGTTGCTGGGAACTGAACTCATGACCCCTGGAAGAGCAGCCAGAGCTCCTAACCACTGAGCCATCTCTCCAGCCCCAAGGATGACGTTTTTTGATCATGGGACTTTGGGCAGGGGCATGCCCTGAGAGGCACCCGCCAAGATCCATGGCAACAGATCGCGTGGTCTCTGGACTGCCTGCTGCTCCTCGGCCCTCCGCAAGAAAAGCTATGGAGGGACACATTGCCCAGGGGCATGACTTGGAAGCATGCAAAAGCTTCTGCCAAAAATCATGCTGCCAATTCATTACAACAGGTGAAGTGATTTAAGTCAAGATTCACGTGGACACAGGTCACTCCCTCTCCTGCCTCACTCACAATCCTCTTCATCTGGCGGAGAAACTCACATCACAGTCTTACCAGGAGGCTTCACCATCTTGTATCAACCTGTTGCAGGTCTGGGGACAGATTCTCCCTGGTATTCTGGAGCATCCAGGCGGGGAGTTGTCTCCCCTCAGAGCCCAGGGGCATCAGATTGGACAGAGCACTGAAGCAAGACCCTTTCAGGCCTAAAGCATCTGAATGGTGAGCCTAAGAAACTTTTCATCTTGTAAATAATTGAACTCTAAGACTGCAGAGGCCATTCTACCTTGATAAACTGTCTTAAGATCTGACAAATGAAATTCAAAGATTTTTTTTTTTTGGTTTTTTTGAGACAGGGTTTTTCTGTGTAGCCCTGGCTGTCCTGGACTCACTTTGTAGACCAGGCTGGCCTCGAACTCACAGAGATCCGCCTGCCTCTGCCTCCCGAGTGCTGGGATTAAAGGCGTGCGCCACTACGCCCGGCTGAAATTCAAAGATTTTAAGACTAAAGATTTGATGAAGGCCAGCCATCCATAAGGATTCATGCCCAGAGGAAAATATCCTTTAGAGAAACCTTAGGTTAGTGTTAAATGTTTGTATTATAGGTATTAGGGTGTTATAGATTAGGTTTTAGAGTTAAGGTTCGGGTTTTAGGATTTAGGAACTTTATAGGCAATTGCTAGGTAATTGTTAAGTATTAATAAATATATATATGTTTGATAAATAAAATTTTACTGTTACAATATAGGCCTGGGGTTCAGGAATCCATAGCTCAACCCTCGGTGTCTATTTCTCCATAGTGGCCAGGGAAGGAGATTTAGAATGAAGGCCTTGAGGTGAGTAACTTAGAAGTCCATAAACCTGGTGCAGAGGAAGGGATGGAGGTAGGAAGGGAGGAGAGACAGACAGACAGAGAGACAGGGTGGAAAGGGAGGCAGGGGGAGCAGCACAGGTACGGAAGGCCTGGTCTGGGCAGGAAGGACCATGGATGGCCTTGACACATGGCAGTGGAAGGCTTGAGGGGTGGTGGATTCTGGAGCCCTCGGCCTGGGGAGCTCATGGGCACCCTCTGGTGGATGAAAGGAGAACAGGTTCTAGCGTGTCTGCAGGTCTGTAGAGAGGAAGGAAGGGTGAGAACATGAGGTGAAGACAGACAAAAGCAGACAAGAAGGGACAGGTGAGTGGAAAATGGTGGAAGGATGGTGGGAAGATGATGGTGATGACGAAGGATGGCAGAGAATGAGGTTTGTGGGAGGATGGATTGGTAGAGGATCGTGGAGGACGACGGAGATTAATAGCAGGAAGGTGATGAGAGGATGGTAGAGGGTGGTGGAGAATGTTGAGAAGGAGGAGGAGGTGAGAGACTGTGGGAGACTGTGGGAGGATGGCAGCTACTGGCATCACTGTTGATGGACTCTCACACTGACATCTCACAATGACATCCCCATCGCTTCCCTGTAACCGAACTTTTAAATTATTATTTAACACTTATTTATTTATTAATAAATTCACTTATAACAAACACCAACAATTTCTTAACTATTAATCCTATAAAATCCTACAACCCCTTTAACCTATCCACTAAACCTATTGATAATTATAACAACTACTTTCATAACCTTTTAGAATGATACAGTCTCTGGGGCAGGTCCTCAGTCGTCAGGAATACAGTCTTTGTTGTAGATTCTTTAACGCACTTAGCAGTCCTTTTTCTGGATCTCTCAGATGCAGGTTCATCAGGGTCGTTTGTTATTGCAGTCTCACCTTAAATAAGGCTTCATGCTTTCTTCTCTGTGGGAGACCCCAGCCATCTGCAGGCCAACTTACTTCTTTTGAATCAGGAACTCAGCTGCTCTGCCTCAGTCCTTAAAGCCAGGCACCGTTTCCTTTAGGCCACTGTTGGACAGATCAAACCCCTCTAGGCAAAAGCTGAGCCACAGGGTCCAGTCCTTGGCCTTTTGGTGTCTTGCTCAGGCTTTCTTTGCTCACCGGCTTCTTTCTGCTTCAGGGAGAGAGCTGGCCATCAATGGCCAGCCCTTTTTTCAGCAGGACTCTTGGAGCTCTCTAGCATCAGGGGCCTCTTCTCTTCTGGGCTCCACGCACTGTCCTCAAATAGGAGGAACTCTGTTTCAGCTTAATTTGGGCTCCGTCCACTTAGCAGCTGAAAACAATGTCAGGCCAGATACTTTGTTTCTTCAAGTCTATTGAGTCTTTCCTCTTTTTCCTGACTTCAACCTTGTTTTTCAGTCTATTAAGTCTTTCCTGTTTTTGCTGACTTCATGCTGATAATGCTCTTCAGGCCCCGAATTAAGAGACAGTATCAGAAACTCCTATATATTTCCTAAATCTAATTTATCTAACTCCTACAGGTCCCTTTCTCTAAGGATCTCTTAACTGCTGAGCCATCTCTCCAGCCCCTCTCTAAGGATCTCATAGGCTTTGTCCATCTTATCTGGTCCTTTACACATGTCTCTCCTCAGTGGCCTTTCCTTCAACAGCATTTCCGCCATGGCAGCTGTGACAAGTGATTTGGTGGCTTCAGACACAGATTGCTTTCTTTGTCTCCCCGCATCAGATGGGCAGAAGAACAGCTGGACAGACTGGCTCCTCCTTGAGACTGTGTAGACTGACAGTCCATATCCCCATCTACACACTTCTCATCCCTGATCCTGAAGCACTGTGCTCTCTCCTCAGAGCCAGAATCTGTCTGACTCATCTTCCTTCCTCAAGACAGTGGCAGAATCTCAAGTCAGTCAGGAAAAGAAAATTTAAAAGACTTCAAGGAAGCAGGAACCCTTGGGGCCATATGGTTCTGCAGGGCCTGGGGCAGGGTATGTATAAGGCAGGACACCACAATGCAAAGGCCCAGAGACCCTGTGTCCTAGTTTCTACTGTTGTGATAAATTTCATGGGTGGAAGCAACTTGGGGAGTATGTTGGTCTGAAAGAGAATGGTTCCATTGGCTCATATATTTGAATGTTTTGTCCCTAGGTGATGGAACTATTTGGGAAGGATTAGGAGGTGTGGCCATATTGTAGGAGGTATGGCTTTGTTGGAGCAGGTGTGCCACTGGGGGTGGGCTTGGAGATTTCAAAAGTCCATAGCAGACCCAGTCTCTCTCTGTCTCCAATTTGTGGATCAGATATAGGCTCTCAGCTACTGTTCCAGTGCTGTGCCTGACTCCCTGGTGCCAAGCTCCCTGCAATGATAGTCATGGACTCACCCTCTGACACTATAAGCAAGTCCCAAATTAAGTGCTTTCTTTTGTCTGTCGCCTTTGTCATGGTGTCTCTTCACAGCACTATAACAGTAGCTAAGAAAGAAGTTGGTCCCAGGGAGCGGGATATTGCTGTGACAGGCCTGACCATGCTACCTGTTGGTGGAATATGAACTATGAGACACTGGACAGTGTCCAGTTGAGTGCTGTGAGTAGGAGCTCGGAAGACAGTAGTGCTAAGATCAACATGGACAATGGAGCCAGAGCTCAAGAGTTTTCAGAAGGGCTGGAGAGATGGCTCAGCGGTTAAGAGCAGTGGCTGTTCTTCCAAAGGACCCTGGTTCAAATCCCAGCACCCACATGGCAGTTCACAGCTACCTGTAATGCCCGGGTGTGGTGACGCACGCCTTTAATCCCAGTACTTGGGAGGCAGAAGCAGATGGATCTCTGTGAGTTCAACGCCAGCCTGGTCTACAGAGTGAGTTCCAGGACAGCCAGGGCTGTTACAAGCCTGTCTTGAAAAACCAAAAAAAAAAAAAAAGAAAGAGTTTTCAGAGGGGAACAATATCAGTGGCTAGGTTAGAGACCATTCTTATGATATTGTAGCAAAGAATGTGACTGCTTTCCACCATTGTCCTAAAAATCTGCCTGAGGTTAAATTGAAGAGTTTTGTATCAATGTTGTTGGCAGAGAAGGTTTCAAGATAGCTTAATAGTGACTGTGATATACATACTTACTCTTATGCAGATCTACAATGAAAAAGAGCACGTGAGGCAAAAGTAAATGCAAAATCCACAGTTTGAGGAGAAAAACAGCACCAGGGAATGCAATGTTGAAGCCAAGCCTTGTGCTCAAAGAGATGCGAGATTTAAAGAAAAGCCTGGTGTTGAATGCAATAAAGGGAGTGGTGCTGTCAGGGCAAGACCCCACCCAGCTAATCCTGCTGCCTGTGAAAGGAAAAGGTTATGCAAATGTAATTCAAGTAGTGAGGCAGGTCTAACCCCAATAGACAGGAGAACTTGGCAGCATCAGCCAAGCCAAGAAGGATACAGGATAAAAGGGTCTGCAGAATCTTCCTCTGAGGTTAAGGAATGCGGCTGAGGCCAGGCATGTGGGAAGGGAGTCCCTGCATGGAGGTTTGGAGAGGCCATTTTGTGAAGCCGTGAATGAGAAACCCAGATTGCCTTGGAAACACCAAGATGTTGAAGATGCCAGAGCCGTGGGTCAAGGACAGCTATAGAAAAGCCGTGGAAAAAGTCTAAAAGAGAAAAATGTGTTGCAGTCAGCAAAATTGGAAAGAATGGGAGATGTACTGAGCCATCTAATAAGTCCTTTGAAAACATGGGGCATAGAGATACAGAATTTGAAGTTTGCCCTGCTCGGTTCCGGTCTTGCTTTGGTCTCATATCTTCTTACTATGTCCTCCTTTCCTCCCTTTTGGAATGATAATGTATGTTCTATGCCATTGTGAAGTGTATGTTGAAAGCGTGATTTGCTTTTTTTTTCATATAAGAAGAATGAAACTTTAATATTACATTTCTTCTTTTTTCTCCTTTATTTTTTATTTCTTCAAGTTACATCTCAATCACAGTCCCCTCCCTATTCCCCCTCCAGTCCCACCCTCCCACCCTCAAACCCCCCATCCTCTTCCCTTTTTTTTTTCTTTTAAGTTTAAGTTTAAGGTATATCTTATTTCCCCCTACAGTTTCCCCTTTCAGTCCAACAAATGGCTCTTTCTCTTATAATAACAAATACAATACAGTACAACAGAGGTAATTAGGCCACAGTTATGAGGGTTATATGGCTTAACGTACATTCCCAATGACCAGTCCATATGTATTTGGTACCTGACTTTAACATTCTACTATCTAAACATTTCCATGAGTTTAAAGGTCTATATCTGACTAAACATTCATACTAACTGGCAACACAATTTTAAAAGTATCTTCTTAGATCTATAACACTCTCTTGACTCCTAAACAACTCAAAATTTAATTATGAGACTCTAGCTATCTGTTCTTCAACCACCTCAGAGACCTGAGAGGGATAAATATATCTGATTATATAGGAAGTGCAGGGCCTGCAGCTTCCCAAACTAAGAAATTACATACCTGTGGCTGCCTGGACAGTTCCCATTTTCTCTCCATACATTACAGCGTCGATCTTCAGTCACTTGGCCCCGTTTCTCTGACAGACATTGATTGTAGAGCAGGAATTATGAAGGACTTACCTACCCTGTCTTGGCAGAGCTAGGCTGTCAACTTACCTGCTTCCAGGTTTTGTCCTTTTTGGACAGCAGTCTGTCTACAGTTGGAGCAAGGGGCTTTTCCTACCAAGAGATAGGCTTGCGACTAATTCAATCATCTCCCACTGGAGATTCTTCAATGCTCATCTTCTACTTGGAGGAGAATAGGGGGTGCTGTCAGGAGTTGATATGTCTTGATATAAAAAAAATCTAAAGTTACGAAAACATCTTTGAATGCCATATTCTGAAGATCTCTTGAGGTTTTTGAAGAGGCCCTATCTATCTCTTATATTAGGGTAAGCAGATGTTGCTTGTCGCTTAGCAGGTTTATTTCTGATTAGCTTAGCAAGTAACTATAATAGGCTGTCATAGTACCTAACAGAATGACCGGCTTGCATAACCATTAGTTTGCATTTCTTAATTATTCTAAACAGTTTATGACAATTAGTAGTAAAAGGCCGAAACATCACATTTCATTTTTTTTCTTTACCTCCTAACCCTTCCATCCCATTTCTCTGGGGTGGGGTGTCCTTATATAACAGTCCCTCATCTCAGTTGAGAGGTCGTATGAGGGCCAAGAGCCTCTTCATTCATTGGGGATCTACGAAGCAGTACCATCAGTGAAAAGTGTCTCATTGCCCGGGAGAGAGAACTACTAAATAAACAAATCAATAAGCATACAATAGATAAAAAAGACTAAAAAATAGAAAAAAATATAACTAATATATAAAAAATAAAGAAAGAATAAAAAATAAGAAGTCTATGTCCAAGTTCCCTTTGGTGTGTTAGTTGTAGTATCGATACCTTCTACTATATAGCTAAAATCCTGCTATAAGTGAATAGATGCCATATGTGTCCTTCTGAGTCTGGGTTAGCTCACTCAGGATGAGCTTTTCTAGTTCCATCCATTTGGCTGCAAATTGAATAATTTCATTGTTCCTGATAGCTGAATAATATTCCATTGTATAGATGTACCACAGTTTTTTGACCCATTCTTCGGTTGAGGGACATCTGGGTTGTTTCCAGTTTCTAGCTATTACAAATAAGGCTGCTATAAACATAGATGAGGAAACTTCCTTATGATTCCGTGAAGAGGTATTTGGGTGTATACCCAGAAGTGGTATGGCTGGGTCCTGAGGCAGAGCTATTCCAAGTTTTCTAAGATATCGCCAGACTGACCTCCATAGTGGTTGCACAAGCCTGCATTCCCACCAGTACTGGAGTAGGGTTCCCGTTTCTCCACACCCTCGCCAGCATGTGCTGTCATTTGAGTTTTTGATCTTAGCCATTCTGACAGGTGTGAGATGGAATCTCAGAGTCGTCTTGAGTTGCATTTCTCTGATGATTAAGGATGTTGAGCATTTCTTCAAGTGTCTCTCAGCCATTAGGGATTCCTCCTTTGTGAATTCTCTATTTAGCTCTGTCCCCCATTTTTTGATTGGATTATTCGGTTTCTTGGCATTTAATTTCTTGAGTTCTTTGTAGATTTTGGATATTAGCCCTCTATCAGATGTGGGGTTGGTGAAGATTTTCTCCCAGTCTGTAGGCTGCCGTTTTGTTCGAATGACAGTGTCCTTTGCCTTACAGAAGCTTTTCTGTTTCATGAGGTCCCATTTATTGATTATTGATCTCAAGTCCTGAGCTGTTGGTGTTCTGTTCAGGAAGTTGTCGCCTGTGCCAATCAGTTCGAGGGTTTCTCCCACTTTTTCTTCTAGTAGATTTAGTGTGACCGGCCTTATGTTAAGGTCTTTGATCCACTTGGACTTAAGTTTTGTACAAGGTGATAAGTATGGGTCTAACTTCATTCTTTTACAAATGGACATCCAGTTGGACCAGCACCATTTGTTGAAGATGCTGTCCTTCTTCCATTGTGCCATTTTGGCTTCTTTGTCAAAAATTAGGTGGCCATGAGTGTGTGGGTTTATTTCTGGATCTTCAATTCGATTCCATTGATCTACTGGTCTGTCTCTATGCTAATACCATGCTGTTTTTACAACTATTGCTCTGTAGTACAGCTTGAAATCTGGGATGGTAATACCTCCAGATGTTTTTTTTATTGTACAGGATTGATTTAGCTATTCTGGGCTTTTTGTTGTTCCATGTGAAATTGAGGCTAGCTCTTTCCAAGTCTATAAAAAAAAATGTGTTGGTATTTTGATAGGAATTGCATTGAATCTATATATTGCTTTTGGTAGGATGGCCATTTTTATTATGTTGATCCTACCTATCCATGAGCATGGGAGATCTTTCCATCTTCTAAAGGCCTCTTCCATTTCTTTCTTCAAGGGCTTGATGTTCTTGTTGTACAGGTCCTTTACTTGCTTGATTAGAGTTACCCCCAGGTATTTTATGTTGTTTGCGGCTATTGTGAAGGGGGTTGTTTCCCTTATTTCTTCCTCAGCCCATTTGTTTGTTGTATAAAGAAGGGCTTCTGATTTTTTTGAATTAATTTTGTATACAGCCACTTTGCTGAAGGTGTTTATCAGCTGTAAGAGTTCTCTGGTGGAAGTTTTGGGGTCGCTTATGTATACTATCATATCATCTGCAAATAGGGATAATTTGACTTCTTCGTTTCCGATGTTTATCCCCTTGATCTCCTTTAGTTGTCTTATTGCTCTAGCAAGAACTTCAAGTACTATATTGAAGAGATATGGTGAAAGTGGACATCCTTGTCTTGTCCCTGAGTTTAGAGGAAATGCTTCAAGTTTCTCTCCATTTATTTTGATGTTTGCCACTGGCCTGCTGTTTATTGCCTTTATTATTTCTAGGTATGGTCCTTGTATGCCCGTTCTCTCCAGAACGTTTAGCATGAAGGGGTGTTGGATTTTGTCAAATGCTTTTTCTGCGTCTAGCGAGATTATCATGTAGTTTTTTTTTCTTTCATCTTGTTTTTGTGGTGAATGACGTTGATAGACTTTCATATGTTGAACCATCCCTGCATCCCTGGGATGAAGCCTACTTGATCATGGTGTATGATACTTTTGATGTGTTCTTGAATTCGGTTTGCTAGTATTTTATTAAGTATTTTTGCATCTATGTTCATGAGGGAGATTGGTCTGAAGTTCTCTTTCTTTGTTGGGTCTTTGTGTGGTTTAGGAATCAGGGTGATTGTGGCCTCGTAGAATGAGTTTGACAATGTTCTTTCAGATTCTATTTTGTGAAAGAGTTTGAAAAGTATTGGTGTTAGCTCCTCTTTGAAGGTCCGGTAGAATTCCGTGCTAAAGCCATCTGGCCCTGGGCTTTTTTTGGTTGGGAGATTTTTAATGACTGTTTCTATTTCCTTAGGGGTTATAGGGCTGTTTAATCTGTTTATCTGATCTTGATTTAGCTTCAGTAGGTGGAATCTATCAAGAAAATTGTCCATTTCACTTAAGTTTTCAAATTTGGTGGAGTATAGATTTTTAAAGTAGGATCCAAATATTCTCTGGATTTCTTCAATGTCTGTTGTTATTTCTCCCTTTTCATTTCTGATTTTGTTGATTTGTGTTTTCTCCCTCTGTCTTTTAGTTAATTTGGCTAAGGGTCTGTCTATTTTGTTGATTTTCTCGAAGAACCAACTCTTGGTTTCATTGATTCTTTGTATAGTTCTTTTTGTTTCTAAGTTGTTGATTTCAGCCCTAAGTTTGATGATCTCCTGCCTTCTGCTCCTCTTGGGAGTGTTTGCTTCTTTTTTTTCCAATTCACCCAGTTTAGCTGTTAATTCGCTAATATGAGCTGTCACAATTTTCTTTTTGAAGGCACTTAGTGCTATGAACTTTCCTCGTAGCACAGCTTTCATTGTGTCCCATAGGTTTGGGTATGTTGTGTCTTCATTTTCGATGGATTTTAACAAGTCTTTGATTTCCTTCTTTATTTCTTCCCTGACCCAGTGGTCCTCTAGTAAAGAGTTGTTCAACTTCCATGTGAGTGTAGACTTTCTGTTGATTCTTTTGCTATTGAAGTCCAGCTTTATTCCATGGTGGTCTGATAAGATACAAGGGGTTATTTCAATTTTATTGTATCTGTTGAGGCTATCTTTGTGTCCAACGATATGGTCGATTTTGGAGAAGGTTCTGTGAGGTGCTGAGAAGAAGGTGTATTCTTTTGTGTTTGGGTGAAACGTTCTGTAGATATCTGTTAGGTCCATTTGGTTCATGATCTCTGTTAGACTCATAATTTCTCTGTTTGGCTTCTGTCTTGATGATTTGTCCATAGTTGTGAGTGGGGTGTTGAAGTCTCCCACTATTAAAGTGTTTGGATCAATGTGCGATTTAAGTTTTAGAAGTGTTTCTTTTATAAATGTAGGTGCCTTTGTATTTGGGGCATAGATGTTCAATATTGAGATGATCTCTTGGTGGATATTTCCTTTAATGAGTATGTAATGCCCTTCTCTGTCTTTTTTTATTAACTTCAATTGAAAGTCTATTTTGTTTGATATTAGGGTGGCTACTCCAGCTTGTTTCCTGGGTCCATTTGCTTGGAAAACCTTTTCCCAGCCCTTTACTCTGAGGTAGTGTTTATCTTCAACAGTGAGGTGTGTTTCTTGTATACAGCAAAAAGATGGGTCTTGTTTACGGATCCAGTCTGTAAGTCTGTGTCTTTTTATTGGCGAGTTGAGTCCATTGATGTTGATGGATATTAGTGACCAGGGGTTGTTATTTCCCATTATTTTGGTTTAGCTGGCTGTCTTGTGTTTGTCTTTTGTTTAGTTGCTGTGGAGGTTTCCATTTCCTCTGTTTTCTTGGGTGTAGTTATCTTCTCTGGGTTGGAATTTTCCTTCTAGGATCTTCTGTAGGGCTGGGTTTGTGAGGAGATATTGTTTGAATTTGATTTTGTCATGGAATATCTTGTTTTCTCCTTCTATGTTGATAGAGAGTTTTGCTGGATATAGTAGTCTAGCTGGGCACCTATGTTCTCTCAGGGCTTGTAGGATATCTGTCCAGGCCCTTCTAGCTTTTAAAGTTTCTGAGGAGAAGACAGGTGTGATTCTGATGGGTCTGCCATTGTATGTGACTTGGCCTTTTTCTCTTACAGCTTTTAATATCCTTTCTTTGTTCTCTACATTTGAAGTTTCTGTTATTATGTGGCGAGAGGAGTTTCTTTTGTGATCTAATCTGTTTGGTGTTCTGTAAGCCTCTTGGATTTTTACTGACATCTCTTTCTTTAGGTTTGGGAAGTTTTCTTCTATGATTTTGTTGACGATATTTCCTGGACCATGGAGTCGGGAGTCTTCTCTTTCCTCTATGCCTATAATTCTTAGGTTCCATCTTTTCATTGAGTCCTTGATTTCTTGGATGTTCTGGGTGAGAGATTTTTTAGCTTTCTCATTTTCTTTGGATGTTGTAATGATTTCTTCCATCAAATCTTCCATGCCTGAGATCCTGTCTCTCATCTCTTGCATTCTATTTTTCATACTCACATCCATAGTTCCTGTTCTCTTCTCTTGATTCTCCATTTCCTCTTTTAACTTTGACTGTGTTTTCTTTATTGTTTCCATTTCTATTTTCATGTCTTGAATGGTAGTGTTCGTTTTGTACATTTCCTTCTCCAGTTTGCTTGTTTTTGCCTGGAGATCTTTCATTACTTTATCCTTTTCCTGTTCAAGCTGGGTCACCTTGGCTTGGAGCTCTTTAATGATGTTATTCGTTGTTTTGACTTGTAAGATTGTGGCTTCTTTGAATTCCTTCATAGTTTTAAGTTCTTCTTGAAAGGACTTTATCACTTTCCATACTGTAGAATTGTCATCGTTTTCATGTGTTTCAGTTGTGGTGAGGTGGTTTGGGCTGGACGGAATAGTGTTGCTTTCTTTTGTTGGAGACATTTCGCTCTGTTTTTTTTTTTTTTTTTTTTTTTGGTCTGGGACCTCTGGCCATGTGGAATTTTTTTTGCTGTCTTCTGGACTTGGGTCCAAAGGGGGCCCTGTGGTGTAGGATTCGAGTTGCCTTACTCCACCCCTATAAGGTGAGTCATTCAGTCCTGCCTCCCAGGTGGGGACCTAATTAATTCAGGTGGTGGAGCTGTTTACAAGTAAGCTCTGATTCCCCACCGAAGGGCCTGTACTAGTACATAAGACTGATATACGACCGTTTCAAATATCTCGCAGTTTGCCCGGGGTTGGTTCCTGTAGCAGGTAAGTCTGCAGTTCAGCTGCAGTAGCCTTGCTGCTCCCGCGGCTTGGAAACTGGCCAGTGATGTCACAGACTGTGATCTGTGGTCTGAAGGCACTTTGCAGTGAATCTCCTGCTCACTTCCAAGGGTCGCAACTTTTCGCTAGATAATTGGATCGTCTGTGTGAGACCTGGGAGTGCCCAGCAGGGTGGGGATTATCTCTGCATAGTTTCTGAATCTGCCAGCTGGGTATTAGGTTGGAACTTACCGGGGGTCTCTCCTTTTGGGGGGATGGGTTATCCCGACTCCCGGGTCCAGAGGCTTCCTAGCATGTCCGAGATTTGGAAGGGGAGTCCTGCCCAGGCATCTTCCGTGGTTCCTGTGTAGCTGGGTGAGATTTAGAAGGGGTCGTGCCCTTTGTACAGCGTCCTGGAACACTTGCCACCTTGTGATTGTTGACCCCAAAATCAAAATACGTCCGCGCCAGCCGCCGCCATCTTGGATCCCCCGTGATTTGCTTTTTTTATTTTACAGGGGTAAAATAGAAAGACTTTTTTTATTTTACAGGGGTAAAATAGAGACTCAAGGCAAATTAAGAGTTTGCATTGAGTCTCAGAAGACTTTGTACTTTGAGACAGTATTGAGAATTAAAGACAATGGGGACTTTTGAAGTTGAACTGAATGCATTTGCATTTTTACATGGCCATGAGTTTATGGGGGCCAGGGAGTAGAATATGGTGGTCTGAGTGAGAATGGCCCCCAGAAGCTCATATATTTGAATGCTTGGTCCCCAGTTGGTGAAACTGTTTAGGAAGGATTAGAAGGCATGGCTTTGCTGGAGAAGGAGTGTCACTGGGAGTGGATTCTGAGGTGTCCGTCAAAAGCCCACACCAGGCCCAGGCTCGCTCACTCTCTCTTTCTGCCTCCAACCTGTGGATAAGATGTAAGCTCTCAGTTACTCTTCCAGCGCCATGCCTGCCTGCCTTGTTGCCATGCTCCCTGCCATGATGGCCACAGACTCATCCTCTAAAACTGGAAGCAAGCCTTCCATTAAATGCTTTCTTTTCTAAGTTGCCTTGGTCATGGTGTCTCCTCCCAGCATTAGGACAGTAACTAAGACAGGGAGGGCAGGCTTTATTTCAGTTTCCATGTCCTGATCACAGCCCATCATGAAGGGAAGTCAGGGCAGGGACTCGAGGCAAGAACTTGAAGGCAGGAACTGAAGCAGGGGCCATGGCGCAAAGGTTCTCAACCTGTGGGTCATGACCCTTTTTAGATCATATATCAGATATTCATATTATGATTCATAACAGAGCAAAACTACAGTTACAAAGTAACAACAAAAATAATTTTATGGTTGGTGGGTCACCACATAAGGAACTGTATTAAGGGGTCACAGCAGTAGGAAAGTTGAGAACCACTGCCGTGGAGGAATGCTACTTACTAGTTTGTTCCCTGTGGCTGCTTTCTTGTATAACTCTGGACCACCTGCCCTGGGGTGGCACCATCCACAGGGAGCTAGACATTCCTACACTAGACATCAGTCAATAAAATACCATATAGAGTTCCCTGCTGGTAATATAAGAAGGCATTTTCTCAATTAAGATTCCTTCTTCCAAGGGACTAGAGAGATGGCTCATTAGTTAGGAGCACTGACTGTTCTTCCAGAGGACCTGGGTTCAGTTCCCAGCACCACATGGTGGCTCACAACTGTCTGTAACTCCAGTTGCAAGGGATCCAACAACCTCACCTAGAAACACCAAGGCACATAAAATAAAAATGAATAAATCATTTTCAAAAAAGAAAACAAAGATTCCTTCTTCCTGCAAGTGTAGTCATGCATGCCTTTAATCCAGCACTCAGGAGACAGAGGCTGGTGGATCCCTGTGCGTTTGAGACCAGCCTGGTCTACAAATGGAGTTCCAGGACAGCCAGGGCTGTTACACAGAGGAATCTATGTCACAGGATATCGCAGAGAGGCCAGAGTGGATCATCTCCACCACCAAGTGTTACAACCCGTATGATAAGTGCACAGGAGAAAGAGACCCTCTCTGCAGTGCAAGGGCACAGAGCTCTTTTAGCTGAACTGCTGGCAGCGGCGCCAGGCCGAGCAGCTTCCAGGAGCTCAGAGCTCATGGACCGAGCCAAGTGGCTGTGGGAGCCCGAGTTGACGCGGTCAAATCTGGCAGCTGCTTTGGGAACAGTCAGCAACCAGCTGCCACAGGTGAGAACTCCGACGGATGGCACCAGAGAGGAGCGGAAGCTTGGCATCTTGGCAAGCTTCAGAGTCGGCTACTGGGGTGATCAGCGGCCGGGACTGACTGCAGGACCCACGCTGTCCACCGAAGGTTCAGCGACAAGTTCTTCTGGGAGGGAAAGGTCTTTTCTTTCACAAGCCAAAAATAAGCAGCGAGTCTCAGTCCATCATGATTGAGGAAAGGAATGAGGTCAATTTATTTCATGAACAGGAACATTATAAGCCTTGGGAAGTGGGAGGGGTTTGGGGGTAATTCGCTGGTGCTACCTGCAAGTGCCAGGGACACTTCGCTTACATGCAGCAGCACGGTCCTATCATAAGAAGGGGAATGCAGGGGCTGGAGAGATGGATGGCTCAGTGAGCAGGAGCACTAGCTGCTCTTCCAGAGGACTCAGGTTCAATTCCCAGCACCCACATGGCAGCTCACAACTGTCTGTAACTCCTGTTCCAGAGGATACAACACCCTCACACAGACACACATGCAGTCAAAATACCAATGTACATAAATAAAAATAAATTATTTAAAAAAAGAAGGGGAATGCAGTATCTAATTATCCTATGGGCAGAAGGAGTTGGGGAAGAGCTCCAGGTATGGTTAGAGGCATGGGCTGAAAGCTAAGTTTAGCATGGGGATGTATTTCCAGGGATCCCAGGTGCTGCTGAATGGGTTTCTTATTAGAAGAAAGTGTTGGACCTGTAATCTCTCCTGTGGCCTATGTAACATTCCTCAGATAGAGGGTGTGGGGTCCAGCAGCCCAGGAACCCCCAGGTAGAGAAGGGGAGACCTTCTGACGAAAGGAGTCTTGTCATTTTGCACTGAGCTCAAGGGCTTTCCGGTGATGCAAGATTTCAACCTTATCAGCAGAATTTCCCACCTCAGGGCACACCAACAGTGATCAGATGACATGATCCGAGCCGAGGGACAGGCTTACTCTGGGCCCTGATAGGGCAACAGGGGTGCTGATGGGACCCAAGGGTACACTGACAGTTTAGCAGAACCCCTAAATGGGCTGGGGGGATGGCTCAGTCAGTAAAGTGTCTGCCACACAAATGGCAGAACTCAGTGAGCCTGAGTTCATGGTCGCTAAAACCAAACAAAACAACAGAAAGAGCCAGATACAGTGACACATACTTACAGTTCCAGGCCAATGTGAGACCCTGTCTCAAAAGAATAATGCAGGGACCAACTGTAGTGACAATTCTGGAATTTTGGTTTATTTTTTAAAAACATAGCTATGGGCTGGAGAGATAGCTCAGCAGTTAAGAGCACTGGCTGCTCTTCCAAAAGACCAGGGTTCAAATCCCAGCACCCACAAGGCAATTTGAAACTGTAATGGCTGGGCGTGGTGGTGTACACCTTTAATCCTAGCACTCAAGAGTCAGAGGCAAGTGGATCTCTGTGAGTTCAAGCCTGGTCTACAGAGTGAGTCCAGAATAGCCGGAGCTACACAGAGAAACCCTGTCCCAAAAAAACAAACAAACAAACACACACACAAAACAATATTATAAGAATATGTTTTGGTTTTAATCCCAGGTGCAGGGATATGGGGTTGCTTCACAGTAGCTGACTGTAATTAAGAATATGTTTTTGTTTTAATCCCAGGTGCAGGGATATGGGGCTGCTTCACAGTGGCTGACTGTAATTAAGAATATGTTTTTGTTTTAATCCCAGGTGCAGGGATATGGGGCTGCTTCACAGTAGTTGACTGTAATTTTCCTTGTGCTCTAGCAGGGGCATGTTTTGCCAGCTGCAGATATTTTCTGAAATTGTGTGATCTTTGGAATTCTGGGAATTTTTCAGAGGGTACATGCTAGGGCCCCAAGAAGAAGGGTTGGTGGTTGATGGTCATGCGCGGGGGTGAGGGAGTGTTGGTTGCAGTTTCTTAGTAACAATGGTCAAAGGAGAAACAAGGGCTGGAGAGATGGCT
Organism: Lophiomys imhausi; assembly: GCA_907164525.1. Taxonomy (NCBI): domain Eukaryota; kingdom Metazoa; phylum Chordata; class Mammalia; order Rodentia; family Muridae; genus Lophiomys; species Lophiomys imhausi. The sequence continues at coordinate 3,019,406 of CAJQZJ010032834.1, forward strand.
CAGAGGTTAAGAGCACTGGCTGTTCTTCCAAAGGTCCTGAGTTCAATTCCCAGCAACCACATGGTGGCTCACAACCATCTACATTGAGATCTGGTGCCCGGGCATATATGTAGACCAAATACTGTATACATAGTAAATAAATAAATGTTTAAAAAAAAAAAGAAGAAACAAGAAAGAAATTAGATTCAGGGATCTCTGTCTCTCTCTCTCTCTCTCTGTCTCTCTCCCCCTCTATCCTTATTTCTCTCCTATCTAGTGTTAGGGGGTGAAACGGGGAAGGGGGGTAAAGGGTGGGAAAAAGAAGAACCCACAAAGTGGCAAAGACCAGCTACAGCTGGAGATGTGGCTCAGCTATCAAGCATGAGGATGTGAATTCAAACACTAGGACCTTCATGATGGAGGGGGAGTGCCAGTTCTCACATTTGGTCTTCGGGCCTCCACACACTTGCTCACACACGTACACATATAAAAACCAAACAACATAGGGCTGAAGAAATGACTCAGTGGTTAGATATATTCACTGCTCTTGTAGAGGACCTGGGCTCAGTTCTCCCCACCCACAAGGCGGCTTACAGCCTCCTAGAACTCCAATTTCACCAGGTATGATACCATCTTCTGGTCCATGTTGGCATTCCACACAGGTAGCGCACATACACACAGCAGGCAAAATGCTCATACATATAAAATCAAAATAAATAATTTTAAAAATAAATAAATAAGAGCCGTGTGTGGTGGTGGACACCTTTAATCCCATCATTCGGGAGGCAGAGGCAGGTGGATCTCTTAGGCCAGCCTGGTCTACAGAGTGAGTTCCAGGACAGGCAGGGCTGCACAGAGAAACCTTGTCTCCAAAAGCCAAAATTTTTATTTATTTATTTATTTAAAAAAAAAAAAAACCTGGACAGCTCTTGAGGAATGACTCTGGGGCTGAACGGTCAGCTCAGTGGGTTAAGCACTCACCCGGCAAGCATGAGGACCCAAATCCACAGAGCCCACATAAACCTCTGTGGTAGAAGTCATCTGTAATTCCAGTGAATCAAAGGCAAGACAGGAGGAGGAGTCAGGAGAATCCCTAGAAACTCTCTCGCCAGCCACCTTGGCTTATGAATCGGCAAACAAGACCCCTTTCAAATAAAAGCAAGGACTGGCAAGGAGGTTGTCCTCCTCAGCCCACATGTGTGCTGTCGCTGCTACAACCCTACCCAAAACACCAGGAACAATGGTGTTGGTTGTCCTCTGACCTCCACATGTACACACACACACACACACACACACACACACACACACACACGCACGCACGCACGTGCACCCACATGTGAACATGCATGTACACAAAGAAGATGTAGGATACTAAAAAACGAAGCAGGCCCCTTCTTGTCTGATGGGTGGCCTGAGTCCAGGCAGATGCTGGGGGATGTCTAAATCTGATTCGAAAGCAAAATAGATATGTTATCCCACGGCAGTGGGCAGGAGACAGGTGGAGGTGGGTAGTCGGGCAGCATGGCATGTGCCTGTCATCCAAGCACTGGGTAGACTGAGGCAGGCAGAGTGAACACTTCCAGGATGGGGCTGAGTGTCTTGGATTCTGTTTTCTGTGTCCCTGGCCTGTGGTGACAACAGCAACTCAGAAGGCTGGACGTTTGCAGGTGCCAGCTCACAAGCCTGCCCTCTCAGACACCTTGATCTGTCCTTTACATTCCTGGTACTGCTCATCTTGTCCTCTGTCCCAAAACCAGGCCCGCTGACTCAGACTCATACTGCTGAGCAGTTGCCTCCTGGCTTGGTCCCATGGGGACTCTAACAAAGGAAGCCTGTCCTGCTTCGGTTGGGCTCCTGTCCCATCCCTCCTCAAAATAGCTGCTATCCACGCAGGTCAGAACTTTGCTGGGGAAGCCGGCCTCAGGTTCAGAACACTGTGTCTCTACAGAACAGGAGGACATGAACTTCTTGAGAAATGAAAGGCTTATGTGCTCAGGACCTATCAGGTCTGAAGAGGGGGTCCAAGCAGACTCCCAAAGTCTCTCCTCCCTCTCTGGTATCCCCTCCAGTTTCCTGTTCTTCCAGAACCCACCAGAAATCCAGCCAGCACACCTCGGTGCTAGCTGTGCCATCTTCCTGGTGTACCCCTTCTCCTCTCCCCTCGAGCCTTGACTTGTCTGTCCCCATATGAAGGACCTTCCTGACCCCATTCTACCTCACAGTCAGGCCATGCTGATTCATCCAGGATGCAGTTCAAGATATTAATCAAGCACTTGTTAGTTCCAGGGTGGAAGCAAGCTGTGACTTAAGCCTGGAGTGCCCCCAAAAAATACCCTGAGTCCTAGCATGGGGAGGTGGTGGACACTTTAAGGAGTGGGACCTAAGCAGATGTCCTAAAGTTACTGATGTGCCCTCAAAGGGCTTGTGGGACTTCTGTCGTTTCTTCACTCTCTGTCCCTGTTTTGGTCTTGTTTTGTTTTTGAGACAGGGTCTTACAATTTTTTTTTTTTTGGTTTGGTTTAGTTTTTGAGACAGGGTTTCTCCATGTAGCCCTGGCTGTCCTGGAACTCACTCTGTACACCAGAGAGATCTGCCTTTCTCTGCCCCCTGAGTGCTGGAATTAAAGACATGTGCCACCACCATCCAGCTGACAGTGTTTTATGATTAAGCCCAGGTTAGGCTCAACTTTAATTCTCCTGCTCAACCCACTGAGTTGGGATGACAGATATGCACCACTATTCCCAACTCTCGAGCTCTCTTTTGTTTCTTTGCTGTGAGATGAATAGGATGCTCCACTACGCACATCCTGCAAAGACAGGAGTCCCACAAGCCCTTTGAGGGCACAACATCAGTCACCTTAGGACCTCTGCTTAGGTCCCACCACAAACTAATTAATCATGATCTGAATGCCCAATACTGTGAGTTTTGGGGCACAAAATAGGTCACTTCCCAGGTATTATAGTAACAGAAAATGGACTACTCCAGGCTTAGATTCCTCTTTCCAGAACCAAAGCACCAGGACTAAGGGTGTGGCTCAGGGACAGAGCCCCTGCCTAGAATTCCCCCAGTGAGAAGTGGGGTGTGGAAGGATAGTATAGTGTTTCCCTACCACACATGAAGCCCCCAGTTAGTCCCCAGCACCCTCTCTGCCACTTAAGGCACAGAACTGAAGCTCCTTGGGCCAGGATTCTCTGTGGTTCTTAGAATAACCCTTTTATAAAGGATCACTCAATAAATTCACACTGAGTTACTGAAAGTCCCTCACCCTAGAACCGCTCTTATACTCCGGGACCTCAGGGCTCTGCCACAAATTATCATATCAAACAGGACTCTGGCATCCAGTACCATCATGTCTGTTTCCAGACACGCCCTGCAAACCTTAAATAAAACATTGCATCTGTATGCAGTGGTATACACATGTACCCGAGGAGTAAGGAGGCTGAGGCAGGAGCACTGAGTTTGGAAACAGCCTGGGCTGCAAAGTGAGTTCCTGGCCAGCCTGTGTTATAAAAATTACATAAATGAAACATGTGATTTCCCCAGCATCTTCACCCCAGGCAAGGAATTGAGGCACTTGACTCCATCCTGGCAACAAGGCCCGCTGCTTAGCAACCTTGTCATCATAATCTCAGCCCCTTAGTAACAGGACCAACCATAACTTTGGCAACAGACCCATACACAAGAAAATTGAACCCATCTCCCTAGCAACAGGACCCCAGACCTAACAATGTGCAGCCATCCCCTAGCAATAAGACCTCAGTCTTAGCAGCAGGTCTCCACCCTTGGCAACATGGTCCCTGCCCCTAGCAACAGGATCCCAGCCTAACAACATCATCCCTGCACCTAGCAACAGGATCCCAGCCTAGCAATATGGTCCCAGCCAGCAGTGCCAACAGAGTCAAATCCTGAGGTGGTAACACACATCCCTAGGAGATCATGAGTGTATCCCTAGTTTTCAGTGCCTCCACCCTGTCACTGGCCAAAGCCCCCTAAGCAAGACTTGTGATTGACAGGAAACTGAGAACCACCCTTTCTTTAGTTCCAAAGCCCCCTGTAGCTCCCTGAGAGTTTGGAGGACTGAGCAATCAGGCTTCCATAACTTTGGGGGCTACAGACTTGGTCCACAGCCTGATGGGAACTGCAGTTCATTCATGGTGGTGACACAGGTCTCTGGAGAACTGTGGACTTGGTTGAGACCAAAAAGGAAGGTTAAGCTTATGGGGGGGGGGGGGGAGCGGGGGGGGGGGAAGGAACGCTGCTGAACCCTCAGATGTGTCATTAGTGGGTGGGTGGGGCTAGATAAATACAATCTCTGATGGACAGTTTGTGGAGTGTGGAGTATAAGGGTGGCCTTGGATAGGTAGGTCAAAGGCCACGAGAAAGGCCCAGAGCTGGTGGGCAGGGCATGGAGAGGAGGGCTCAAAGTTGGTGGGGCCCAGAAGGGTTATAGGTGTAGCTGGGAAGCAGACTGTACCCCTCCTCTGTAGGGTTCGGGCTGTAGTGCCATTAGGATGGGTTTGGGGTTGAGGCAAAAGGTCAGGATTAGCATCAGGGTTAAACGCAGCATGGTCTCTGCTTTGTACTCCCTGGTAACCCTTCTCATTCCTGTGTCCAACCATCAGATATATGAGTTCTGAGAGGTTCCCAAAGTACTGGCCAGCCAGGGCCACCACCGCTGGAGGGTGTCCTCAAGTGAGGAGTCAGCATAGTGTCTACTGGCATGAGACAATCAATACAAAGCTCCAGGCTGCTCAAGCAAGTGGAGGGCCGTTCTGGAGGCCAGGCCCTGCAGAGTCCTGCTCAGGGGGCTTGCTGTAGCTGGCCCCACACGGAGCACAGGCAGCACTCACCAGGTATCACTGTTACATGGCACTCTGGTCCTCAGGCCATTTGAGGGTCCACCAGAAATTCCCCTAGGCTCTCAGCCTCTTGGTCCAGCTTTGACCTCAGAGAACAATGTTCTCATGTGGGATGCCTTTTGTTGCGGACATTCAGCTGCGTTGGGGCTTCCATCTGCCTGAGACAACCTCTCAAACAGACCCATCTGCAGTGAGGAGGGGTGAGGGAGAGTCCTACCTGTGGAGGCACTGCAGGCCTGAACCCAGCAGGTGTTCGCTATTAGCCCAACCAGGAATCTGTGACCCACACCAGCAGGGGTCCACAGAGTCCTCAAGACCAGAATTCAGCTTCCCGGAGCCTCTGTGATTCCTGACATCTCCAAGTTCAGGCAATCCATCAGGCGGCCAGGCCCTGAGACAACTTCCCCACTTCCATCTCATTCTGCAAATGACAAAGACAGGCAGAGCAGACCTCTTTGTCTTTTTTTTTTTTTTTTTTTTTTTTTTTTTTGAGACAGGGGTTTCTCTGTGTAGCCCTGGCTGTCCTGGACTCACTTTTGTAGACCAGGCTGGCCTCGAACTCACAAAGATCCACCTGCCTCTGCCTCCCGAGTGCTGGGATTAAAGGCGTGCGCCACCACCGCCCGGCCTCCTCTTGGTCTTTTTAAATAATTTTATTATATGTACATTGGTGTACATGCCTGCATGTGTGCCTATCCGTATGAAGGTGTCAGATGCCCTGGAACAGAGAGTTGTGAACTGGGAATTGAACCAAGGTGCTCTTGGAAGATCAGTCAATGCTCTTAACTCCTGAGCCATCTTTCCAGCCAAGCAGACCTCTTTTCATTGCTTGTGGTTTATTGCCTTTGGGTCTGGCCCCTCCCCTTAGGAACTTCCACCAGGCCCAGCACAGCCCAAACAGGTGATTTCGGGAGCACAAGGGCCATGTCGATTGGAGTTGAGTGTCCCACCATGGACAGTGGGTAACCAGGTCTAGCCTACCTCCATGGGTAATCTGTACAGGAGGGAAGGAATGTGTCTGTGTTGTGGTGTTGTTGTTGTTGTTGTTTTGGGGTATTGTTTTTGTTTTTCTAGACAGGGTTTCTCTGTGTACTAAGCCTTGGCTGTCCTGGCTTTGTAGGCGAGGCTGGCCTCCAACTCACAGAGATCCAAATGCCTCTGCCTCCTGAGTGCTGGGATTAAAGGTGCGGTCCACCATGTCTACCTTTTTTTTTTTAACTGTGTGAATGCATGTGGATGGGGGGCATGTAAGTGCAAGTGACCTCGGAGGCCAGAAGAGAACTTCGGATCTCTCTGGAAGGAGATTTACAGGTGGTTGTGAACTACCTGACTTGGGTGACAAGACTCAGGTCCTCTGAAGAGCAGCCAGGGCTCTTAACCACTGAGCTGTGTCTCCCCACACTATCCTCTCAAAGTTTAGCCTCCACCTGACACACACACACACACACACACACACACACACACACACACACACACCACACACACACACACACACACACACACAAACACACCGCACACAAACCACACACACACACACGTTCAAGCTCCACAGGCCAGACCATGTGCCAGGTCAGGGATCCCAGACAGTCTCTTGCCACCCTGGCCTGGTGCATGGTCTGGCCTCTGGGAGCCACACTCTGAAGGAGCCAGGAGTAATGAGTGAATGAGGGTGAGTGGAGGAGCAACAGTTGAGCAAGGCTACCTTCTGGAACCTTCCTCAAGCTGTGGGCAAGGGAGCCAGGATGTCAGGTCTCCTGAGAAGGTTGGACCTCTGTGGGGAGGGGGGCTTCCTGCAGAGCTAGGAGGACTTCCTCCTTGCAGGACAATGGCGGGAAGGGGGGTCGGGCCCTGGGATTGCAGGGAAGCGATGAGGACAAGAGGCACCCCACGTGCCCCAGAGACCACAACAGTCCTGCTGGCTCTTGGCCCTTCTGGGGACAGACAGCCTCTGGGCAACAAGGTCCTATGCCCTCACCATCTCTGCCTGTATCTCTGTCTCTGATCTGTGTCTTTCTGTCTCTGACCCTGTCTTGATCTCTCTACATGTCTCTGCCTTTGTACCTCTCTCTGTCTCTGTCTCTGTTTCTTAGTCTTTGTCTCTCTGATCAGTATTTGTCCCTATATTCATCCCTCTGTTTCTCTGTTTCATGTCTCTGTCCTTCTATGCCCTGCCCCCCTCTCTGTCCTTTGTGTCTGTCTCTTTCATGTCTCTGTCCCTTTCTGTCTCTCTATCATGTCTCTGTCACTCTGTCTCTCTCTCTCTAGCCCCTCTGTCTCTCAGTCTCTCCATTCCTCCTTCTAGCTCTGGCCTTCCCAGGGCTTGTCCCCTCTGCACTGTGGCTCTGGCCCCCACTCTCTCCTCCTCACCATGAACAGAATACCTCACTGTCCTGCATGTGGAGTCCAGGCTGAAAAGAGTGTCCCTTGAGACTTTCAAGGAAAGCAGGAACCACGCCTGCAGCCCTAAGAGCCTCAGCCTGCCAGGCGCCTGCTGACCCCTCCCCACCTGGCCTTGGTGTAGCAGGAAGCAGGGTCAGGGGCGGGGAAGTAACCCATTCACCAGACTTGCTGCCCCCCACCCGGGTTAAGGGCCCAGCTTCCCGGGAAGGGCCCTGTGTCTAGGAGTCACCTTCCTGCACAGCTTCCGGGCACTGGTGCATGCTGGGCAAGGGGCGGGGGATGGGACCCACGCAGCCACAGCCTTTACCCCACACACCTGAACCTGGTGTCCACCACTCTTTGCATGCCTCAGTTTCCCCACTGTGATACTAGCCTCCACCTGACACCGGTGCCTCAGTTTCTGTTTCTAAGGAGATCCTCAAAGTCTGCATGCTGAACAGGAGTCAGGGGTCATGGCTGGAGCAGACAATGTCTCACCCTGTGTAGTTAGGGTTTCTGTTGCTGTTAATAAAACACCACAACCAAAAGCAACTTGGGGAGGAAAGTATCTATTTCAGCTTACACATCCTGATCACAGTCCTTCATGAAGGGAAGCCAAGGCAGGAACCTGGAGGCAGGGACTGATGCAGAGGCCATGGAGGGGTGCTGCTTACTGGGTTGCTCCCCATGGTTTGCTCCACCTGCTTTCCTATAGCACCTGGGACCACCAGCCCAGGAATGGCATCACTCACAGTGGGTTGGGATCCTCCCACCTCAATCACTAATCAAAAAAAAAAAAAAAATTACTGCCACAGGCTTGCCTACAGACCAATCTGGTGGGGGCATTTTTGTTTTAAGTGAAGTTCCCTTTTCACAAATGACTCTGTTCATGTCTAGTTGCCAAAACCCTAGGCAAGCACACTCTCCATGCTGAGTGGAGACAGACTTCAAGTACCCACAGGCACCTTAGGAAGGCAGAGGTGGGAGAGGGAGTTGGGAGGGTCTTGGAGACTAGAAAGAACAGAGCAGTGGTGCAAAAGTCCTGTGGCTGCCCGAGGCAGAGACGCAGGATTCTAGCCTTCCTTCTCTGGATGTGCAGCTCAAGCCTGGAAGTGTTGATGTGCAGTAGGATGTTCCTCAGCAAGGGTTTGGCCCAGGAGGGAAACACAGGAGAGACAGTGTGCTGATCTTGTAGGAAAGTGGAAAAGAACTCAAAGCAGTGAATGGTATTCTCAAAACTCAGCGGTAAGGCCCAAGAGCCACCCCAAACCTCCTTGGTCTCCAGATTACAAGTCAAAGTGAGCCAGCCCAGACCCCAGGCTCTGTCAGGCCTGCAAAGTCTTGTATGATGAAGGGACACAGACTCAGGGAGTCTGTCCCAGACACACATCACATAGAACTCAGTCCCAGAAGAACTCCCACCGTGGTGCACTTGGCCCCAGGGAACTCCTCCACCAATCATCCAGAACCAGGCCAGGCCCCTCTGCCACCTTCATGTGCCACCTGTGGAAGTGAAGGCTCAGCTCAAACCAGCTGGGCGGAGCATCCTAGGACTGGCTGATTTCCATGCACTTGACCCACCATGGTGACCCACCTCCAGTTTTTAGCTTCAGCTTTCCTGTCCATAGAACATGAGCCTGGAACCTTCCCAGACCTTCCCTGCCCATCTCTTCTGACTGTCCTCGGGGTTCCCTGCCTCACCTCTGGCCTCGGCCTCTCTGCCTCCTATGAAGTAGGGGTCGGGCTGGGAAAGCCCCCCGGGAAACTCCCACAACGCAGGGAGAAGGGGGAGGAGAGGCAGGGTCTCAGACAGCGGGAAGCCGCCAGCCTGCTATTATTTAAATCGCTTCCCCTGTCAGCTACAAGACAGAGGGAAAAGCATGGAGTCCAGCCTGGCCCTCCTGCTGGCCCTGGCCACCGTGCCCTTCCAGCTCAGCAGAGGTGAGCAGGGATGTGGGGAAGGGAGGAGGCTTTGAGAGCTGAATAGGTACAAGAGAGGGGGCTTTGGGAGTCCTATGAAAGTCCAGGGCTTTGAGAGGCTGGAGTGGGGAGGTGGGCTTCTGGCTGATCTCTAATCAAGGCCCTGGGACCTGGGGCAGAGGTGTAGAGCCCTGGGGTCTCAACCCAGGGTCAGTACTGAAATTTGGGACCCAGTTACCCCAACACAGCTTTAACGCTGTTACCCCTCAGGCCACTTCCTCCAGGTGGATCCCCCTGAGCCTGAGGTAGCTGTGGCCATGGGCACATCCCTCCAGCTTACCTGCAGGCTATCCTGTGACAAGGGTGTAGCCCGTGTGCAGTGGACTGGCCTGGACACCAGTCTCGGCAACGTGCAGAGCCTCCCAGGCAGCAGCACCCTCTCTGTACATGGCATGCTGTCAGACACAGGAACTCGAACGTGCGTGGGCTCCTGTGGGCGCCAAAGCTTCCAGCACTCCGTGAAGATCCTTGTGTATGGTGAGGCACACTCTGCCTTTCTAGGTGCCATCTACCCAGGGGTATCAGGACCTTGCACCACACCAATGCCATCACCCACTAGGTCCCCACACTCCACTCCCTCCCCCACACCCTAGGCCTTCAAGGCTGACATGTCCATCCTTCTTGTCCTGGCTGCCTAAGGCACAAAGCTATCACCCCAAACCCATCTCTGCCTGTCCCAGCCCTGACCTCTAAGCTCAGCCCTGACTGCCACCATCCATCCACAGCCTTCCCAGACCAGCTCGTGGTGTCTCCAAAGTCCCTTGTACCTGGACAGGACCAAGAAGTGTCCTGCACAGCCCATAACATCTGGCCCCCAGGCCCAGACATTCTCTCCTTTGCTCTGCTACTGGGAAATCAGAGCCTGGAGGGTACCCAGGCCCTGGAACTAGAGCAAGAGGAAGAGACACAGGAGGCTGAGGGCATACCGCTGTTCCGAATGATGAGGCGCTGGCTGGTACCCTCCCTGGAGTCCCCTGCCGCTCCTGCCCTTTACTGCAAGGCTACCATGCAGCTGCCCAACCGGGTGCTGACCCACAAAAGGGAAATTCCAGGTAAACCACTGGGTCCCATCTTCCTCTAGGCTTAGCTGCTCTGGGGTTTGGACCAGGATTGCTTGTCCAAACCTGTAAATCCCCAACAAAATTGGTCAGTGTCTCCCCTCTGAGACAGCCAGAGAAAAGATTGACTCAAAAGATGGGGGCCTACTCGATGCTAGCCCCCAAATGATACTTCCATCATTTCTATCCATAAATTCTTGGCTTTGCCAAGGTCAGACTATCCTGAAAGTCTCGGATGGAGGCAGCACCCAATAGGTATTTTATGAACACTTCCGAGTAGGCTCAAGGTACGGTCCAGAACTCAGTAGGTGTGCTACAAATGCTGGCAGAACAAATTCATAGGATCTATAGGTGCTTTATAAACACTGACCCAAGTAGGAACCTATACCCAGTAGATCCTTTATAAACAGCGGTCTAGCCAAGCAGTGGTGCCGCACACCTTTAATCCCAGCACTCGGGAGGCAGAGGCAGGCGGATCTCTGAGTTCGAGGCCAGCCTGGTCTACAAAGTGAGTCCAGGACAGCCAGGGCTACACAGAGAAACCCTGTCTCGAAAAAATAAATAAGCAAGCAGTGGCCTACTAGACTCTTATATAGGAGCCAGTATACATTACGTGATCTGTCTGTATCATTGGCTCCTGGTCTCAGCTACTAGGAAGCCCTGTGTCACTTGAGTGATGGGAAGGTTTGGAGGGGTCCTGCCCCAATACTGAGTTGCAGATGAAGAAATCCTAGGCAGAAAGGCCTGGGGCTACAGGAAGAACATTCTCTTTGCAGTCCTCCAGAGCCAGACCTCACCAGAGCCCCCCGACATTGCAGTCCTCCAGAGCCAGACCTCACCAGAGCCCCCCCACACTACCTCCGCTGAGCCCTGCATCCTGACTTCATCACACACTGCTGAAGACCTCTCCACTGGGTTCCCCAACAGCACCACCCTGTCATCTACCCCTCCACACTCCACACTTAGCTCTAGGACTCTGAGCTCCACTGGAACTTGCCATCCTGAAATCCACCAGGTCCTGGAGGCAGACTGGCAGCTACTCTGTGAGGCACCCTGTGGGCCTGGAGTGACCGTGCACTGGACCCTGGCTCCTGGTGACCTGGTGACCTACCACAAGAGAGAGGCCGGGGCCCAGGCATGGCTAAGAATGCCAACCCTAGGTCCCATTCCTGAAGGCTGGTTCCAGTGCCGCCTGGACCCTGGGGGGCAGCTGGCCAATCTCTATGTCCCAGGCCAAGTGATCCCAAATCCCTGTGAGTGCTGGGGCCCTGGGAGGGATGGACAAATGGTATTAAAAGCTAGTGGGGTTTCTGAGCCATGCCTAGCCTCAGTTCCCCCACCTAAGTTCAATATGCTTTCCTGACTGTAAGACCACTCAGAACTCGAAGCACCTTACAGATTCTAAGTTTTAGAGACCAGGGGATCTGGCAAAACAAACAGTAAGGAGAGAATTAAAAGAAAAAGGTTTTTTGTTTTTTCGAGACATGGTTTCTCTGTGTATCTCTGGCTGTCCTGGACTCACTTTGTAGACCAGCATCACAGAGATCTTGAGCTCACAGAGATCCATCTGCCTCTACCTCCGGAGTGCTGGGATTAAAGGTGTGCACCACTGCCAACACCGACGCTACCACCACCACACCCTGCAATTACAGACAGCTGTGAATAGCCATGTGGGTGCTGGGATTTGAACCCGGGTCTTTTGGAAGAGCAGCCAGCATTCCTAACCACTGAGCCATCTCTCCAGCCCCAAGAAAAAAAGTATTAAAATGTTGATTTCACCTGGCTGAGGCTGGCCTCAAACTTGCTAGGTAGTTGAAGGTGACCCTGATCCTCTTGCCTCAGCCTCCTAAGTGCTGGGAGAACAGGTGTGCATCGCTACACCTGTTTTAATTGTTGAATTTTAACTGGGGCTCCAGCAATGGATAGTTCAGAAGTTATGAGTACTTCCTGCTCTTGAAGAGAACCTGGGGTCACTTCCTACATGGTGGTTCATAACCACCTGTAACTCCAGATCTAGGGGATATGGCACCCTTTTTCAGCCTCCAAGACCACTGCATGCATGTGGTGCTCACATGTACATGCACACTAAGAACTCCTACACATAATAATAAGCCAGTCTGGTATGGTGGTGCACGCCTTTAATCCCTTTAATCAGGAGGCAGAAACAGGCACATCTCTGTGAGTTCGAGGCCAGCCTGGTCTACAGAGTGAGTTCCAAGACAGCCAAGAATACACAAACAGACCCTTGTCTCAGAAAAAAAAAAAACAACAACAAACCAAAACCCTCAGAACTATGCTGGGTATGATGGTGCACTATGACCTAAGTACGTGGGTGGTAGAAACAGAGGGTCAGTGTCAGCCTGAGCTACATATCGAGACCCCAATTTAAAAACAAACAAGAACACTTCCTTCTAAGTATGTTTTCATTTTGTCCATGTTGTCTTTGAATCTGTGTGGTTGTGTGGCTATTTTCTTTTTTTTTTTTTTAGTTTTTTTGGGACAGGGTTTCTCTGTGTATCTCTGGCTGTCTTGGACTCGCTTTGTAGACCAGGCTGGCCTTGAACTCACAGAGATCCTCCTGCCTCTGCCTCCCGAGTGCTGGGATTAAAGGCGTGCGCCACCACCGCCCGGCTTGTGTGGCTATTTTCTACCCAAGCAGTGGCCAGCTAGTTGGGGAGTCCACTTTTAAACTGTAACCACCTATGCGCAGTTCCGTCTGTGAGACTGATGACCGCCTTTCTTCCTACTCTTTCAGCCTCCACCACCGCCCTATGGATTGGCAGCTTGGTGCTGGGGCTGCTCGCACTGGCCTTCCTTGCCTACCGCCTGTGGAAATGCTACCGGCCAAGTCCCCGCCCAGTCACCAGCTCATGCACTCTCCTATGAAGCTCGACTATGTGCCAGGCTGAGGTGGGGGGGAAGGCAGAGGGGGACCAGTTGCAGTCTTTGGGGCAGTCAAAATGATAGAGCGTGGCCCCCTTCTTGGTGCTCAAAACATCTACAAGTTCCTCCCAGCTGCTGGGTTTTCCTGCCTGCTGGCCCAGAGCAGAATAAAGGCCCCGACTCTGACCACTGGTCTGTCTATTCATACTGTGAAAATAGGGCAGCTTTGCACATCTCTTAGCCCTACACCCGGAGTTCCTGGAGACAGGGACGCGTCCCAGTCCATTTTGGTAGGCCCGAGCAGAAGGCAGGAGGATGCTAGGCCGGGAAATGCCTGTACTTAATAAGAGTAACTAAGGAAGTATCCAAAGTACTTGGAGGGTAGCCTGGGCAAACACGAAGATGCGGTACGGGAGTGGGGAAAGGGGATGGAAATGTCAGTGGATGAAGAGTCAGAGAAACACATTAGAGAGACATGCAAGGGTATGAGCCACAGCAGTCAGAGTTACAACGAGAGTGACCCCCCTCTGGCGGTCAGGACGGGTAACTAACAGCCTGGGAAAGAAGGGAATCTGGTGAAGACTCGTTCCAGGAGCGCTAAACGCTCAGGAGACTAAGTGAGGCCAAAAGCCAGCAGAGCCCAAGCTAAGTAGAAAATGTGAGACTAAATGCAGAGTCTCAACCCCGCTCTCAGTCCTAGATTCCCGGTGGATGAACCCTCCACGCATGCTTGGCGGGGTTTCTCTGGTACCCAGGGAGCCTGGTTGCTAAGAGACCATGCTTAGGAAGACCTGCCCACTACTAAGATGGCAAGCAATCACGCTTCAAGCCAGAAACCAAGCCCTTCCTGGGGGACCATTTTGAAGTCTGGCAAGCTCACGATTCAAGACAGAAGCTGGGAGAAGCAGTCACGGAGTACAAAGGGAGATGCAAACGGAGAAATACAGTTAGGACATAAAGGAAATGGTAGTCTGCGGTCGTCACTGCCGGGAATCTCAGAGAGGGCGCGGCCGCCTCTGCCCTTAACAAAAATGGCCGCCCAAGAAGGATGCCTCGAAGCGCCATAAATTATGGCGGCGCTTCCGGTCCCGCTGCCCTCAGCAAAGATGGCGGCAGTGGAGAAACGGCGGTCAGCAGTAACACCAGCGGCCAATTTCGCGGACAGCGGCCGGACGTCGGTGTCTCAGGCGGCGGCGGCGGCCGAGAGCGAGGAGGACTTCCTCCGGCATGTCGGCGTGACGGAGATGCTGCGCGCGGCCCTACTGAAGGTGCTGGAGACGCGGCCCGCGGAGCCCATCGCCTTCTTGGCGCACTACTTCGAGAACATGGGCCTGCGCTCGCCAGCCAACGGCGGCGCCGGGGAGCCCCCAGGCCAGCTCCTCCTGCAGCAGCAGCGCCTGGGCCGCGCACTGTGGCACCTTCGCCTGGCTCACCACTCGCAGAGGTGCGGACCAATGGCGGGCGGGGGTGCCCGGACTACAGTTCCCGACAGGCTCCGCGCGGGCTCGACCCTCCGCCGGCGCTGGGCGTATCCGGGAGTAGTAGTCCGTCCTCTTTTCCCGGGCCAGGTCAGCTTGGAGCGGTGTCGAGGCCGGATTACAGCTCCCGGCATGCTTCGCGTAGATTTCGGCCACTGTGAGCGCAGGGTGTACTGGAAATTGTGGTCCTGGTAGGAAGTGTTGGGCGTTATAGTTCCACCCGTTGCTTGAGCTTCCAGATGCTTCGTGCTTGGGGGATGGGAGGGTATGTACTTTTGAGTCCGTGTCCATTTTCTCGTCGCAGCCCAGGGTTTTGGAGGTCAAGAAGCCCAGCGACAACCTGGCCCAAGATGCCATCCCTGCAAGCAGAGCGTGAATAGCTGAGGTGCTTGTCCAGGAGATGGGCAGTCTGTGTACTGAGGCCCCAGCCCACAGACAGAAGTTCCTGAGGTGCACCCGCACACCACAGGCTGGTCTAGATAGAGCCAGATGTGAACCCTACAGGGAGATCTGGAGCTCGGAAATTGCAGTCGCTTCCGTACCCCAATGGGAGTAGTTCCCAGTGTAGAAGATGACAGAGGGACACTTTTCCATTGCATAGTGGATGGGGGAAGCTGATCAGTAGGCACCATCAACCAGGGGCTGACAGACAAAGTGGGTGAGCTGGTTGGTGTCTGGGGGCTCAGTATGGAAGTAGCTTTACAAAGGGCACATGGAGAAAGACTGGAGGGTAGGGGAGTGCAAAGCAGAAGATATTGAGCTGCAGTGGTTCTGGCTTTCCCTAGGGGAGTGAAAGTCCAGGGATCATACATTCCTGCTGGTTCCTAGAGCTCGAACAAGTGGGACAGAGTAGGGGTGTATCTGAGCAGACCAAAAATCTCTGCTCCAGGGGAAGGGGGCTCAGGGTCCCAAGATGACGGCCAGGAAGGGAAAGGTTGGGCATGGTAGGCTGATATGGCGGGGTGGGAGTGGCATAACCACAAAGGGAGGAGGTTGCTGGTCACTTGACGTGGACAGAGTCTACAGCTGAGACAGGCAATGGGGGATGTGGGCAGGGAGACTGTGAAGGCATCAGCAGAGAAACAGGCATACAAGCCTGTACCCTGAGGTGCCCAGGGGAGGAGGGACCAAGAACAAACTGCTTCCGGGGTCATCCAGAAGACAGTCTCCCAGGGTGAAAATCAGCTAACTTAGTGATTTCAAATAGAAACATTCTCTGTGAGTTGACGTCACAGCCTTACATGAGGCTCTAGGGCAGGGTTTGTGACCATGTCACTAGGTCACTGTGTCCTTCACTACCTGGCCCCTGTGCCACCATGCTAACCCTGCCAGTCACTGGATCCATAGCTGCTGTCCTCTGACTCAGTCTCATCTTAACCAGCTGAAACCACGAGGTTCTGTGAGGACATGAACTTAGAGCCACTACTCACCCCAGGACCTATTGCTATACCACTAACTGTCACCAGTCCAGGACAGCAAGGGACATGAAAGAAAAAGCCAGCATGCAAGTGGAGTCCCCAGAGATGCAGCCAAGGGTGGGCCCAGAAGCCACAGCCATGCCTCTCTCTTCTTCCCCCCAGGGAAACCCCAGTCATCACTCCCCACTTAAGACCCCGGGGGATGTCTATGGAGAGAGTGGGTCCTTATGCAGTGCTTGACCTGAGCTACACATGGCAGCCTTGCCACTGACAACCTGTCAGCAGAAGCCAAGCCACTTCCTGGAAGCTGAGGGGCTGAGTTTGTGACACTACCTGAGTATCCGATCTGGAAGGAGTCCCTCCCAGGCCTCTATAAGCCATGGCCATGGCACCATCGGCCACCTCCCTGTCAGCCTGTGAGAGCCACTTAGGGTCACTGTTCACCCTGGAAGATACCTGAAGCCTTGGCCACCAGGGGCCAAGCCAGGAGTCAGACCCACAGGATGTAACCCCTACAAACCTTTGTAGCTGCCATGTTGCTTAATGATGGCAGGAGAACGGACACTGACTGTACCAACCCTAAGCTGTCAGGGTAGGGCTCTTTGACCAAGCACAACGTAGTGACACATTGAAAGATTAGCCAGCCTAAGCCTCCCTCAGCCACAAGCCATTCCTTTTGAGGCACCCCATTCCCTGCAGGGTGCTCAGCATCCCTACCTCTACCCTCTCTGTGCCAGTAGGCTCCCTGAGTGTCCAGGGTATGTGCCCCCATACATCACGCCAGCCCTGCCACAGGGAAGGCCACTGGTAGGAGGAAGGGAAGCCTGACAGTAGTGACACACACTTTTAATCCCTTTAATTGGGAGGCAGAGGCAATCATATCTCTGTGAGATCTAGGCCAGCCTGGCTTACAGAGTGAGTTCCAGGACAGCCAGGGCTACACAGTGAGACCTGTAGCAAAATATTTTTTTTTAAAAGATTTTATTTATTATGTATGCAGTATTCTGTCTGTATGTACACCTGCAGGCCAGAAGAGGGCACCAGATCCCATTATAGATGGTTGTGAGCCACCATGTGGTTGCTGGGAATTGAACTCAGGACCTCTGGAAGAGCAGACAGTGCTCTTAACCTCTGAGCCATCTCTCCAGCCCAACAAAATATTTTTAACACACTTATATTTATTAATACTTATCAATCACCTATAAAATACCTAAATTCTATAACCTAAACCTTAATCATCTATAATCTATCCAAAAACACCCAATATCTATTTTAAAACACTCTAATATCTACCTAAAAACATCCTAATAACAGTATTGTAACTTTCTTGAAAGGATATTAATATTCTTAGGTTAGGTCTGTGCAGGATGGCCTGGTTAATGGCAGTCCTGTCAGGTAATCTCTTAAGCTTAAAGTCTGTTGAGCCCTAATTTGCCAGTTCTTAAGGCCAGTTTATAAAATCAGTCAGTCCCAACCGCCAACTGAGGGTGACTTTTTCTTTTTTTGTTGTTGTTGTTTTTTGGTTTTTTGTTTTGTTTTTCGAGACAGGGTTTCTCTGTGTATCCTTGACTGTCCTGGTCACTTTGTGGACCAGGCTGGCCTTGAACTCACAGAGATGCACCTGTCTCTGCCTTCCTGAGTGCTGGGATTAAAGGCGTGCACCACCACACCCCGGCAATTACAGACAGCTGTGAACTGCCATGTGGGTGTTGGGATTTGAACCCAGGTCCTTTGGAAGAGCAGTCAGTGTTCTTAACCACTGAGCCATCTCTCCAGCCCCAGGTGGCTTTTTCAGTCAGTTAAGATTCTCCTCCAAGGTCTCTTTGGCTTGGGCCAGTCAAGCTTCTCCAAGCAGCTTTGTAACTCTGCCTCAGTCACTTTTCTGGCACTCTGGGGCCTCTTTTTGGTTTTGGTTTTGGTTTTTTGAGACAGGGTTTCTCTCTATCTCTGGCAGTCCTGGACTCACTTTGTAGACCAGGCTGGCCTCAAACTCATAGAGATCTGCCTCCCGAACGCTGGGATTAAAGGCATGCATCACCACACCCAGCAAGACAGATTTTAAAAGACCATCTCTTGCCAAGTTTATGCTGTGCCTTTGCCTTGGGCTGTAACAGTCTAAATTCTGTTAATGTCGAACCTTGCGGTGCTCTTCTTCAATATGGCCTCTCAGTTGAAGAGGGCAGGAGGAAGAAGAGGATGAAACCATGTGGATCTCTGGCTTATATGGAGTCTCTATGGCATTATCTCACAATCCTTGATGGTCTTGAGGATCCATGAGACCTCCCGAGATGCTCAGCGGCCCATTGCTTCCCTCAGCAAATGATGTTATCTGTGTGACTTGCGAGGTTTCTTAGCAATGCTCCTTCAACAGGGCATATCATTGACGACAACTGGCTCCATCCAGAACAAATAAAGAGACACCAAGCTCCTCCCTATGTGCTGCCTTATGTTAATCTGAACTGCCTACCAATTTCACCAAGGAGACCTGATTTCTACCACAGAGACCCTCTCGAAGAAGAAGAAAAAGGGAGGTACCTGTGCACAGTGCTGAGCACTTAGCAGAAAGAATTGAACAAAGTGGGTGCCTGTCCACACACTCCCAATGCTTGGAGCTCACCCCATCACCTGTCAGTGACTCAATGGGGATCCCCAGGAGCAGATGTGACACAATGAGAGGTGGATGTCCTCATCCCAAGCCATAATCACCCATCCTGTGGCTGTAAACAGGCCAAGGCAGGTGAGGCCATCCCCTGTGCTGGCACAAGATGTCATCCACCCTTCCAAGCATCTGGAGGTGCAGACTTGGGGTTTACACTCCACAAGTGAACGAGGCTCACAGAGGTAGTATCACAAGACCAGTGACCCTGAGAAGCAGATCTGGGCCTGGTCCAGGAACCAAGAAGGACCCAGGCATTGTGCCCCGGAGGTCACTGCCAGAGAAGTTAGAACTACAGCAGCTCTTAACACAGCTGGATGGTGTTAGCATGGCTGAGTGACCTTCACAGAAGACTTCTCAGAGCATCTGCTGCAGCTGGCTAGCATTTATTAAGCACCTACTACATGCAGGTCTCTAGAAGGCAAAGCATCTGAGAAGGCCCTAGGAGGTCAGAGTGGAGCAGACCACCCTCATTGCGAAACTGAGCCACACACACAAAAAAAAAAAAAGAGTAGGGTTCATGTCAGACTATCAGCCTGCTCAGAGCCTCAGTTTTCTCAAAAGCTGGGTCAATGGTTACCACTGTGGCCCAGCAGGAGGAGCTGCCCTGGGGTCAGGGAAGCAGCCACCTGCCTCAGCATACTCTTTCTATGCTTACTAGCTCAGGAGAGAATATGACGTAACCGCAGGCCCCTATCAGAACTGGCCACTCTGTGTCTTCAATAAACCTTTATTTACAAACCAGCCATGGTGGCTGAGGCAGGAAGGTCATGGGCTCAAGGTTTAAACCTCAGCTACTGAGGGACCCTGGTTCAAAATAAAAATGTGGCTTGCCATAGGATAGCTGCTTGGGGACCCCACACTAAGGCTTAGTGTGTAAGGGATGGCAGTAACTATTAATAGGCCTTGTGCTGGGGACGCAGCAAGTGATCCCTCCATAAACATCCCAACATGTCTGCTTGGTTGGCTGGATGGGCACTTAGACAGCATGATGTGTGCTGGCCTAGGGCTCAGTTGGCAGAATGCTCACCCACATGCACAAAGCCTTGGCTTCAGCCCCAGCACCACCTGAGAAGTAGAGGCAGTAAGACCAGGAATTCAAGATCGTCCTCCGCATCAGAGAGAGTTCAAGAAGTCTGGGCTACATAAGACCCTATCTCAAACAGAAAGCCCTGATGGCTCATCCAGTGAAAGTGCTTGCATTCTGCAACCTGAGTTCAATTCCTGGAACCCATGTGAAGACAGAAGGGATCCAACTCTAAAGACTTGTCCTCTAAGCCGGGCGGTGGTGGCGCACGCCTTTAATCCCAGCACTTGGGAGGCAGAGGCAGGCGGATCTTTGTGAGTTCGAGGCCAGCCTGGTCTACAAAGTGAGTCCAGGACAGCCACGGATACACAGAGAAACCCTGTCTCGAAAAACCAAAAAAAAAAAAAAAGACTTGTCCTCTAACCACCCACATATACATCACTCTTGCATATGTATGCTCATGACTAATTGGGGGTTTTTGGTTTTTCAAGACAGGGTTTCTCTGTGTAGCCCTGGCTATCCTGGAATTTGTGCTGTAGACCAGGCTGACTTTGAACTCACAGAGATCTGCCTGCCTCTGCCTCTCAAGTGCTGGGATTAAAGTCCTGTGCCACCATGCCCAGCCATTACAGATGGTTTCAAACTGCCATGTGGGTGCTGGGATTTGAACCTGGGTCCTTTGGAAGAGCAGCCAGTGCTCTTAATCGCTGAACCATCTCTCCAACCCTATGACTAATTGTTGTTTTGTTTTGTTTTGGGATTTTTTTGTTTTTTGGTCTTTCGAGACAGGGTTTCTCTGTGTAACAGCTCTAGCTGTCCTGGACTTGCTTTATAGACCAGGCTGGCCTGGAACTCACAGTGATCGGCCTGCCTCTGCCTCCCAAGTGCTGGGATTAAAGGCGTGCACCACCACGCCCGGCTGACTAATTGTTTTTAAGACAAAGTCTAACTGTGTAGACCAGGCTGGTCTGGAACTCATAGAGATCCACCTGCCTCTGCTTCCTGAGTGCGGGGATTAAAAGATTACCATTTCCATCTTAAATATTATGTTAATTTTTTATATGTATGGGTGTTTAGCCTGAATGTATGTGTGTGTCTAATGCCTGCCTCAGTGGCCAGAAGAGGGCATCAGATCCCCTGGGACTGGAATTACAGATATTTATGAACCATGTAGGTGCTGGGAATTGAACCAGGTACTCAGCAAGCGCAGGCCTGCCAACTGAACCATCTCTGCAGCCCCTTAAATGTTTAAGAAACGCTGGGCTTGGTGGCACACTCCTTTAATCCCAGCACATGGAAGACAGAGGCAGGTGAATCTCTGTGAGTTCAAGGTCAGCCTGGGCTGATACACAGAGAAACCCTGTCTGGGGGAGGGTGGGAAGCAAACACTTAGGGTGCGCGGGCCTCTGAAGGGAGAGGCAGACAGCTGGGGTGCTGGGGAGGTCTGGAAAGACCCAGGCTGGGGGCTCCTGACACCCGACTATCCCTGCAGGACCGCCTTCAACAACAATGTGAGTGTGGCCTACGAGTGCCTGAGTGCCAGTGGCCGCAAGAAGAAACCGGGGCTGGACGGGCGCACGTACAGTGAGCTGCTGAAACGCGTGTGCAGGGATGGCGGGGCACCCGAAGAGGTGGTGGCGCCGCTGCTACGCAAGATCCAGTGCCGGGACCACGAGGCTGTGCCGCTGGGCATCTTCCGGGCCGGCATGCTGTCCTGTTTCGTGCTGCTGGAGTTCGTGGCGCGCGCTGGCGCCCTCTTCCAGCTGCTAGAGGACCCGGGCCTGGCGGTGGCCGATCGTCGCGTGGGCCAGGCCGTGCTGGACACGCTGGAGGGAGCGCTGGGCGCGGGAGACCTGGCGTCGGCCCCCACGCACTACCTGGAGGCCGGTTCCCGCCTGGGCCCTGACAGCCTGGCGCGTGCCCTAGACAGGGCAGCGACTGGAAGGCGACCCAGCGCGCCCATGGCCCGGGAGGAGTTCCTGGAGAAAGCTGCAGCCCTGTTCATCGCCAAGGTCAAGCCAGTGAGCTGAGCCCATGATGCGCCCACGCCCTGCCACCTCCCCGGGAAGGCGCGGACTTGGGACCTGCAACCTCGTGTTCCCGCATCCTTCACGGGGCCCTTACCCAGGGAGTTGGACCCCGCAGGACCAGCACCTGCAGCTCAATCCCCTCTGTACTGCCCTGCCTTCCCTGCACACAGAAATAAAGTCTAGAAAGTCCCTCCTTAATGGTCACCTGTGTGCAGCGCCCTGGCCTTGCCACACACTGCAGGTCTCCCAAGGTCCCTCAGAACTACAAAATAAGGAGACTACAGCCTCTGCTGACTCCAGGACTACCCCTAAGCTCCTCACTGGGGATTCTAGGCTGGGGCTCTATTCCTTAGACAGGCCCTCAACCTTCTCTAGAATGTTAGTAAACTTAACTTTGTCTCGAAAAACTGAAAAAAAAAAAATCAGATCTGTTCTTCAGCCAACTAAACCCAGGTCAGTTTTGGTGGCAAGTACCTTTACCGGCCGAGCCATCTCACCTGCTCTTGTTCTTCTGAGACAAGGTCTCAGTTGCCTGGGCTGGTTTCCCATCAGCTTGAATGACAGTGGGAGCTACCATGCCCAGCTGCATGGGTGCTTTCTAAATCCCATGTTTGACCAGAAACAAGCTGGACATGTCCCATCTCCCAATATATATGTCTGGGACATGAGCCAATCAATACTGACTAGTTGAGAGATTTCCAGAAACTTCCTCAGTGCCCTAGCTCCACTTCCTTGGGAACTCACTAATAGGTTTTCTCCACTGACAAAATAAGCCGATTCAAGTCGAATTAAAAGTAAAAAGGCAGCCGGGCGGTGGTGGCGCACGCCTTTAATCCCAGCACTCGGGAGGCAGAGGCAGGCAGATCTCTGCGAGTTCGAGGCCAGCTTGGTCTACAAAGCGAGTCCAGGACAACCAGAGCTGTTACACAGAGAAACTCTGTCTCGAAAAACAAAACAAAATAATAAATAAAAGAGCCGGGCGGTGGTGGCGCACGCCTTTAATCCCAGCACTTGGGAGGCAGAGGCAGGCGGATCTTTGTGAGTTCGAGGCCAGCCTGGTCTATAAAGTGAGTCCAGGACAGCCAGGGCTACACAGAGAAACCTTGTCTCAAAAAAACAAAAAAATAAATAAATAAATAATAATAATAATAAATAAAAGTAAAAAGGCAAGTTTATTGGAAGCTCTTGAGAGGGTTTGTAGGTCCCAAGGAATGGGGCCAGGGAAATGGGGGAGGGGCAGAGAGAGAAATGCAGAGAAAAAGAAAAACCAAAGTGTCTGGATATATAGGGAGATCCTCTGGGGGAGAAGAAGCTGGGCCCCTGGGCTGCAAAGTTCAGAGCAGAGGGCAGGGTATGCTAGCCACTCCTTGCAACAGGTAGGGACTGAGGGGTGCTGGGAGAACCTGGAGGCCAGGTCCGCTTCCATATGTTAAGTAGGCACCTCGGCCTCTTGTCCTGGGTCTGAAACCCAACACTCACCAGGCAGGCAAGAGGGAGATTTAGTACCCACTCTGTGGGGAAGCCACCCATGACCAGGACACCAGGGTGGCAGAGGGAGATTTAGTACCCCCTCTGTGGGGAAGCCACCC